>CM076582.1:1173624752-1173669752 GCA_034641835.2 Pinus albicaulis | reverse complement strand
GAAGAAAGAAGGTCCATTGAAGTATCAGATTTAGCACACTCCAATTCAATTAAGTATCGGATTGAACGTTGATTGGGACTATCCTATTATATAATATTTAAAGAAATCAATACTCTGTAGTAATGCACTCCAAAAATCATCTTATATTTGGCCTGTTCATATGCATTTTTGATCAATTGTGATGTACAAACATTTTCTGTATCAGTTCATTTAACGTCCAATCCATGCTTAGCTAACTTCACATTAAAGAGAAAAAATGAAAGTAGATAGCTATTTTTCTCAGCAAATTGAGATTTTCAAACCCACAGAATTGAAATCTTACAGAACCATTAGGCAAAAAATGAAATTTTTACTGAATTCCACAGTGATCTGCAATTGTGACACTCAAAAACTTGGAATTCCAATCCAAGTTTCAGAAATTTCTTGTCACCATACATCATAGATCAAAAACCTTCTTGATTGAGGATATTTTAGTCAATAAAACTAGTAATTGTCAAGACCGCATTTCTGCCTTTGAGAGTCCCCTCCCAACACCTTCATTTACATAGAACGAAGTTATTTCGGTACGGGAAAGTTGTGTGGCAATGAGCTCATGAGGTGGGATCATATTCCTCTCACAATACCACCCTTCATCATCGTCACTACTCGAGTGAATGCATATGTAAAAATTTCCAACAACAATTTGAATGGACCCATTTCATAGTTTGGAGCTCTTTTGCATCAGAAAAATGATGCTTTCGTTAGTAATCTAGGTCTTCATGGTCACCTACTAAAAAATTTATGTTGAATTCCTTAAACACTCTCGGATCCTCCAAAAAAATCTCACCTTCCACAATTGTAGCCACGCTATTTATCAACAAGAGCAAGGGTTTATGCAAAGGAACAATAGTTGCCATTATAGTTGGCAGTTTTGCAAGGATAAGCCTCCTTTGTATAGTTTTTATTTTATGTACCATTACTTGGAAATGATAAGAAATGAGTCAAAGGATGGGCATAATTCCAGGAATACTCAGTTGGACGAAAATGCAGATTGTTCTTAATAGTTCAGGTAGATTTGGGTGGCTCTGCCTTAAAAATGTTTATGAGAGATCAGATGGAAGTGTCTTGGAGAGTTTTGTAGTTAACTGTTAGCACTCACAGAATTCAGGTAAACCATTTGGAAGCTACATTATATCCTCTACAGATGTGTGTCGGTTGACTTGTTGGCTTTGGCATTATTTTCAATCCTTTTCTAAATTTTCTCAATTGTTTGACATATGCAAAAAAATATAAAAAGAGGCAATTCTTAACAATTATGTTAGTTGATTATAAGAATTATACAAACCTATAATACAGGTATATATTTGTAATTAACATGAAACTCTTAAAAATGATGTTAGTTGATTATAAGCATTATACAAACCTGTAATACAGGGATAGATTTGTAATTAATTGCAACTCAAATAGAGTTCGGATAAACCTTGATAAACCATTTGGAAGGGAAATTATGTCCCCTATACAAAGTTCAACAACCTTATATGAAAAAGGTAACTTTTGGACATTCTTAAAAGTTAGTCTTTATAACACCATATTAATGTACTTTCTAATATACAGTGCTTTCTAACCACCATATTAAGCTACAACCTATAGTGCTTTCTAAGCCTTGAAGATATTTAGTAACCTTGCACAAGAGTTATGCCAAATAATTGATAGTCTATAGTATATTTATCACACTGGAGTTTATATTGTTGAATTAGTGTACAAGAGCTTATTACCTACTGAATATTAGATTTACTTTACGTATATAATTTTTTATTTATTTATTGAAATTAGATGATGATCAGCATCGAGTGGCTTTTTTTGAAGATGAAAGTCGGTAACTTGTACAAATTACTTCTCTCACCAACATATCCTATGCAACACAGTCCTCATTTCCACTTCAAATTTCAAAAAATTTGAGCAGTAGTGCTTCGCATTAATGGTGATGGAACAATTAGTGTCACTGAAACTTAAATTCATGTAGAAAGGATAAAGTAATCCTTTTTTATTGAACTTTCATGATTGTTACATTTCTTTCCTATGATGGACTACCCAACCTTAATCTTGATTAAATACAATCTAAAATTGTTTGACCACAACACCTTTTGTTATAATGGAATGGTTGTTGAAACTGAGGTGTTGTAGATCTTTGTTTTGTGGCCCCATCTAATTTTCTTGTATTTGATGCCCCTTGGTCGGTAACACCATATTTTATTCATACTTCACCCTTAAATATTGAAATTTCTTCCCACAACTATTTTATGCTTTTTAACCTAACTTGTTTTCTAAATGGAAACGAGGGGGCCTTCAATATTCATAGTATCCTTAATATCTAACATAGAAAATAGTAGGGTTTGTTTCTTATAACTTGACTCAAATGTTTAATTTACAAGGGTTAATGCACCACTCACTAAGCCTTTACTTGTTTATATTCTTCTAACTTTGGTTTATGGTGCCGTATTGTAATATGGTGGTCAAAAGCTACAAGTAGTACCATCTTCAGTGTAAGGTGATCTATCTAAACGTTTCATGAAATTAGAAAATTTGGAAACATGGTTTCAAATGTTTGGATGGAATTGATACATATATTTTCATGGCTATCCTTTATAAATTTACCACTTTCTTTTTCTTTCTTTGATATTACAAAATTTATATTGATTAGAGATCATGTAGCATGATGTATGATTAATAGTATTACATGATATATATGATTAACAAATGCTTTGTGTTTGTATGAAAAATAAAATGGAGTTAAAAAAGAGTTAAGATATGATTAAAAAATGCTTTGTGTTTGTATGTGATATATATGATTAACAAATTCTTTGTGTTTGTATGAAAAATAAAATGGAGTTAAAAAAGAGTTAAGATATGATTAAAGAATGCTTTGTGTTTGTATGTGAACTGTTGTCTATTGTGTTGATAAAAATAGAACATTATTATCACCCTTTTTGAATTTAATGATATACCTTGAGAATTTTGGCACGAGCTCTTCTTCATGATATTTTTCCAGTTGAGATGCCAGTCATACTTTTAAATGGAAAACGTCTGTAAAAAATCATTTCTTGAAAGTTGTATATTCACCATCATCTGTTTTGAGGTCATGGGTAATAATTATTCTTTCTCCCACTTCTCAATTCTTTGATCTACACAACTGCAATTTGTTTGCTCATTTATATGATTTATATGGCTGAAATATGAATGTGAGTTAATTTTTTCCCTTTGGTTCTACATATATTGAGACATGAAATTTTCTTCATTGGGTACTACATATATTGTGCAATTTACTCTAAAAATATTGGTTGCTACTTATTTTAGGTGTAATTAACATCTCAACTTTTGAGTCTTGATTTTATGATTTACTCAGTTTAGCTGCTTGATAAATGCTAGGTATTACCACCCTCTCTAGGTCATTGGTAGCCTTCTTTTCCCAAGTACAATGTTTAGTTTATTCTGGGGATTATTATTGTACTTACAGTTAAGTAGATAAGAGGCATAGTGCCAGGTTGCATGATGTTGTTTAATTAATTAAATGGTTAGATGTAACCTCCACCTTGGTTTCTAAACCATCATTTTCATTTATAAACTAGAAGACTCTGCAACAGCCTATCAAGGTTCCCTCATTTTCATTTATTAATAAGAAAAATCTGCAACATCCTGCCAAGATTCAGACTCCTGGCCACTAGAAAATCAAATGTAACTATACATGAATCATAGCTACACACGACCTTCCTCTGTGGCTGCAACACCTTCATTTTCAATAGATATTCCAAGATCAATATAGTACATATTTCTTAGCATTTTTGGAATGAATTTCAAGTGCCATTTTCATTATAAATTTAAAAAATGGTCTAGATAAGGTTCGTGCCTTTGTAGATTTATATGTCAAATTAAATTACTATACACTTAACCCATAATTCCAGTGAAATTGTAAGAACAATTTGTAAAAACTCAAGTGTATGACACTATTCAGAGGCCAAACAAAGTAACTGTAAATAAGTGGGTAATATTATATGTTGTGGGTAACTATTATATATTGTGGTTGTAATCGGTTCCCATGTCTTGCTTAGCAACTATTACATCTCTTTAAGATTCTTACGATGTTTCCTTTGCAACATCTGGTGATGGTGCAATAGCTAGTTATAAATGTAGAGAAATGTAGCATTTGTGGTTGAGGTGGATGTGGTTGAATAACTAGAGTCAATAATTATTTTTTTATTGCTCTTCGTTAACAAGCTTGTGGTTTTGGTAAACCATGATATTCACCCATGCTATTTGAACAATGGAAGAAACAAAAATAAAAATATTGTGTAATTAAAAATGGACATTTTTTTAAGGGATTTTTTTGGTGATGGTTGGAAATTTCCCAATTCTATAAATTTTGATAGGGAGATCATATTTTGGTCAAACATATTCATATAAATCTTGAGAAATGGGGCATTTGTGATTAAGGTAGATTTGGTTGAATAGCCACCCTTAATAGTTATTTTTTATTGTGGGCGGTGAACAAGTACATGGTTTTGTTAAACGATCATATCCACCCATGGTATTTGAATAGTGGAAAAAAAAAACAAAAATCATGTACAATTAAAAATGAGAAATTTTTTAAGGGAAATTTTTGTGAAGGTTGCAAATTTCCCAAATTGGATAAATTTTGATAGGGCCCCCATGTTTTAGATAAATCTAAAGAAATGTCGCATATTTTATCCAAGTACATGTGATTCAATATTAATGGTCAATAATTATTTTTTAATGTTGGTGGTTATCAAGCTCATATTTTTGGTAAACCATGATATCTAAGCATGGTAATTGAAATGTGGAAGAAAAAAATTTCTAATTGTAAAAATAACTTTTACCATATACAAGCATGAGTTAGTTTTATCATACTCACTTATGATATTTAAGAGTAATTTTTTTTTAACCATGGTGTTTTTTTTTGGCAATTTTTTGGTAATTTTGGCATGAGTACCTCTTCATCATGTCCAATATGAATTGAACTTATAGCTTCACATCAACTACTTCCTTAAGAGAACACCCTATCACAATCGATCCAAGAGCCCATGGAATTTTAACAATGTTATTTAGATTTAATGAAAGTGGAAGTTCTAGGTTAAAAATCACCATAAATAAGGAAGGAAGATATTGACAAAATTAAAAGTTCATTTGAAGTATTGAAGATTTTAATGTTTTAAATAAAATAACAAAGTTGGGGGAGAAAGATGTCTATCACCTAGAAAAAGTCAATATTTTATGTAATCTTACCTAGGCACAATTTTTTAATTAATAATTACTATTACTAATTTAAATTTTATATTTAAATTAATTTTTAATTGTAATTATTTTTGTTTTTATTGTTATGTGGTTTGATTTAGTTAGAATATTTCCATAGCATATATTAACATCACATTACATAACATAAAATAACCTTACAACATCTCCTATAGGGAAAAAAAGAGGCCCTCTTCACAATCAATATATCGTTTTAGTTACACCTTGTCGTGATAAGAATTACATGTATGTTTTTGGAATTTGTGATTGCACTTAATTTAAAAAGAAAAAAAATGTCCATAATTTTGAAAATAAAATACAATAACTAGATTTCTCTGTCAAAATTCCTAATTCCAAAAAATAAATGATTAAAGATAGAGTCCATAAAGTGAAGCTATGTGCAATTGAAAATGGACAATTTTTTTAGAGTTTTTTTTGGTGATGGTTCCAAATTTCACATATTGAATAAATTCAAGACTAACACAAATTATTCTTATAAATGTTGAGAAGATGTGGCATATCCTATACAAGTGGATGTTGGTTAATCCCCATGGCCAATTCTATTATTATTATTATTGGTGGTTAAAAAACCCATAATTTGGTAAAGCATGATATGCCCTCATTCTAGGAAAAAAAAAAACTAATTCTAAAAAAATTGTTAAGGTATACAACCATTTGATAGTTTTTGTCATAGTGAGTTATGAAATTTACCATGGTTTTTTTGTAAACATGGTATTTAAAACACAATGTAGGTTGCAAGGTTCTAGGTTGAAGGACATCCACAAATAAGGAAAGAAGATAATGAATAAATCAAAAATTCATTTGCAAGTTTCAAAAATTTAAGGGTTTTAGATAAAATTAATGACATAAAAGGAAGAGAAAATGTGTAAGATGAGGAAAAATACAACCAACATAATTTGGAGAATAAAATATGAGAAATTGTTTCCTAAAAAAAATTACGTAATTCCAAAAAATAAATCATTAGAAATTGAGTTTATTAAGTAAAGTTAAGTACAATTTAAAATCCATAATCTAATGGTTTTTTTGGTGATAGTTGCAAATTTCTCAAATTGGATAAATTTTCATAGGGAACCACTGTTTTACTCAAACATATTATTGTAAATATAGAGAAATGTGGAATTTATGGTATAGGTAGATGTGGTTGAATAGACAAGTAGATATGGTTGAATAGCCACTATCAATAATTATTTTTTTATTGTTAATGCTTAACAGGCCCATGGATTCTAGAAACCATGATATCCAACCATGGTATTTTAAGAATGGGAGAAATCAAGGAAAAATTCTTGTACAATTAAAAATTGACAATTTTTTATGACTTTCTTTGGTGATGGTTGCAAATTTCCCAAATATAGGGAACATGATAAAAATCTTCTACAATTAAAAATTGATAATCTTGTATGAATTTTTTTGAAATGGTGGAAAATTTCCGAAATTGGAAAAATTTTGATAGGAGCGAATGTTTTAGTCAAACATATTGTCAACAATTTCCTTTGATTGTTGGTGGTTAACAACCTTGTGGTTTTGGAAAACCATGATATATGCCCATGGTATTTGAAATGTGGAAGAAAATATAACACAAATAATATAAAATTAAAAATGGAAAATTTTTTAAGAGGTTTTTTGGATGATAGTTGCGAATTTACCAAATCGGATAATTTTTTACAAGGAGTTCATGTTTTAGATAAATGTAAAGAAATGTGGCATTTGTGATGTAGTTATATGTGGTTGAATAGTTACCTTCAATAATTGTTTTCTATTTTTCGTGGTTAGCAAGCCCATGGTTTTGGTAAACCATGATAACCACCCATGCTATTTGAACAATAGAAGAAAAATAAACAAAAATATTGTGCAATTAAAAATGGACAATTTTTGGAAGGATATTTTTGGGGATGGTTGGAAGTTTCCCAATTCGATAAATTTTGATGGGGAGCTCATTTTTTAGTCAAACATATTCTTATAAATCTAGAGAAAAGATACATTTGTGGTAGGTGAACAAGCCCATGGTTTTGTTAAAGCATGATAGCTACCCATGGTATTTGAACAATGAAAGAAAACAAAACAAAAATAATGTACTTGGGAAAATTTTGAAAAATCATGGTATTTGAAAATTTTAGGGTTTTAGATAAAATTTATGAGCTAAAAATAATGGTATTTTTCAATTTAACTATAGTCCTATTTATCTATAACTAAACTTATACTTCTCTTATATTCTCCTAAATATCTTAGAGAAAGTTTTGATACAAGATTTGTGTTCCAAAGTTGCCATAGTAAAACACTATGGTATTTACTCATTTTCCTTTGTTCATATAAAATAGGTTTTTAATTATCTTTAATTTATTATTTTATGTATATATATAACCAAGCTCTATAATTCTTTACTGAATCATTCCCATGGTTCCTTCCCTTCTTATTATTGTAGTATTTTTCTTACAACTTGTTCATTAGAGACAAAGCTTTATCAAACCTTCTATCATCATGTAGTTCCACCATACCACAAGGACTTTGATTGGAATACAAAATTGTTTCTATTTAATACTAGATACATCATTTGAAACTAAGGCTTGGAACATCTTGGTTATGTTGAGCCATTTAATTGGTAGAACGAGGCTACCCACATGGCTTCACATGTTTATGCTATGCTCTTTCAATGGACCTTTACGGCTTGACCTTCTAGATCCGATTTTGATTCGAGTTAGGTTTTGGGTTTTTTTGTTATGGACCCTCTCTCCTAGGGTTCATTTATGTTCTAGCTCTGTAACTAGGTTCTTTCAACCCCATAGTTTGCTGAATTCTGAATAAAGGTAGTTCCTATTCTCTTCTAGGGTTAACCTCTTCACCTATTGTGTGGCCACCTTCCATATTTTATTATGTGTTTTGGGTAAGTTGCATAATACTAAGGTTTGATTAGGTTTTTATTTTTTTCTTCTGTCATTCAAGTATATTATTACATTAATTCTTCAATGGTTATGTTGGTGTTTCCTAGGTAGAGAGAGAGAGTACTCTCGGATCTTTCTTTATGGCCAAATATTGCTTCGCTACTTTTTTTGGTAATTTTTACTTGAATTGGTTATAATTGTCCTTTCTCCTAGTTATAATTTCCTCCAAGTCAACTCTTATGTATAGGATTAATTTCAACTAAAGGACAAGAGAATTTAATTTAATCTTTATTTTCCTTTGTGTGAAGGTTCTAGGAAGAGTTATAATGTGACTTCCTAATTCTTCTTTTTGGGTAAAAATTTCCTATCCACTCTATTTTATATGGTGCAAAGGTTTGAGCTAGAGCTATAATGTGAATTTCTCACTTTCCTTTGGGGGAAATTCCCTACCCACAAATTTTTATGTTTTGACATTGGCTCAATGTTATCAATAAATTTATTCTCTCTTCATTATGAAAAGTTTAGTAACACATTACTCATAGTTATTGTTAATTCCTAGTATAATTAAAAGTCCCCGTTTGAATGCTAAAAGTGTATAATTAATGTTATATTTGGGTTTTACTTTGGTTAAAACCCTAGCTTAATTATTTTTCCATGACCATTCATGGTTTGGCTCTCGTAGAACTTTATTATGCAGAGTTTATTTTTATTCATGGCTTTAACCTTACTAAAATATATTTGCTTTGGATATCTCTTTATATTGACCTTATTTATTATGATTATATCGTATTCTCTTATTTGTAGAATTTATTGAAACACCTAACTTACCATATGTTTTTAAGCAACTAGTAAACCTTGGTTAAATATTTTGATTATGGTGATGATTATAAATGTTGTATTTGGACAATTTATTTCCACAGAAACTATTCATAGGCTTTAAGTCCCTACTTGAACTTTGTTATTTTTGCATTTTATTTGCAACATGCTTAGTCACAATTTATAAGTTGTTCTAGGCAAATGAAAATTGTTCTATGAGATAGGATTTTCATGGGGTAATTTATGTGTTTAATATTTTCCTATTTCTTTGATTTTCATTATTTTCCTTTTTACCAATCTTGACTTATATTTTAGCTTCCTAGATATTGACAAGTATAATAGAAAAATGCTATTTTTGAATGTTTTTCCTTTGTAATCATATTTAAATCCTTAGATTCGTGTTGGTTCCCCCTCAACTCTTAGTTTCTTATTATGAATGTGCTTGATCCTTTCTACTAAGACAAGGAAATAAAATAGGCTTATGTTTTTAATTTTATTACTAGAACATTTCTTACGAGGGAACTTATCTTTTAAAGGAAAATTTTCCCTATTTGTAACTATTAATAATGTCCTTGAACTAAAGCCTTCCTTAAGAAAGAAATATTTTTGTTCCTTGGATGGTTTCTAAGAGCAACTCTATATTCTTAGTCATAAGAGATTATTGAATGAAAATCCTTTATTTGATAATTTAAAAAGTTTTTTTTTTGAAAAATGTGGTTTTCTTATTTTTTTCCATTCTTAGAAATTTATATATGAGTTTCAATTAAATTTCTTGCATTGTTATTGAAATTATAAGTTAAGGGTTATAGGTTAATTATACGTAATGTTGGGTATTTTCATGCTTTATATTAAATTAAAAATATTAACTATATTTCCTCATTTACACTCTTGACTTAGCCTCCTCAAACATTTCATAATCATCTTATTCTCTTGGGTTTTATTTCGAGATAGTTATTGTATAGATTCTTTATACTTAGAATTTGTTTAACCCAAAGTTGCGGCCCAACCTTTATTCTTTTCTAATGCTTCATGTCAATTTGACCTTAAATTCAATTATATTAGTTATATGTTTATTAACTCTTACCTTGATTGTAGTTTCATACAAACTTTGAGTGATTTCTGCATACTTCATATAGCTGTTTTCCATTGTTTCTAATGTACATCACTCTCCGCTCTACCACCTTTGCATAAATATCAGTTTTTTATTTTAATTATTGTCTTTCCATGCAAAAGTAACTACTATTTAGGAAAAAATTGCAAAGTAATCAAATACATGTTATCACTTGAATATTTGCATCATAATGTTTACTACTATTTCTAAAGTATATCACTCTCTACTCTAGCACCTTTGCATGAATATCATTTTTTAGTTTTAACTTCCTTTGCATGGAAAATTAATTATTACTATATAAATCCTTACAAAGTAAGAAAATACATGTTCTCACTTGAATATTTGCATCAAAATGTTTACTACATAGTATATGCACAATATACTTGTACCATTTCACATAATAGAAGAAAAGAAAGTCTATCTTTTGTTTTCATTTTCATACCCATATATAAAATGTCCAAAATATAATAATAGTAATGTTACTCAAATTATTAACCATAAATGACTAGAATTATTAACGATAAATCACTAGCAAATATCAACAATAAATTTACAAAGGACTGGCTTAAAATCTTTGTTCTCTTTTCTTTTTCCCTTAGTGTCTGCTATACCTTTTCCATTCTTGCTATTGGAGGATAGAAGGACCCTTTTTTTAGTATTCTGTTGGTAGTACCTCATTTAGGTCCCTATATTACTAGTGTATTCCCTTATTGTTGTTATTGTAGCCCCTTATTGTTATTGTTTTACCCCTCTAGTCCCCATATTGTTATTATTGTGCCCCATAAAGTCCACTATTCTTATTGTTGTCACCTTACATGATTATTGTTAGGTCCCCTAGGATTATATTGTGACCCCATGGAGTCTTATATATAGAAAGGAGGTTTTTTCATTTGTATCATACAAGAATTGTTCATTTATATAATGGAAAGGAGTTTTCCCCCTCGAAGTGGTTCATTTCTAAGGCGTTGATTTCTCTTTTATTTTATTTTTGGAGCTCGTTTCATAACATTTGGAATTAGATCTTTGCATTCTAGGGTTTCACTCCTTCAAATAAGTCATTCTGGAATTCTCATTGTAATTTTTTTTCTATGAAGTTTCACAAGCTAAAAAAATTCCATTTGCGATGAAATATTCACTAACTTCGTGTAAAAATTTCATATCTTGGTTCACAATATTTTAAGTCATATGATCTTTGGAAGTTAGGGTTTTTTCAAGCTCTCAACTTTCATCTCAAAGAGGTGACTTTGGGAAAATTATTATTACTCTATCTCTCAGGATCCAATTGGAATTCAATAAAAAGTGGCCCAAATTATATGGAATTTTGTTCCTTGTGTATCAATTTTAGAGCCCAATGAGGAAATAATGACACGTGACACTCCATACAAGTTTGCTCTACTCAAAGAGTCTATAATTAGGTCACTGTGGGAGATTGGGCATAACTTTGTTTTGAAGCATCCAAATCAGGTCAGACGTGTGGCATTGAAAAGAATATTCATAGGGCTACTAAAGTACTTAACATAAAATCTTGGGGATCTCAAATTACAGAGATACATCAGTTTCAATATCGAGCTCCCCAAAAGCAAGAAAAAGGTGTGTAATTTGTTTTTTGAAATTGCATAAGTCTTGTTTGGAAAATCAGTGTGAAGTTATTCCAAGGGCATATTGAAACACAAATATCAGTATTTGGTTCTAAAATGTCCCCTAAAAAGAATTCAATGCCCATTAAGGCCTCATAATGCTCTACTATGATTGAGGAAGAGGAAGAAGTGCAACATGATATATCAAAACACTACAAGGAAAAGACCATCTAGTGGATGTTTCTGAGGAACCCCTTATAAAAATACCCAAACATCTATTTCTCACAGAGGTTACTAGAGGAGGTTGGATTATCCGAACTGGATCATGGAACTAAGTGATACCTCAAAATTCAAAGTGTTTAGAAGTGTGTCAAACCTGAGTGATTAGATAGATCTCGTCTTCCTAATTCTGGCATCGCGAACAGTTCAAAAACTAACACTGTGAAGAAGTTATCTTAGTTTGAAAAGTTGAGTAAATTTCAATTTTTGGACTTTGACCAAGTCTGACTAGTTATGGAAAAATTCAAAAAAAAGAATATTCCACAGAATATTCCTAGAATATTCCTCAGAATATTCCCCGAAATATCTAGTTTGGACCAGTAATATCATGCCAAGTGGTACATTGTAATTGGGCAATTGGTTGAACTTTTGAGTTTGGGCCAATAGGAGGCCACCATGTGGTAGGCCTCGAGGCCCCCACGTGGCCCACGCAAAGTGGTGCAAACTTTTGTGGACTTCCCGAGAGTCAACCGCCTGACCTCTTGCACAGAGTGCCCACTTATTACCGTTGGGATGCGTTTGGTTCTTAACATCTACGGTCTCCACGTTAAATTTAGAGTTTATCATTTTTTTATTCGGGGGTCTGGAGGGGCCAACCCTTCCCCATAGGATCAAGAACCATGACCAGACCCTAGGGCCCTAACCATATGGCGGTAAATGTTAACCGACTCAACGAGGAGATGTTCACATGCAGGGTCTTAAATGCCTATTAGACCGCCATTATTTATGGTTAACCCAACTATTAACGCGAGTTCAACAGTGTTGTAACCCCAGCCTTCGCGGAGTTCTGCATGGTAGTTAGCCCAACCACAGCTATTCCGGTCATATGCCAACAACAATGTTTAATGCTAAAATTATGAGACATGGTAGTATATTTGGAGTGCCCGCCAAATTTTGGAAATTGCTAACTTATCTGCGCTTTAATTCCATTTTATCCACATTTAGTGGCGCTTTTTAGGGGTCAGTGGACAAATTGAGTTTAGGCTCTATCTTGAGCTATATTCGGCCAATTTTGGAGTGCCAATAGTCAATTTAGACTAGCTTAGACATTCCGAACTCATTGGTGAGGGTTCCAGAGCCATAATAGGACTTTTGAGAGGGTTTTATATTCAGATAATTTCTAGGGGCCACTAGGGCCACCATGGGCCAGCAGCAGTTTGAGGCCAAGTTAGTGCAGCTAGAGGCCTTTTTCAACAATCCAATAGTCAATTTTGGATGTTTAAGACATTATGGAACTAATGGTGTTGTTTTTAGAGCCTATAGTGTACATTTCAAGGCCGATATGCTTCAGTGAAGCTCCAGGGACCACCAGGGCCAGCATGTGCCAGCAGTAGTTTGAGGCCTAGCCAGGGCAGCTAGAGGCCTTATGCAGCGAACCAATAGTAATTTATGACTTTTTTGACACTTTTGAATCAATTGGAGGAGTTTTAAGAAGCTTTTTAGGAATTCTATAGGTCTAGAACCCATCAGAGAAGTTTTATGACCCTAGATCCAAGGGGTGCCACCAGGTGTTGGAGGTGAAACCATAGCATTTGGAGCCCAATTTAAGTGAACCAATAGTCTATTCTGACTATTTTTGGAATTTTAAATCCATTGAAGTAATTTTTAGAGCCATTTTAAGACTTATAAAGGTTAAAGAGCCACAAGGAAGTTTTGGGCAGCCCATGGAAAACCATGAAGGGAGGCGTAGACTGGGGATGCAGTGCTCTTTTGGAGAAAAATATAAGTCCGTTTTGGAGGTATGATATGTGCTGGAGACAATGGGTGAGGTTTTAGGGATAGAAGCATAATTCTAATGGAGTTAGTGCCATATAGAAGCTCATTGTAGCTCAAGAGCACTGATAGAAGGAATCAAGTCTAAGAGAGCCTAGATTTTTTTTCAAAGTGATGATAGCCATGACAGGGATAAAGATGGTATTTTAAGCCCAATGGTTCAGTTCAATAACCATTAGAGTTAAGTGTGGAACTTGTAAAGGAAATTTTACCATAATCCCAAAGAGCCAAGTCAAGATGACAAGAGCTCAAGGAGACGCGGCCCATGATATTAAGGTGAACTCCTAGATTAAATCTGTTGTTATGTGTTGATGTATATTTTTTGCATTATATGGTTGTTACACATGTTTAATTTCTCCAAAAACAAATGGAATTAAAGCACTTAAATAGTTAAGAAAACATACACTTGTTTCAAGTAAAAATTTCCACAAACGTCAAGTACAAGCTATATATTTTATTTCTTTAACTGAGTGGGAGGTTATTGAAAATAATAGCAAGTTATCCATCCCATTTTCATAATAGGTTGGTATCAGAGAACTTGGTTGCTTGCTTGACAGAGCAATAGCTTTCTTGTTTGACTTGAAAGGTGTTTAAAGAGTTAAAGAATTTGACTTTTTACAAACTGACTATTGCTTGATTTTGCTAGAGGAGAAGGGAAAATTATTTTTAGCTAAGTCCAGAAGAGGAAAGGAAGGAAGAAAGGGATGAAGGAATATTACTTACCTAAAGGACCTGTATAGTCAACACTTGAAGCACAAGAGGGTTTTTTTGCAAAAGGCTGCTTGAAGAAGAGCTTAACTCTACAGCCATTTTGTTCAAAAGACTTGTCACTTTTTTTTGAGAACTTTGTGAATGTTTTTTGAAGTTACTTTTTTCATTTACATAATATGACAACTTCTTCAAGTGAGGTTTCAAAATTCTCCTCCTTCATAATATTCTTTGATGAAGACACGAAGCGAGACTTCTACATCTTGATGGACACGGTGCAGATTCAGTTTGAAGATAGAAGAAAAAGCACTATACTTCATGAGCAATTCTTTTCTATGAAGAAAGAGAAATAATAAATTATTCTAATATTGCATGAGATGGAGGTGTAGGTCCATCAAGCCCAAGAGGCCTTAACCAAGAACATGAGTGAAGCATAGGTAAATCACTCAAATTTGTCTTCAGATTCCTCTTCAAATAGATGTGTTGGTTCAATTGAAAAGCACACTAGAGGTATAGGGTCCAAGTGAATGTTTAAAATGGTATATGAAGGCAATGGTTTAGGCAAGCATGCACAAGGCATGGTTGAACCAATTTTGGTTGAGGAAAGACCTAAGAATTTTGGTATTGGTTATGTTCAATCCAATGGTGAAGCTCTAAAGCCGTGAAGGCATGTGAGACAGCTTCAAAAAGAACTCTTGTTTCAAGTTCTAAATCACGAACATGTCAAGTTTTTTTTCAAGTTGATTGCCATTGTTTGAAGCCTATGTTGCATCAAGATGTGTGTAGACATGTAGCTTATGGCAAGCATAATAGTTTGAACAATTTTCAAGACATGAACACTGATGTTGGTCTTAAAAGGAAAGCTGGAACCTCTACTAGTTCATCTCCTCATGAAGGTATAAAATATGGACATGCAAAGCAGAAATTGAGGTATAATTCTTCCCATAGTCAAGTTGATTATGTTTCTGCAAGGCATGACAATTCTGCATGCATGAAAGGAAGAAAGAGTTGTTGTGCATATTGTGGTCTGTGTAACCATGTTGTTTCAAGATGTTGGAAGATGATGAAGGCATATAGGAAGCAATTGAGGCAAAGGAAACTTACAAAGAAGGTGCATAATACTTGCACACATTTGTAGAAGAAGGGACATGTTGTTGCCCATTGTTGGACATTGCATCCAACTAATCATCCCAAGAATTTCAGGGAAGAGGACAAAAAGACCAGAAAAAGTGGAACCAAAGATTTCATCATTGATGTGAGAATATATGTTTCACATGAAGAATATTTTTAGCAGCAAAAGTCACCATGGAAGTAGCTTGGTAAGAAGTGGTTTGACTTCTTGACACATTAAGACATACTTTTGTTTGTACATATGAAAATTTCAGTCAGTTATGCATGAATTTATGCTGTAATCTAACGTTTGTTTTAGCCACCTCGGATCGATGATCAAGGAAGCGATGTTCAGCTAGCTTCTGTAAATTTCTCACCGGAAATTTCTGAGTGCAAGGAAGACAGTGCTTGAGAGGAGGACAACCGCATCCAGGAAGGGAAGTGTCGATTACCTTCGATTTGTGGTTCAAAGGCACTAGCCATGCAAGGAAAGTGTATGGAGGCATAAAAGCAGAGGGAGTTGTACTCTCATCTACTGTATAGATTAGTATATTAGTCTTTTGGGGTCCAAAATATTCCCAATTGGAAGGTGTGATTAGAACTAGATCATGGACCTAAGTGATAGCTCAAAATACAAAGTGTTCGGAAGTGTGCCAAACCTAAGTGACCAAATAGATCTCATCTTTTTCATTCTAGAGCCATGAACAGTTCGAAAAACCGACACCGTATGAAGAAGTTATCATAGTTTGAAAATTCCAGTAAACTATAATTTTTGGACTTTGACCAAGTTTGAATGGTTATGGAAAAATTTAAAAAAAAAATATTCTAGCAAATATTCCTAGAATATTCCTCAGAATATTCATCAAAATATTCCTCGGAATATTCATTTTGGACAAGTAATATCATGCCATGTGGTGGATTTTAATTGGGAAATTGGCTGACATTTTGAGTTTGGGCCAATAGGAGGTCGCCACATGGCAAGCCTGGAGGTCCCCACGTGGCCCATGCACAGTGGTGAAAAATTTTGTGGACTCCTCGAGAGTCGACCGCCTGACCTCCTACTCAGAGCACCCATGTCTTGACTTTGGGTTGCGTTTGCTTCTTAACATCTATGGTGTCCACGTTAAATTTAAATTTTAGCAATTTTGTAGTTAGGGATGTGGAGGGGCCAACCCATCCCCATAAGATCATGACTCGTGACTAGATCCCAGTGCACTAACCATATGGTGGCAACTGTTAGCCTTCTCAATGTGGATATGTTCACATGTGGGGTTTTAAATGCCGGTTAGACCGTCCTAGTTTTTGGTTAACCCAACTATTAACATGAGTTCAACGCCGTTGTAACCCTAGTCTTCACAAAGTTCTCCTTGGTGGTTAGCCCAACTGCGGGTATTCCGGTCATATGCCAACAATAATTTTTAATGCTATGGTTAATAGACTTGGTGGTATATTTGGAGCACCCACAAAATTTAGAAAATTTCCAACTTATCTGTAGTTTAGGTCCAGTTTCTTCACGTTTAGTGAAGCTTTTTAGGGGTCAGTGGACAAATTGAGTTTACGGTCTATCTTGAGCTAGATTCGACCAATTTTGGAGTTCCAATAGTCAATTTAAAGTATCTTAGACATTACAGACTCATTGATGAGGGTTTCATAGCCATCATAGGACTTTTGAGTAGGTTTTTTCATCAGAGAAGTTCTAGGGGCCACGAGGGCCACCATGGGCCAGCACGAGTTTAAGGCCTATTCAGTGCAGCTAGAGGCCTTTTTCAAAAATCCAATAGTCAATTTTGGATGTTTCAGACATTATGGAAATAATGGTGTGATTTTCAGAGCCTGTAGAGGAGTTTTGAAGACATATAAGCTTCAGTGAAGTTCCAAGGGCCACTAGGGCCAACAAGTGCCAACAACAGTTCAGGGCCTAGCTAGGGCATCTAGAGGCCTTATGCAGCGAACCAATAGTCATTTCTGACTGCTATGATAATTATGAATCCTTTAGAGGATTTGAAAGAATATTTTGAGGACTTATATAAGTCCATAACACATAAGAGAATTTTTTAGTGACCCAAGAGCCAAGGGGTGCCACCAGGTTTTGGAGGCGAAACCAGAGCAGTCAGAGGCCAATTTCAGTGAAACAGTAGTCTATTCTAACTATTTTTGGCATTATGAATCCATTTAAGGGATTTTTCAGAGGCATTTGAAGAATTATAAATGTCGAAGAGCCACAGGAATGTTTTAGGCAGCCCAAGGAAAACCATGGAGGGAGGCCTAGATTGGGGATAAAATGCTCTTTTGGAGAAAAATATCAGTTCATTTTGGAGGCCTGATATGTGTTGGAGATAGTAGGTGAGGTTTCAGGGACAAAAGAATAATTCTGAGGAAGTTAGTGCCATAGAGAAGCTCAGTGTAGCTCAAGATCACCGACATAAGTAATCAAGTCTAAGTGAGCCTAGATAAGTTTTCAAAGTGATGACAGCCATGAAAAGGATATAGATGATATTATAAGCCCATTGGTAGAGTCCAGTAACCATCGGAGTTAAGTGTGGAACTTGTAATAGAAATTTTTCCATAATCCCAAAGAGCCAAGTCAATATGACAAGAGCTAAAGGAGACGTAGCCCACAATATTCGAGTGAACACCTAGATTAAATCTGTTGTTATGTGTTAATTTTTGTTTTTTGAATTATATGGTTGTTACACATGTTTAATTTCAGCAAAAACAAATGGAGTTAAAGAACTTAAACAGTTAAGAAAACATACACCTGTTTCAAGTAAAAAAACAAGTTAGATATATTATTTGTTTAACTGAGTGGGAGGTTCTTGAAAATCATAAAAAGTTATGAAATCCATTTTCAAATCATTGGCAGGTGGAGGTTTTTGCCGATGTTTTTCGTCTGGTGCACTTATCATCCCAAACCACACTGGTGCATTTAACAAGAGAAAGCATCGATGCACACAAAACATTGGCACATCAGACATTGTGCACTCTGTACAAACCCACCCAGTGCGCCATATTACTCTAGTGCACCAGTGCTCTACAAATATTCTACACCGGTGTGTCCTAAAACCCCGCGCCAAAACTGAAACCGCTCGGTGTGGTCTTAAGAAACCGCACCAGTGCACCTATAAAACCCCGCACACCGGAACAGGGTTAAAGAAAACAAAAATTATGGCAAAAAAACCACATTTTTCACCTTTCTCAGTGCTCTAGACCTATCAAGCACCGATGCCATTTATCCTTGTCTAAGCGGCCCTGACATTGGTGCTCCCATTACACCCATTTCACACATTGTTTTTTTACATTGCCCACCGATCTCCATCTTGAATTTCGCAAAACGGTGGTAAAATTTTCATTTGCAAATTGTACAGCCAATATGCCTCCTCAACTACCAAATGTACATGTATTTTTATCTTTTTTCCATAATTAATAATTTTAGCGGATTAGAATTGTAAATAACCTTAAATTAACCATTTAAAAAAAATAAAAATTCACGTGGTGCACTCGAGCTGTTCAACTCGCATTGGTTGGCGGTGCTGCCTGTAAATCTACAGGCTGCACTGTAATCAGCGCTAACGGTATCCGCACCGGTTTCGGGCTGTACCGAAAGGTACACTATTATATTTTAAAAATTAAAAGAAGAGCGGTGCGGTCGATTACCCGGTTGCACCATTTACCCTATGGAATAGCGAAAATGCGGTGCGTTGAATTAAATATCTGCCTTGGGGTCGGTATTTTTTTCAGCACACAACATTCAGGCATTTCGACACGGTCAATGGTGCGGCCTGATAAAAGACCGCACCGTTGACTATGTAATGATGTCAAGAGGGTGGTTCGTTGACCAAAATATACACCCTGGGGCATATAGTTTGGTCAACGCACCGCCCTCCTGACATGGTCCATAGTGAATGGTGCGGTATTTTACCAGGCCACACTGTTGACTTATGAGCAATGCCAGGAGGGTGGTGCGCTGAAAATTTTTAGGTGCAACACCTTTGGTGCGCTGAAGATTTTCTGGTACACTGTCACCGGTGCACAAAAAAAAAAGATGCATCAGTATTGTTGCATGCCTATTTTTTGTAGCACATCGACTATATATTTTTTTTTCAAAAAGAATTATATATGTATATTCCTAAATACGTGTCTCATTTAATAAAAAAAAATATTTAATATGTCAATCTTTCAGAGACATGAAAGGAGAGAAGAGAGGGAACAATAGTAACAACATGCGAACTAATATAACATGGTTCCCTTATGGGAGGCATGAGAGAGGGAGAGAGATTAATACCCTCACCCTATTACAGTAGCTAACCAGGGGCTCCTAAGGTAGGTAGGCCTCCTCAAGTTCTATGAGGAGGCTACTTCCCTAAAGGGCCATGGTTTGTTTTCGAGACATCTTATTCGTAGGTGGAATGCCCACCTACAGACTTTCCGGATTGGTCCTAACCAGTGGTATGCACCCACTGAGGAGGACATATATTTCATTACAATGCTCTCGAGGAAAGGGGTGGATTTTCCCTTGATCCTAGAGGTTCTAGTTGGCTATGTAGCAGGGAGTTAGTTTCTGTACTTCCAGAGATACATTAGCGCAGATATACTGTCTTCTTCAGATTTTCATGTCTCTAGAGGTTAGTTACGTATTGCTGCATCTGGTAGTGAGGAGGTGAGGTGCCTTTCACTTCTGATTTTTACCATTTCACACAAGACCAGTGACGAGCAATGCATTAGTTTTCCACTTCTATATTATTTTGATTATTTAGTACAAGAGCCACGACTTGTCAAGTGCTCTACCATTTTTTGCGGCAGTTCTATACAACATTAGATAGATGCCATGCTCATGCACAAGGGAGTGTCAACTTCCCTTTTGCTTCAAATATTTTTTGTTTATTTTTTGAGATATTTCCAAATACGAGGTCTACTTTTGTTCGGCAACCTCGTAGGCTGATGTTGGAGGCACGAATGCACATGTGGGAACACATGATGCCCAAGAGTGGTGACAATGAGTTTTCCGCGAGGATATCACATGATGCATTGGAGTTGCTAGCTAATGTTGACGAGAATCACTTCGTTATGGTCCCTTGTCCTTAGGATGGTTTGGATTAGCGAGGGTGTGCGAACATCCTCTTCACACATGATGAGCCATCAGATGATAGAGGTAATATTTCTATTTTATTTAAATTTATTCTAACATGTTATTTAACTTGTTTTTATTAAATTTTCTAATGAGATTGTGTAATTATTGTTGTGTACTTGTATATATTTTGCAGACATTGGGTCTTTTGATGGCAAGGACATGCCAATGCCACCACATGATCCAAGTGTGGATCCTGATGATGATCAGGGTATGACAGTTGTCGAGGATCATCAAGAGGCTGGTGCAGAGAGACCTTCTCCTGGTAGTGCATCGGTACTGCCTTTTGCTAGGCGTAGTAGGCTTGATAGCAGATTGAGGATGGAGCTGGGCGACCAACTCTGTGCATTGATTGTTGAGGCAGGAGTGAGGCTCGCTACTATGAGAGACATACACACTAATGGTAGGATGGTACATTTGTGGAGAGGCATGCCACATGACATGTACATCCTGATGCGACATGTCGTAGGAGCTACGGCCTTAGTTACGTGGATGAGGAAGACCCTTGCATGTTATAGGCATGGTTGAGAAGCAGCACGTGATCGACAGTATGCGAGCAGTGTCGACGCATCATCTGATGATATCGATCAGGGGAGTGATCATTGTTTACCTCGCGCCAAGCCAGATGAGTAGCCTCAACTAGCATCGAGTAGCAATCATCATGGAGATTAGGCTTGACAATTGACCACGTCGAGTCAGTAGCCTGCAACATCCAGCAGTATTCACGATCATGAGCAGGCTAGACCATCGACCATGTCGAGTCATTGCAATGAGCAGTCAAAAGTTGATCCTGATCAACATGCAACACCAGTACCGGATCAATAGGCACGTGATGATAAACATGTATCTGAGCTTATTGAGGTTGCACCATTGACTGAGCGGGCCTCAACTAGTACTGCTATTGATGATGTAACACCAGCTGATATATGACATTTATATTACAGTTGTATATTTTTTACATTACCCATATATATATATATATATATATATATATATATATATATATATATATATATATATATATATATCTCTGTGTGTGTGTGTGTGTGTGTGTGTGTGTCCATATATTTTATGTTCATGTTGTAGTTGTACTTAATTTACATGTTGGTGATCATCATGATGTGTATATTGTTAGGTCATGGTAGATATATTCATTTAATGTGCAGCTTGCAGATAGATGTGTATGTGATAGCAGTTATTTCACATGAGATTAATATTTGATGTTTGTCTTGTGATGATGTTATACAATGCTAATTGTGTTTTGTTACATGATCATGATCATGATGATGTTAACGATTTTGAATGTCTTTTTTAGTCAAATATGATGTTTGTATGATGGTTATCATGATCATCATGTTTATTAATTAATTTAATATTAATTGATCATGATATTGTAAAATTGTAATATTTGTAATTCTAATTGTATGTAAAATTCTAAAGTTGTAATTGTAATTGTATGTAAAATATTTGTAAAATTTTAATTGTAATAATAATATTTAATTTATTTTGAAATGATTCTAATTGTAATTGTAATTGTATGTAAAATTCTAAAATTGTAGTTGTATGTAAAATTCTAAAATTGTAATTGTAATGGTATATTTGCAAATTTGTAAATTTGTAATTGTAATTGTAAATTTTAAATTTCTAAAATTGTAATTGTAATGGTATATAAGTAAATTTGTAAAATTATAATTGTAATTGTAAATTTTTAATTTCTAAAATTGTAATTGTATATATTTAAAATTCTAATTGTATGTAAAATTCTAAAATTGTAATTATAATGGTATATATGTAAATTTGTAAAATTGTAATTGTAATTGTAAATTTTAAATTTGTAAATTTGTAATTGTATATATGTAAAATTCTAAAATTTTAATTGTAATTGTAATTTTACGTGAAATTGTAAAATTGTAATTCTAATTCTAATTTCATGTAAAATATTTGTAAAATTTAAATTGTATTACTGTAAAATGATTGTGATTGTAAAATTGTAATTGTAATTGTAATTCAAATTCTAATTCTAATTTTAATTGTAATTGTATGTAAAATATTTGTAAAATTTTAATTGTATTAATGTGAAATGATTTTACTAAAAAAATTTAATTTATAAATTTTTAAATTTTTAAATAATTGTAAAATAATAAATCTAGAATAATATGAATTTTTGTAACATAATAAAGTTTAGAAAATAATGCAAATAAATTCATGTACTTTAGAATTATCATTGTTTTATTATGATCTTACATACAAAAAAAAAAAGAGCTTTATACAGTACACCATTTTTTTTAGATCAACGTAATTGCAAATTATCAAGTGAAATATTGATTTTAACATTAACACAATGCAAACTACCAATTAATTTAAAATACATATTATAATGTTTCGAAAAACCCATATTAAAAAGTATAAATATTGATGAAATAACACATGTACCATATCACTCTGGGTTCTCATGATCACCCTCGTTATCTTCCAGCTCGCATGGCATGATAACACTATTGTTCTCAGAAATATGTTTTGATCCAGGGTCATGTCTCAATACAAACCACCAATCCCTATCCAACACATCTGGGTAAAAAAACACATGGTTGCAATGTTTGGGGAAAACATAGGGCTCTTTATCGTCATCCCACATCTTTCTAGAGTTGAAACATATCAGCCTACTATCATGGTCTTCCTTTACATAACTCCAATCAAAGGTGTCCCATCACTTGCACCTAAAAATAACACATTGGAAAGAAGAGAAATCCACTTCAATGATCTCTTGTATCTTTCCAACGTAACCTAACATCCGTAGTACTAGGTTTTCATCACGGTGGCTAGATCGACTAGATTGATTGAACTCGAATTCCACTCCATAGTGTTGTGAGATGTTTCCAGCATTGAAATTTTCTGTGCGAAAATGGTTTCCATATGCACACATAGATGGGAACAAATGCAATTATAAAAAAATTTAAAAAAATCATAGTGTCATGTGTCTTATAATAACCTAATAGTTAAAGTATGGAATATAGATGTAATTACATTTGAAAGTTGCATTATTAAGCTTCAAATGTACATATAAATTAAATAGGTTATTACCAATTTGCTGCACCCAATACCTACATTTAGCGCATCTTCTTCAGGACGCGGGTAACGACCGCTTGCACCGTATTTCTCTCTGACTTGGTCAACAACCCAACTATTGGGGCATATTTTTTGGCATATTTTCTTTTAAATCATTAGGATAAGGAACATTTATACCATTCTACCATCTGAATTATTTCCCATCACTATCCCATTTCATCCTCTTTTGTTAGTACAATGCGACCCATGGTTGTGTCGCTTCAGAATTGTAAAGAATGAATTTATTGATTGCTTCAATTTCTGCATTCGCTAATGAAATCAAACCGACATTTTATAGTACATAGAGATGAAACTATAGATTATATCAAAGTTCAAAATGAATATTTACTTTGTGTAAATTCGAAAAATTATAAGTCACTTACTCTTTATTAAGTGATTTTTTCCACTCGTTTGGAGCAACTTCACTTCTCTTTTATCTTCATCCCTTTCATCGTCCAAAATCACTGCACATGGTCTGTTGTCGATCTGCTTGATGTATTCAATGGAATAATAGAAAGACTCATACGATATGTACCCCTCTGCCATAGACCCCTCAAGTTTTTCCCTTTGCCGAACAAAACCTTTCAATTTCTTCATGTACCTATCTAAGAAGAACATCCAACGACAAGAAACCACCCCAAATAATTTGACCTCATCTACTAGGTGGATTATAAGATGAACCTACAAGTCCATGAAAATCGTCGGCAGTTCCTTCTCAAACATACAAACAATCTCAGTTATCTCTTGACGCCACCATGGAATGCTAGCCACATGAATCTCCTTTGACGTGATCCCACATACAAATGCAGATAATTTAGATATGGCACGTCCTAGGTCTTGAGGGAATTCATGTTTCACACACCCATGCATGAATAAATGATAATGACACTGCAAAGTTATAAACACGGGAAATAATATACAAAATTAGTTATGTTTTATGATCCCTGCATGGGATAAAATTTATTAATATAACAAATAATAAAATCTTTCTTTTGAAATTATACGTACTCTTAGAAGATTTAGATGGTCATGCGATTTCAACCCTGAAAAATTGTCATCCATAGTGAAGAAGCTTCATAGTGAAGACCCGTATGAAAATGGCACCCTCACATCCATTATAAATTCATTTGCTAAAGAAAGATCATCTTTTTTAAAAATCCACGGGACATCACCTTCTTTTAAATACCATGAATTAGAGGGACTAGAGCCTGCCTATGATCCTGTAATTTCTGATCATCTTGGCCAATGTTTCTTTTTATTTTTTGAAGTAATAAGATCTTTCCTAACAACCAATGTGTCACTTTGTTTCGTTGCTATGCTCCTCCATAAAGAAGCTGAAATATTTTTAAATATATGCATGAGATCTAATAAGTGGGTAATATTAAGATGCTCCCAATATGGGAGGGTATAAAATATAGATTTCCTTTTCATCCCAATGGGAAATTTCTCAACATAGGTGTCGAATAATTCTGGATCATTGAACATAGGCTCCCCATTTGAATCGAACATTTCTATGAAATCCTTCTCCTTCTCTCTCTCATATGCTCTAAGTCATTCAACTGGTCTCTTTATTGGAGGCCTTTGGGTTCTCTCTCGTTTACCATTGAAACTGGATGCTGCTCTTCTGTAAGGGTGTTCTTGTGGGAGGAATACCCTAGAGAAATCATACAATGGCTTTCATAGGTCCTTGGACCATCTAGATTTTAGAGAAGGTCCACAACATTTACATCCAAAATACCCTTTTGTTACAAGAACTGTGAGATTATTATATAAAATTAATATGCATGGAACGTTAAATAATATCATGAAGATCAGAAAAATTACAACGAATTTAATAAATAATATGCGAAAGAATATTTTTACATATATAAACAAATAAATAAATTAAACACCTAATTTACCAGAGAAAACTCCTAAGCCTGGATAATCATGCGTCGTGTAAGCACATACGCCATACAACATAAAAATCCTCTCTGTTGCGATGGGTCTTGATACATCGTATACATTTATCCCATCCCAATATTACTTCAATTCATATACCCTTGGTTGTAAGTAGACATCCATATTCTTCACTTGTCTTCTACCAAGGACTATGAGAGACAACATAAGATGTTCATTCTTCATGGAAAACCATGGGGTGATATTGTTATTGATCACTACTATAGTCCAAAAATAATATTTGGTGTTCTAAAGGAAATATGGGTTGACACCATCCATGGCTATGCTGAGTCGTAGACTTCGTACTTCATCCTTGAATTTTTCGGGCCATGTATCCTCTATATGCCTCATGGCTATTGAATCAGTTGGGATTCGCATAACTCCCAACTCACTTCTGGGTGAGGCATGCCATCCCTGCAACATAGCTAATTATTTGCAACAAAAGAGCCTTTTAATCCTTGATATTATAAGCATGTGCCTCAATATCTTAAAAGGAGGACCAGTACATTATTTACCCTTCTTTTTTGATTTATCATACCTGTGATTCCCACATTTCAGACATATCTCTTTGTCTACATTTTCTCCTCTATATAGAATACAATCATTTGGACATGCATGATATGATATGTACTCAACACCCAAAATTTTCAACAATTTCTTTGCCTCTTCGTAGCTACCGAGCAAGACATTATCACTCGGAAGAACCTTATCTTTGAATAACCTGTAGTTAGTGATCATGGAAAAATATATTAATGAATGTTCATTAATGCCGATAGAATTATTAACGTTCATAAAATTTACCATTTGTAATGTTCATTGTGTACTAATTATATTTCTCAAATTTATACAAGGGGGAATTTATGGTAAGTTACCTCAAAATTTTTGAGAAACATGCATTCGACAAGTCAAAATTTGCTTTCAAGTTGTATAGTAACATCATTGTCCCCAAATAGGTAGACTTTGACTGACTTCTAGGTCCAAAGAGAGGGGTGGTGGAAGAAAATTTAAGGCTTTGGAAAAAGGTGTCAGCAATATGAGCATCATCCCCTAGCTGATCATCGTTTTGGAATGCATATAACAACATTATCCCCATGGGAGTTGTATCCCTTAAGTAATCCTTCACACAAACCTCTATTTGATTTCCTCCATTTCTAACTTGTGAATAACTACTATTGTTGTATTCATTCCTAATTGGTGAATTTGGACGTAGCGGGAATTGAATCGGTGGTTGATTCAACCATTATTGGTATCGTTCCTCTCCAATTTTTTCTCTTAATTCAATCTTCTCTTGATTTGAAATTGTCGTGGGGTGCAACAAACGATGGTAGGTAGGTCGCTCATTATCACTAGAATCCTAATAATTTTAAAAAATATATTCGAACACGATTAGTACAAAGTATATGATATCAATTAGTAAGCACATTGACAATATTGCCGGATTATTTGGTTTTACATTGAAATAATTACATTAATTAATATACCAAACAATTCTCTAGGACACCCCTAAATTCTCTAGCTATTACTTTTAGACAAAGAAAAAATTCAACATAACAGTCAGTGACACCACTAAATTCTTTAATCAAAATTCAAAGAAGGCCTTTAAAATAACATTTCAAGAAAAACCAAAGAGCAGGAAGAACCATAAATTCCTTTGGCCACACTCTACTAAGTAAACTTCAAGGCAAAAAGCTAGGTGGAACTAAAGAATAGAACACCTCTGAATTCTTTAATCAGACCTTAGAGAGGAACATATTATGATGAAGGAAGGAGACATAATTAAGGTTCCAAGGCAACATATCTTAATCTAAAATTTATGTTCTTTTATCAGAGAAATGATGGAAAATATGGAAAACAAAAGAGAAAAAATGACAAAGAAGGATAAATCACCATTAACATAGCTCAAGAATCCTATGAACATGCTTGTATTACTGATGTCCAAAATCGTTACAGTACTCCAGTGCAACAATCCCTGCAACTTAGAGTGTGATCAAAATCCAGCCTAGCAATCAATCAACTAGCCCACCAACCAACCAACATGAATAATTAAAAATACATGCAGTATTTATCTGTAGATGAGGATGTGATCCTATTCTAGGGTTTCAGACTGTATTTATTATAGAGTAAATGTAATCTTGACCTTTGAGACCATGCAAGGCCAAAGGTAAAATATCACTGACTAAATTGATATAATAATAACTTTTAACTTAACTGTTGAGCTAACTTAGTATATTTTTTGACTTTTTGGCTTTTCGTTAACTTTTACAATAACTCTTGAGCTGCTTTAAAATATCACTGACTGCTTCATTAACTATGGTAGTTGTTTAAACCAAAATTTGGATGTAGGTGGCCAATTTGATTGTGAAGAAGTAAATGGTAATTTTCTTTGTTATTCGGATCTGTCTTCCTTTGTTGATTTGTTTTTTATTTGTCCTTTAACCGTTGAGTTATCTTTTAAACTATAATTTGTTTTTCTTTAATTCTATTTCTACTCTTATCTCTCTTTGACCATTTTGAGTTATTGTAAATGCTTCCTTAATAATTTCTCATCTGATTTTTGTCTTAACCTTGCCTTCTAACCTTTTATTTTTCCTTTGATCCTTGCTTGACCTTTTATTCCTTTCAATACTCACTGTCACGGTGAATCCTTTAACTGTCACTTTTTTTAAACCGTGTTATTTAATATTTGTCTTCATCTATGCATGCACATCGACTGTAAAAGCCTCTTCATTTTCTTTATCCTGTCCATTGAATAACATTTGATGTCTTTGATTAATATTTCACTCCTTAATCCTTTAATGAATTAGGCATTATGGATCGTCACCCAAAGAACTTGTTTGAACATTTTTCGGACTTCGCAATGCAATTATGCATTTCTACATCGGTCACCTGCACAATTTAAACAAAATTTGTTAATTTAAAAAACCTGTGCTGTGGATGAAGTCTGGTCAAATGGCAACTTTTAGGTTTCCTGCATTTGTTTGGGGCTTTTCGGGTCTTCTATGTGTGGTTATGTCCTTATGGGCCTTTTGGATGCATTACAGTGGTTTAAAATAGAGGATCAGGGGATTGTATCAGAGATTTTAGGCTTATATGATGGATAGGGGCATATCGCAGAGATTTTGGGGCTTTGTCATCTTTGAATAGGGGTCAAAGGTTTTGGGTTTATGGCGTGAAGGCAGTTGGTGGTTTTCACATGGTTCATAAGCGGTGAGGCAGTATTGGTCGCGGGGATATGATACCATAGAAGGAGTGATGCGTGGTAGGACCAGACAGTGGTAAAATCGCCCATATCTCAAGGTTCAAATGTTTTAACCACTGCGGATTTAGGTTTGCGATGTGGAATTAGGTCCGTTGGATTGGGAGGAGTTGATCCAACGGTGGTCGGGGTAATCATGAGACGACGTTTTATAATAATGTGGGGCCCGGGGATAAAAATGGAGCAGAGTTTTTAATATAATGTGGGGCTGGGGTTAGAATACGACTAGGGCCGGGTGTTTTAATGAAGTAGTAGGGTTAATGTAGTGCAAGGTTTTTTATAATGTGGGCCCGGGGTAGGTTAAGGTGGAGGCTCTTAACATATAGTGGTGGGGCCAGGGTTATATGGCCATGGGGGGTAAAATCTCTAGAGCGAGGGCTTAAAGCATATAAGGGGTTGGGTCTTTTTAATATAAATAGATTTTAGTTCAAAAGAGTGGGTCCCGAATGATAAATTTATCGTCTTACAAAAAATGTAAAAAAGGGTTTTTTACATTGTTTTGAGGGAGGAAGGGAAATGAATGAAGAGGGGGGTTTTTGATGAGGAAAATGGGGTTTTAGGAAGGGGAAGGGGTAAAAATCAGGGATTTCTTATTAAACATGGAATTTTTAGAACAGGAGGGTAACTGAAGGTAAAATGAGAGATAGTGAATAGGTCAAATGGAAAATAATGACGACAGTGATATTTCTGAAAATAAATGATAGTTAGGGAATGCTATTCTCAGTAGACTATAGAAAATCCATATTCATCTAGTGATACTGTAGAATACAGGAGGATAATAGTGGCTCCAGCCGAGGATGGAAACTCCTTTAGGAGGTGTCAAGAACCTCAGAGTTCAGATCTTTGGATTATGTAGATCAGTGCCTTATGTGCTTGGTTGATTTTCCATTTTGCAATGCTGATCTGCTGTAACTTCTGTAACTGTGACCTTTAAATATTGAAAACCATGCTTCCTGCAAACAAATTCTACCTACCCATCATTCTATTCTAACATTTTTTCTACATTCTTTTGGGTGCATTTAGACTTGCGAACCCTTGACATCATTTTCTTTTGAAAGAAAAAACTATCTATTTCTACCCTTATATCTTCCAAAGGCTCAAATTAGACTGATGAGCTCTTTTATTTATATAAATAACTACTTATATATCAAGAATAAACATTTTGACATGTTTTTATTCACTAACTATCAACATGAAATTTAAAGCATGACTGAATCAAGATTAAGCATTTTTATTTTCATGAATTGTAGCATTTTGGACAAGCTGCACACAATATTATTCTGCAAAAAGTAACAACTAAATAAGGTCTTCGGTTTTTAATCTTTCATTTATCATTCATCCCTCTTTTTCCTTATTGGTTTCAGATTTAAACTTTGGAACCAGTGTCATTTCCTATCTTTCTACTGATAAGCCAAGTTTAAACAGCTTGGAAAATCTTCATTTATAACTTATCAGAAAAAAATCATAATTTGTTCAAACATGATTAGGCTGTATGACTGAACAAGACTTCCTTTTCAAAAGTAGTGGAATTTGGACTTGCACACTTTCAGAAATTTTATTTTAAGGTATGGGGCTTACCTTTTTATTTTTATCAGCGCTCTTTTCTTCTCTTCCTTTATTTTTTGTATTAATTTTCTGATATTTTTTTTTTAGGAAATGTTATTTACAATGAAGAAACTTAAAACTGAGAAAAATGTTCAGCTGAAGTAATGCTTGAGCATCCTTTCATTGACAAGACCTCCAAACAATTATGTTCCATCCATTTCTTGTAAGAAAAAAAACATTATTAGCTCTTGCTAAATGGATGATGTATGGACCTTTCCATAGATTGTAAAATTTCCCATGCTTTCCTTTGTCCTCTCTTCTTGAATCCCACTTCAGCACTTTTCCTCCAATGATGAAATCATTTGCCTTGGTCCTTTTGTCAAAGAGCTTCTTGATTTTTTCCTGCACCAATTGTGTTTTGTTGTATACTCCTCTGATTTGATGCAGCTGAACAGTTTGGTTTATTCTCCTTTGTCTGTCATTTTCTTCATACTACACCTCTTGAATGAGCTTCATTACTGGCACTCCCAAGGATGTTGGGAAGACTGCATATGTTCCATAAACTAGCTGATAAGGAGACATATCAATTGATTTCTTGTTTGTTAAACTGTCTGCCCATAGTGCGTGTACCAATTTGCTGTGCCATGATTTCTTGTTTTCCTCCAGCAACGTTTTGATGATGTTCACCAAACTCTTGTTTGAGGATTCAGCCAACCCATTACCTTGAGGATAGTAAGTTGTAGAATGCCGCAATGTAATGTTATATCTCTGGAAAAAATCCACCATTTTCTTGGATGTAAAAGCAGCATCATTGTCAGTAATGATTTTCCTAGGACAACCAAATCTAGATAGAATATTTTTTCAAGGAATTTGATAATTACTGAGTTTGTGGCATTCCTGGAAGGGATGGATTCTATAAATTTTGTAAAATAGTCAATTGCAGTGAGGATCCATTTATGCTGGGCAAAGGAGGTAGTGTGGATCTCTCCAATAAAATCAAGACCCCATTGTTGAAAAGGAGCTTCAATAGAGATAGGTTGTAATGGAAAAGACAATAGTTTTCTTTTACCCTCAAATATTTTGCATTTATGGCAATAAATTACCATTTTGTGGATGTCTTGGAAGAGGGTAGGCCAATAGTAACCAGCTCTAAGGATTTTATTGACAACGGTTTTCCAATAGAGGTGGTCTCTACATTCTCCTTCATGAAATTCATGCATGATCCTATCTACATCTCCTTCAGGAAAAAATTTAAGCAATACACCACATATAATATAATATATCACATATAATATATCAGCATACTAGGGTGAGTTAAGAAATGCTTCCTCGATAGGTGGAGTCACCAGCTCCTCTTGTTCATCCAACAAGTGAATCATATTTATGTCCAGTGCTTGAAAATTTGTTTCAGCCATGAGTTTAGCCAGTCCTTGTCCCTTGATTATCTTGGTAGGCTTAATTTATAGATCATATTCTAAGATGAAAGCAATCCACTTAACCCTTTTTCCATCAGGATCTTGGGTCAATATGTCTTTAACCACTGTGTGAGGTACAAATGCAATGATGTGAGAATGTAGAATGTAAAATATGAAATATTTTAGTGCCTTCACTAAAGAAAAAGCCCGCTTTTCCATGATATTTTATTTCAGAGGTGCATCTCTTAATGCTTGGCTGAAGAATGTTATGGGCTGCTCTTATCCTTCTATATTTTTTTGTAATAAGGCAATAGCCATGATGTGTTCTGATGCAAAGGAGAAAATGAAGAAATCTTTGGTGAAGCCAGTGCTAATTAGAACAGGTGTTTGTGTAAGATCTTGCTTCACCAAGTCAAAGTATTTCCTTTCTTCTATGGTCCATTTGACTCTTGTTTCTCATTTTAGCATGTTAGTAATGTTTCTTAGGTGTTCTGCAAGATTTGGTATGAACCTTCTTAAGAAATTTATCTTTCCAATGAAATATTGTAGCTCTTTGATGTTCCTTGGGTGAGTGATTTGCAATATTTCCTCAATCCTCTTTGGGTCAATCTTGATCCCTTCTTCATATATGATGTGGCCTAAAATATTCCCTTCTTGAAGGCCAAACAAGGTTTTCTTGGGATTTAAAGATAGACCATACTTTCTGCACTTCTCAAAGACCTTTCTTAAAAGAGCTAGGTGTTATTCATTAGTTTTTAAGTAGACTGTGATGTCATCAAGGTATATCAAAATGAAGTATCCTATTTCTTTTGAGAAAGAAATATACATTGCTCTTTGAAAAGTAGCTCCAACATTCATTAACCGAAAAGGCATATTAACATACATGAAGGTGACCCAAGGTGTGGTGAAAGTTGTTTTGTGTTGATCATCTAGATGTACCATCATTTGATTGTACCCTGAAAAGCCATCTAACATAGATATTATTTTGGAGCCTACTACCCTTCGCAATATGTGATCCATTTTTGGTAAAGGGTAGTTTTCCTTTAGGGAGGCTTTGTTTAAATTATTGAAGTCTATGCATAGCCTAATTTCCATAGTCTTTTTCCTCACTAATATAATATTTGAAACCCATTATTAGTATCTGATTAGGACTATTATTCTAGCTTCATACATTTTATTTATTTCTTTCTCAACAAGTGGTAGTTGCACAGGGTTTATTCTACGTAGTTTCTATTTAAAGGGATTCTGGTTTTCTTTTAGAGGAATCTTGTGCTTAATTATATCTGTATCGTAGGACTTCAAGTCTTCATAGCTCAAAGAAAACACATCACTAAATTCTCTGAAAAAATCAAGATATCTCTGTTTTATAGGCACTGGCAGTGTCTTTGACAATTTTATCATTTCGGGTTCTTTTTTACTGCCTGTATTGCATTCTTCTACATTTGCTTTGGTGGATTCCATCTTTGGATTCTTAGCAACATCATTAAAGTCAAAAAATTCTTCAAGAGGGACAAGGCCTTTTGGCAAGGTGTTATCCCTGAACTACAACACTTCAAAATCTTCTTTTTTTGGATCTACACACAGTTCTGTCTCATGTGTGTGTCCTTCCTATAACATATTTATCTCAGCCTCATCAAGAGGCTCTTCTTTGTATGTTTGTTCCTCAGCAGAGTAGTCTTCCTCATGATCTAAATCTGAATTTGGAATTTCAAACTCATTTCTGGATTGTAGGAGATCTTCAATATGTTTGTCACCTTCAAAAACTTGCCAATATTTTATATTATCAGGGATTTTTGGTCTGTATTTGACTTGTATTGTGTATCATTTTTTATGATGAGTTCTTTGAAAACTACTAGTTGCAAAGGCTATATCGTTGGCAAGGATATTTTGATTTATTGGGACAAAGGCAAGATCATATTCTTTGAATGTTTTTAGGAGGTCAAGGGAATAATTCCTATATTCTCTTAATCTAGGATTCTTAGCTGAATATTCTCCCTTAATCTGCCTAATGGCTAGCTTAGAATCTCCATGGACAGAAATCCTTGTAGCTCCTAATTCCTTGAGTAATTGCAGCTCTAGGAGGAGTGCCTCATATTCTTCTATGTTATTTGTACATTGGAAGTTCAACTTATATGAATGGCCCTCTACATGGTTATTCTCAATGTTGTGAACCCAAACACTTGCTCCTGAAACAATTTTACAACAAGAACCATCAAATCTCATGCTCCAAAGAGGTTCAATTTCAGGTTTACCATCATGTTGGTTATTATGTTGTTGATTTTTTATTTGGTCTGCCTGGTCTAATTGTTCTGTCTGTTCTTCCTTTTCTTCTTCTTTTTCAGTTGTTTACTCATTTACTACTACTTGTACATTAATTTTTTCATTATTATAAATAATAAATGAATCAAGGTATATGTGGATAGAATAGAGAGGGGAGTTATCAGGCTTTTCTCAACTGCTGACCATGTATTTCATATGGGTTTCTCTATATAGTCTTCTTGGTTGACTAAATACAGGTATGGTAGCATAGGTCATATCCATTTGGAGGGTGGCTTGAAGTTTAGCTCCCCATGAGTGTGATAAGAGCATGCCATATTTAGGGGGAATGCCAGCCACTAGAATATCCATCACTAGGCTTTTGGCTGGTATTTGTGTTATATTAACACAAAGATCTTTGATTGGGCCTAGACATTTAACTCTACTAGAATCAAAAGACTATAAATATTTGTATGGTCTAGTTATCTCAAGGCCTAGTCTTTCCATAACTACCTTTTGCATAAGTTTATGTGAGGCTCTTGAATCTAACATGGCATTGTGAATAATTTTATCATGAATGTTCAAATTGACATAAAATAGAGGGACACCGCCCTCTTCAAATTTTCCTTATACTTTAGGTCTAAACAAAAGCTTAGGTTTTTCATCATTTAAATTTACAGAATCTACATTTTCTGCTATGTTTAAATATTCTAAAACTTGGGATCTATATACATCTTGGCCAACTAATTTAGTAATAGGTACGGAGATTTTTATCTTGGCAATTTCATTCTCTATACTGAAGGGTGTCTGTATTTTTTCCAGATTTACATAAGTTTTATTAGACACTATTTTACAGCAATTTCAGCTTGTTGTTTTGCACTAGAAATATTAGTTAGATTATTTTTTTAGGGCTGATATTCGATCTATTAGTGCTTCTTTGGTCACCACTATGTTGGCCGTTTTTGCCTTTATTTGTATCAAAACTTTTAACAAAACTGTTTGAAGTTTCTGCTGTCTTTTTAGGATTAGTTTCAATGGTTTTTATAGAAGAAATTTAAAGGGTTATTTCTCCTGGGAGTGTCTGGTGTTTTCTTGCTTCTAAGGTCATACTGTCTATGTACTTCCATGATGGAATTTTCGAAGAATTTTTTATAGTCTTCGGATTCTAGGCTTACTTCTTCATTTGGGGCAAATATGCCTTGTTCCTCCGTAATGAGGAAAACAATATCCTCATTATTAACTAACATTAGGTTGATATGACTTTCCTCTGGTTCTTCAATCACCCCCTCATCCTCATCAGCATAGTTTTCTTAGAAAGGAGGCTTGATTTGTTGGTCTGGTCCTCTCTGTTTTATTTGAGGGGGATTTCTTCTAAAGTTTTGGTTTTGGTTATGATTTTGATTTTAGTTTTGAGGAGCTGCTTGGTTTTCTCTGGGGTAAGCCCTCTCATTCATGTTTATTCTCTCCATAATCAATTCCATAGTTCTAACAAGATTATCAATTTTATTATCAGATGTGGAGGCTGTAGTTTATTCCCTACATGTGACTCTTTTTCATTTTTCATCCTAGCGCTTTTGGCAATCAGATTTTCCTCTACACTTACTGCACCCCTCTACATGTGTTCTAAAGTTAGAGGATCTCTTTCTCTTAGTTGGTAAGCCATTTCTGGGTCAAATCCATCTGGAAATCTCAATAGAGCTAGACCTTGTGGATGTTTCATGTGGGTAGTGAGGGTATTATATACACTATTGAACCTAGTACAATACTCTTGGACACCCTCTCCAATTTTTCTCTTAATGTTTTCATACTCTAATAAAATTTCGAGAGGGTTCTTCTTGACTTCCCATTTGTTTAAGAATAGTTGATGAAAATCAGGGAGGTCATGTTTATTATTAGGGGTTATGCCTTTAAACCATTTTATTGCCTCTCCCCCTAAGCTTTGAGCAAACATTCTTAGTTTAACAGTTTCATCATCTATTTATTGTCTGTCAAAATAGTCATTCATTCTATCCACATGTTGTTGAGTAGTTGTAGAACTGCTTGCATCATATAAGGGAATATTGGACTCATAATCCTGTGGTAGAACAACTAAAGGCAATGGTAGAATTAATGGGGCACTCCAGGTTTCCATGGCTGGGGGTTGGGGAAACAAAGGAGGGTTAACAAGTCTAGGGTTTACAAAAAGAGGTAAAGGATTAAATGGAGGAAGGTGAATAGTGGTTGTATGAGTGGGGTTGAAGTTAGTACAACAGGATTTTGTTGTAAGATTAATGGGTCTAAAGTTATCCGCGTTATCCAACTCTGGGATTTAGTCCTATACAAGCTTTGTTCCAAGGGTGAACCAGATAGGATACCTCACAAGTCTTTAAGGTTTTCAGGTAGGGAACTTGCTTTGTGAATAGGTCTGCTAATAGTTGAATTTTTAGATCTAGGATATTTCCTTAGGATGTACTCTGGATTTTCAACTATTTTAGGAGGCTTTGGATCAAGATGGGATCTGGTAAAAATTCTTCTAGAAGCCAAAATTTGGACCGAAGGTTCAGGAAGGTTGAAAGTGTTATAATAGTTTGAAAAAAAAAAAACCAATCTGAAAAAGAAAAATACCTAATTCACAAAGTACTTTGACTAGGTTCTATTTGATTTTTGATAATATCAGGAATTATTATTAATTTTCCTAGTCGAGTCTGTAGAAAAATAGTGGAGTCACCATTCCTACTGAAAACTAGGTGGATGATTTTAACTATTTTGAGGCTGGCTATTGTCCACCATCAGTAACTAGATACCAGCCTTGGCTAACACTTGATTTATCTAAGTTTGAAAAGGGGTTTTTTGAGTTCTTGAGGGAATATTAAGTTGATTTAATAACTCAGGTCCCCATTATGGTCTCTACTATGTTGGAGGCCCCGTGATTTTCAAGAGTGGAAAAAAAAATCTGCAGGGAACCACATCAGACCGCTTTGGAGCCCAAGGACCTAGCCTTCCTAGACTCAGAGAGGTCTCTCTCTATTTTGTGATGGAAAATGATTTATTTGTATGTTTATGTTTTCTTATTTTAGGCTAGTTATGAATTTTTGGGACTTGTTTGTTTTGTTTTTATTTATTTATTGTTTGATTAATTGATCGTGTGTTTTAGTTGAATAGGTAGATTGTGGGAAACATTAATCCATTGGGCTATGGGGTCATAAAAGGATTTAATTGTAAATCAACTCTGTGAGGGTTTTCATAGGGAAACCTAACTATATCAAGTGGATCTTTTAGAGTAGATGAAATATGAATTGACAAAAACTTGTGAATTCAATAAAACTAAAGGGAAGTTAAGAATCCTTTAACTATCCTTCAAAAAGAAAATCCTTTAAGATAACTATTTAAGAGAAACTAAAGACTGGGAAAAACCATAAATTTCTTTAGCTAAACTCTACTAAGCAAACCTTAAGACAGCAATCCAAAAATCCTGGAGAGCAGGACACCCATGAATTCTCTAGATATTACTCTCATACAAAGAAAAAATTCAAGATAGGAGTCAGTGAAGCTAAAGAACAGGACAACCGTGAATTCTTTATTCAAAATTCAAAGAAGACCATTAAAATAACATTTCAAGAAAAACCGAAGAGTAGGGAAAACCATAAACTCCTTTGGCTAGAATCTACTAAGTAAACTTCAAGCCAACAAGATAGGTGGAACTAAAGAGAAAGACACCTCTCACTTCTTTAATCAGACATTGCAGAAGAAAACATTAAGATGAAGGAAGAAGATAGAATTAAGGGGACAAGACAAGATATCTTAATCTAAAATTTATGTTCGTTTATCAGATAAATTATGGAAAATATGGAAAACAGAAGAGAAAAATTGACAAATAAGGATAACATCGACATTAGCATAGCTCAAGAATCCTATGAACATACTTTTATTACTCATGTCCAAAACAATTACAATACTCCAATGCAACAATCTTTGCAACTCAGACTCCGATCAAAATCCAGCCTAGCAATCAATCAAGTAGCCCACCAACCAACCAACATGAATAATGAACAATACATGTAGTATTTATCTACAGATGAGGAGCTGATCCTATTCTAGGGTTTCAGACTGTAGTTATTACAGAGTAAATGTAATCTTGACCTTTGAGACAATGAAAGGCCCTAGGAAAAATATCACTGACTAACGTGCTATAATAATAACTTTTAACTTAACTGCTAAGATAACTTTAGGATATTTTATGAATTTTTGGATTTTCATTAAATTTTATAATAACTGTTGAGCTGCTCTAAAATGTCTCTGACTGCTTCATTCACTGTGGTTGATGTTTCAACCAAAATTTGGATGTAGGTGACCAATCTGATTTTGAAGAAGTAAATGGTGATTTTCTTTGTTATTTGGATGTATCTTCCTATGTTGATTTGTTTTTTATTTGTCCTTTAACCTCTGAGTTATCTTTTAAACTTTGATTTGTTTTTCTTTAATTCTATTTCTATCTTTGATCTCTCTTTGACTATTTTGAGTTACTGTAAAATTTTTCCTTAATAATTTCTCATCTTATTTTTGTCTTAATCTTGCCTTCTAACATTTTCTTTTTCCTTTCGATCTTGATTGATATTTTATTCCTTTCAATCTTCATTGTCATGGTGAATCCCTTAACTGTCACTATTTTAAAGACGTGTTCTTTAATATTTGTATTCATCTCTGCTTACACATGCACTGTAAAAACCTCTTCATTTTCTTTATCTTTTCCATTGAAGAACATTTGTTGTCTTTGATTAATCTTGTGCTCATTAATAATTTAATGAACTAGGCATTCTGGATCGTCATCCAGAGAACCTGTTTAAACATTTTTCAGACTTCGGAATTGAATTATGCATTTCTACATCAGTCACCTGCACAATTTAAAGACAATTTTTTAATTTAAAAAACCTGCGCTATGGACAGAGCCCATTCAAATGGCAGCTTTTGGGTTTCCTACATTTTTTGGGGGCTTTTCAAGTCTTTTGTGTCTGGTTTATGGCCTTATGGGCCTTCTAGACACGTTACAACGGTTTAACGTAGAGGATCGGGGGCTTGTAACAGAGATTTGAGGCTTAAATGGTGGATAAGGGCATATTGCAGAGATGTTGGGGCTTCGGCATGTTTGAACATGGGCCAGCAGTTTTGGGTTTATGGTGCAAAGGCAGTTGGTTGTTTTCACATGGTCCATAAGCGATGAGGTAGTTTTGGTCACGGGGATGCGATACCATAGAAGGAGCGACGCGTGGCAGGACGGGATGGTGGTAAAACCGCCCATATCACAAGGTTCAAAGGTTTTTAACCCCCGTACATTCAGCTTTGCGATGTGGGATTAGGGTCGTTGGATCGGGAGGAGTTAATCCAACGGTGGTCAGTATAATGATGAAATGGTGGGTTATAATAATGTGGGGCCTAGGGATAAAAATGGAGAATATTTTTTAATATAACGCAGGGCTGGGGTTAGAATACGATTGGGACTAGGGGTTTTAATGAAGTGGTAGGGTTAATGTAGTGCGGGGTTTTTATAATGCGGGCCCGGGATAGGTTAAGGCGGAGGAACTTAACATATAGCGGTTGGGCTAGGGTTATATGGATGTGGGGGGTAAAAAATTTAAAGCGAGGGCCCAAAGAATATAAGGGGTTGGGCCTTTTTAGTATAAACAGGGTTTAGTTAAAAAGAGTGGGTCCTGAATGATAAAATTTGAATCTTGCAAAAAATGTAAAAAAGGGTTTTTTACATTTTTTTGAGGGATGAAGGGAAATGAATGAAGGGGAGGCTTTTTGATGAGGAAAATAGGGTTTTAGGAAGGGGAAGGGGTAAAAATCGGGGATTTATAATTAAACATGAAATTTTTAGAACATGAGGGTGAGTGAAGAGGTAAAATGAGAGATAGTGAATAGGTCAAATGGAAAATAATGAAGGCAGTGATATTTCTGAAAATAAATGATAATCAAGGAATTTTATTTTCAGCAGACTGTAGAAAATACATAGTCATATAGTGATACTCTAGAATACAAGACGATAACACGGTGCGCCCAGTGCACCGTGAAAGTACCGTGTGATAAAAAAATTAATTTTTTTTTTAATCAGTGCGCCATATGTAAAATAGGGCACTGATGCACTATTTAATTATGGAACATCGCCCATGCATTGTTTCACAAAAAAAAAAATATTGTTCAGTGCACCATGCGACATATAACGCACTACATCAGGTCTCCTAGTTGATAGAGAGCACTGTATGGTGGTCCCTTGTTTGCGTGGGGTGTTTATGCTACAAAAAATGACACTGGATGATTTTTATTATTTTTCTCTGTGTTAATTAGTGATGGTTAACATGTAACACATCATTGCTCCTTTTTGACATAGAGCACCATATGGTCTATTATACTATTTTTGTGGTGCATTTATAAGACTCCCACGCAACAACGTTGATGCGTACACCATGAATGGCACACTAGTTTTTTGAGAAGTTTTATTTTACTTGAAAATTTAACAATTTATTTATAAAATATATCAGTGAATGATATGGTACAAGTTTCATATTGATAAAGAAATGACTGACAAGAGATCAAATAACAAAAATACTAATAACACATCAAGAAAAGAAAAAAATCCAAGCTCTTTGTAAATTGTTTACAAAAATATTATTTTTGAACTATATGTAAGTTTAACTAATATGTATTGTTTACTGTGTATCATGCAGAGCCAAAAAATGACAAAACTCAATAATATTATTTCTGATCTAGGACCAGAAGAACGTAAAAGGTTGATGGAAAAATTGCAAAAGGATAAATCAGGCGAATGAAAAAACACTATCGATCCAATATCAGTTTCTTTTTTTAATTTTCATTAATATTATACTCAAATTTATTAGATAACATGTGTCATACAATCTATTAATTCACATATTCTATTAATTCACATATGTTTAATGTTCTAGACAGAGACTAATAACATAGAAAGGGAATGTTGTTCTAAGAAAAGAAAAAAATAGAACATGCAAATGAAAATGAATTGCTCCTTAGCTCATCTGGGGTGGTGTTGGAGGCTAACGAATGGGGGAAAAACTTTTACAAAAAATTGAGGAATCTAGTGGAACGAATGTATAGACGTTCTTTCCACTTACAATACAAAAATCAATCTAATGATTCCAAGAATCAAATTTTATCTAAACTACAAGAAGAGTTTCCAGAGAGTTGGTCAATGAGACATGTCAGAATTTTAATAGAAATAAAGTACAACAACAAAAAAGAAGGAATGAAAAATTAATATTCCTTTAAAATTTTGTTTAGAATTATTTATAAATGTCACTTTTGTTATATTTACTTTTCATATATTAATATGAAAATTAAATAGTTTATTGTCATGTTACATTTTTAGGAAGATTATGAAAATATCAAAAGATGAACGAGTTGATATCAGAAATATGAAAGTAGGAATGTCCAAAAAGGTGTACAAGGAGATGGTTTAAGAAATGGACAAAATTGTGTCGCAGGTGGAGCCATCTCAATAAAAACGTGCTTCAAATGTAATATGTAATCATTGATTTTTTTTATCATTAGGTACAATAAATAAACAATTTAGCATTAAATATTAATTTTCAAGTATTTTCTTGCAGAAAAGAGAAGAAAATGGAACCCATTCAGCACATAAAACAAGACGAGAAGGAAGAAAAGGGTTGATAGCCAAGTTTGTGAGTAATTGTTACTTCCTTATAACAACTTAACTAGATTTCATTTTTTTAAGTTGTTTTACAAAAATCATCATTGAATGTCTTCAAACAGATGCTAACATACAAAGAAGAACCATCAGACGAATTGATTGAGATTGGTTTAATTATGGGTTGTGAGTATATGTTGGCATATCAGAAATTAATTATGAAATTTGTAAGCATCTATCGATCTTGTTTTACTTAGCTCAGTTTACAATTAATAGATAAAAAATATATTTTATATTAAATATATCATTTGTTATGGGTTATGAGACTTGGATGAAGCAAAGTATGAAACTATGCCAACAGATGAAATCTTAAAAGATGGCATACTACATGGTTTTGAAAGAATGTGTATAGTTCATGAGTTAATTGTTGCTATGGTACGTTATTTCTTTTTTATTTACATTGATGTGTATTATTTAATATTGCAATTTTAATTATTCTCAGCAATGTATATACACTCATTACAGTTTATTTTTATGTTTGTAGATGGAAGGTGAAGAAGAAGAAAACAATCAACACCATGAACAAATCAATCCTGAAAATAACCCAAGTCATGGAAGTAGCTCTAGCAGTGACAACAGTTCAAGCAAATAATGATGATCACTATGTTTGTATATCAAATCAAGGTGTTGTATTTTTTGAAATATTTGTCTGTGAAATGAGAAATTTTGTTTAATGTAATGAACATAGTGTCCCAATTGAAAGACAAAGTGATACCAATAATTGTCCCATTTTATATGACAAAGAATGTCTTATTCATATATATATATAATAAAATATGTTTTAATTTATTCTATTGTGTTCTCCATTGTCCTTGTGAATTGTAACACCATTGATTAAATTTATGGATGATTAAATATTATAATGAAGAGATGTGAACTTTGATGATATGATATAACAAATTAATCCAAACATCACATTCAAATGCACTAATAAAAATTTAATTCATATGAATATTGTTATAATATATATATGTGTCGTCTTTTGATCAATAATGAATTTTTAAAAATCACAATAATTTCACTGTCCCAGGTTGATGTTTCTAAAAAATACAAAATGAATGTCGGTACATGTTAGTTACTGTACACCAGTGTGTTTGTATGATACAATGCACTGGTGCATTTCTACGACCTATAAGCATGCGACAAATAACAATACCAATAATAAATCTTGGTGCATTTGTGCGATACTGCATACCGGTGAGTTTATGTGAGACTATGAACCGGTGGATTTGTACGACCTATGGGCACCATAGAAATACCAATACGAATTATAAAAATCAATGCATTTGTCTGATACTGCACACCGGTGCATTTCTATAAGTCTATGTACTAGTGTGTTGAGACAACCTATGGGCACTGCACAAATCCCAAGACCAATTAGAATGCCCACGTGCATTATATCACCAACACTGCGCCCGTTGTGGTTTTATACCTTGAGAGCCTATTGCATGCACCTTCGACCACCCCAGGCCACCTTCTAGATGACACGCACTGGTGCATTGACACCTTAGTAGTGCACCGATGAAAAAAACATCCATAATAACCTCCGACCACCCAGTTTTTTAGTTGTGTCGAATTTCCGTTAAAAGCTTTTCCAAAATCTCTGTAACCATAAACATATGTTGTAGAAAATGTTTTTTTGACAAATTTGGCCAATTTTATAAGACTAAAAACCTCCTTTATAGCCTCTGCTAGAGGGTATTTTCCTTGTAGTGAAATTACAATAAAAAAGTGCATAAAATTTCTCTCTCGCAAAGAGTACCAAAAAATGAAATGGAAGTTTTGAAGAAAGGCGTGGAAGCTAATATGGCTGGTTTGAAGAAAGATGTGGAAGCTAATCTGATGGTTTGAATAAAGGCATGGAAAATAATATGGATGGTTTGAAGAATGAAATGGAAGCTAATATGGATGGCATGGAAGCTAATATGGATGACATGGAAGAAAAACTGAAAGACAACATAGAAGATATGAAGAATGATCTAAAAACAAGCATGGAATGTTTGAAGAGAGTTTTGACAAATTTGATTCAAAAAAGGATTCCTAATGGAAAAATGTAGTAGAGGAAACTCGTGTGGAGGAAAAAATAAACTTTAATTATGATTTCATAAACTCTAATGTTGGATTGTAGACCCACCATATTCCAAAGAAAGGTATGTGGAAGTTTGATGGCAAGGATTGTGTAACATGGATACTACAGATGGAGCAATATTTTTATCTCCATAATGTGAAAAACACACAAATGGTATGGATTGCAACTTTCTATTTAGAACAAAATACATTTTTATGGTATTGATGGCTTTGATCCCGTGAATAAATTGTCACTTGGTCAATTTTTATGGAGGAAATGATAACACATTATGAGGATACAAAGAGAAAAACATTCTTTATCCAGATGATAAATCTAAAAAAAAAGGGTTCAACAGTGGAGCACATTCAGGACTTCCAAAAATTGAATATAAGAGTAACTGATAATCTAGAGGAACACACGACTCATGTCTTCATAGGGAATTTAAAGGGAAACATCCAACATGTGGTCCACCACCTTTGGTAACCTCATTCATTGGAGAAGGAATTCAAGTTGGGAAGAAAAAATTAATGTAAAATTAGGGCAACAACGAAGCCTACGAGTACATATATAAAGATGGAAGTGTTGTTACTACTATACTTACACAACCTACAAGGTTGATAGCACAAAAATTGGAATAAAAAAGAGAAAAATTGATTTTCTATAGTTGTGATAGAAAATAACCTAAAGTTCATAAGTGTGCTCATAAGAAAATATTTTATATAGATTGTGAAGAGGAGGAAGAAAATGAACAAGAAACTTCAAAAGAAGAGGATATACACCAAGAACCAACTCTAGAGGAAGAAGAAATGAGTCCGGCCATATCATGTAATGCATTGGGAGGAATTAACACTCCTCAAAATCTCAAGATAGAGGGACATATCAAGAATAAAAAACTAATAGTGTTGACTGATTCGAGTAGTACCCATAATTTTACTCATTTTAAGGTAGCCAAGGAATTGTATTGCTTCATATACCCAGCATGAGAGTGTCACGTGATGGTTGCAAATGGGGGAACTATAAA
>CM076582.1:1173337878-1173624652 GCA_034641835.2 Pinus albicaulis | reverse complement strand
TCACTACTAGGCCTTATTCATAGGTTTAGAGATTTTCTAGAACAATGTTTGGGAAAAAGGCTATAGGTTAATTTGTAAAAGGTTTGCAGAATAATCAAAGCCTTAAACTGATATTACTGACCCCTGTGCATGAGATGATGTATCAATATAAATTCAGAACAAAAGTAAGTTGTAAATAATGAAGGCCGAGAGACTAATTTTGAAAACTAGTACTACTTGAAATGCAATGGATAACACTAGGCTGGAATGTAGTCTATCAATCTTAAAATACAGTGACTACACTAAACTAGAATGCCATTATTCTTTTCCTGAAACAAAATGAACTGAGACTGAACTAGAGTGCTACTAATCTACTTGAAGTACAATGAACAGAGTTAAACTAGAATGCCATTATCAAACTTGAGATGTAGTGACAGAGTTGAACTAAATGCAATTATCCTCTGGAGTGTTCTAACTAAATTAACATGCAACTATTCTATGGAATTCTACAACCCATCTCGTTCAATGTGAATGATATTTTGGAAGAGTTTGTAAACACAAGTCTGGCTGTATTATTCAATGCAATCGAACATAAACATAAGATTTGAAAGAAAATACAACTAGGATCTAAGATACCACAACTGTTTCTTATTCATTGTTAATGATGTTTTGGAAGAGTTTGTAGGAGTAAGACTGGCTATGACACTTAGTGTAAACAAGTAGAAATCATAAAATTCGAAAGGAAATGCAACTAAAATCTACAACACCACAACTCTGCCTTATTCATCGTGATGATATTTTGGAAGAGTTTATAAGAGTAAGTCTGGCTGTGATGATTAATGTAAACAAAGATGAAACATAAACTTCAAAACTTGCTTAAGATAGAAATGAAAAACGAAACTAAAATACTTATCTAAGCCGTATAAACAAAGCTGCTCAGGTAGCGGGGGCCCTCTACCACCGGAGTAGCACGCAAAATCTGCTTCAAGATTGACTTAGTTCTTTCAAAAAAATGATGCTTCTTCCATTAAAAGAGAAATTACTTCAAAACAGAGTATTTTTGGACTTCTGAAATCTAGCAATTAAACACAAAATCTAACCTTGTCCCTCGGTTTCCCGAGCCATATTTATAACAAAGTTACATAACTGTCTTGAGATAACCTAGGGATAATTTTCTTTTCAAATTAAAATCAAACTGGAACTCTGTTGGTGGTCTCGTAATATGATTAAGGACATCTGGACTGTGCTTGTCCTATTAGGAGTCTATCTCCTAGTTTGAGTTCCCACGTGCATAACCACCTACAGAATTCTGTTCAAACTTCGTGGAGAGAAAAAAATGATGAGGGAATGATGTGGAATATGACCATATCTGTTTTTCTCTGAGATGACACCTGGAACCTACGTAGACATGAAGACAGCTGTAGAATCGGCAACTAGCTACAGAATGTCTGCATTCTGTAGCTAGTTCTAGTTCAAAAAGTACTACAATGACAAAATCATAAAAAAATGGAAAGTTAGTCATGATATATATTCTTGAAGCAATTTTAATTAATTCTATTGATCATTTGAGCCTATAATTAATAATGGAGAAAGGGAATGGAGTGAAATGTGGTGGAAGAAAGAACATCTTTGGAGCTCAACATACCCCCACTGCTAGGTTCTTGCATGTCCTCATGCAACTATTCCATGAACTCTAAGACCTCTGCAAGGAAATCCAACCCTCTTCTTCTACTTTATCTGGTATTCAATGGCCTTCTGGGTTTCCTTATGACTAACTTGAATCTCAAATTTGTGAGTGCCCTGGTTAGCTTTTTATTTTTCTTCTTCAATTTTTCACTGGCCTTGTACAACTTTTGCATTTGTAGAGATAGAGTTGAATTCATATCAGTTTTCAGTTTAACCTGATCTCTCAGAATTTCATTCTCATTCTTGATATGCCTGTTGAGTATTTCTAACTCATATTTATCTCTCCTTAGGATATCAACTGCAGATTTTGGTGGACTAGGAGTTCTGTCTCTACCTTCTGAAGCTCTTCTCTCTAATGTCTCCACATAGTTGTAAATTTCTTGCTGTGTTGGGTCTATTTCAGGAGCTCCCTCATCAAACTCCTCCTCAGTAGGTTTTTCTTCATCCTCTATGTTTATGACTCCAGTTTGTTTAACCTTTTTTTTCTTTAGTATCCCTCTAAGTCTGTGGCTCCTTCTTGGTTGGGATGGCCCTTCTCCTTTCTCTTTGGCAAATTTTCTTATTATCCTCTCTTTATTAAGCTGCTTCCTAATCTGAACCAATTTCTCAGAAATCATTTCTTCACTGCCTTCTTGTATTGTTTTACCAGTTTCAGTTTTGAAGGTTTTTCATCTTCTTCTTCTTTTTGTAGGTTTGTCTTCAGGTGGAGGTTCCTTGGGTTTTTCAAAGTGATTTCTCACTAAGAACTCTTCCCAATTATCTCCTATTTTTCTCAAATGATGTTCAATCAAAATTTTGACTAAACCATGGTGGTATAAGGTTGTTTCTAGAAATTGGACTCTCTTTTGAACACTTGAGGCAATTTTCTTTAAACTATGAAGCAAGAAAAAGGGCAAATTGAGTTCTTCTTCTAAGAAATGCATTATCATCCGAGTATGATAAACATAGAAGGTACCATATCTTCCTTCACAAGTGATGAACTTTTGCAAGATAAGAAACATGTTCTTCCATTTTTTCTTTAGTGCAGAGCTAGGGATACCCTTTTTAAAGATCGAAACATCCATACCTGGTGACTTGAGTATCTGCTTCCATGTCTCGTTATGAAATTCTCTATTCTTGAACCACCTTTCTCCTTGTCTAGGAAATTCCATTGCTTCTGCAATGGAGGCTTCTGTAATGGTGAATTTAATATCTCCTATCTCGACCTCAACTCCATTGAACGATCTTGCAAATGTTTTAGTCACTTCTTTGTGAAAACCACTGAATTTTTCAAAGAATTGCAACCATCCTACTTGTTGTAACATTTCTCTGATTTGGGGATAACCTTCCAAGTACTTAGTTCCAACCGGTTCGGTCCTCACTTTGAGACCCATAATTTCTCTTTCCAACCTTCAAATTGTTGCTCCTCTGTTCTCGGTGACAATGGCTATTACAGAGATGCCTCTGTTTTACAGACTGAAATGGTTAAGAGTTAGCTATGGGAAAGAATGATATGGGGTGGTTACAGAATGGGTATAATGAGGTGACGGTGAAGAAAACGAATTAATGAGTTGGGAAATATCTCGGAAGAAAAGACCGCAGAGATATTTTGTAAGGAATTCAAAATCATCATTAAATGCTTTTGGCCTAGTGACGTGACTAATCCAATCACTTCAACACTTTAACTGTTTAGATTTTTAAATGATGATCGGATATGGGATTTGAAATGGTGGAATAGAAGGAGGTTTATCCAAATTTTTTACGGGATGTTTGTTAGGCATGATCAACAAAATTAATTAAAACAACTTTTTGAATTATTCATAACTTAACTATACTAAAATTTTTCATGATATGTCATTATAATCCGAACTTTTACCTTTGCCTTTCCTCTGATTTTTGTGATCTTTATATGCTTTCTTCTCCCCTAAAAATCATTAACTTTTGAGTCTTCATAACTCCCTTGATTTTTCTTGTTTGTCATGAATATGCAGGATCATTCTGTTGTAGGTTTGGACAGTTCCTTCAGGATCTGTAGCTGCAGAATGTCTGTCTAGCTGCAGAATGTCTGTCTAGTTGCAAAATGTCTGATTAGCTGCAGAATGTCTGTCTGATTGCAGAATGTACCTGTGGAAGACTTTGAGACATGAAATGGAATGGTTTGGAGCATGAATGGAATGTTGTATGGAATAAGTGAAGATGGATATTGAAATATGATGTAATGGGATATGAATGAAGTGAACAATGGAATGAAATGGATCACAACTTCTAAAGTGAAGTGAAGTATGAAAATTAACCTGCAATTCATGATGTGTATTATTCAATTCCAGAAAAACATCAAACTTAAAAATCTGGGATGGAAATGAGGTGGACCACGGGGTGAAATGAATGAAGTGTGGATGAATGAATGAAATGGAGTATGGATGAATGAATGAAATGAAGTATGGATGAATGAAATGGACCATAAGTGAAATGGATCTGCACTTATGATTTTGTAACAACTGCTTGCAAAAAAACAAATTTTAAAAGCTAAAGTGTCAGAAAGATTCTGATTTTCACTCTACCTTTTCTGTATAAACATGCTAATTAGTGATTAGTTTTCATGTTTATACTCTTTTTTTTTTTCAACAATCTGACTTCATAAAATTTATTTAAGTTGATGAAGAAGATAAATTCTTCTTCATTAACTTCACATCACTGTTTTCTTGGAATCTCTTGACAAATTATTCTCTTGAGAGTGGTTTGTGATATAGCTTCAATCTATGACCATTCACAAGAAAAGTGACCTTTTCTTCATCTATTGTCCTGATTTTTATTGCTCCATTGTCAAAAAATTTCACAATTTCATATGGCCCAAGCCAATGTGTTTGAAATTTACCTTGAAAATCTTTGAACTTTGAATCAAACAAGAGAGCCTAGTCCCCTTCTTTAAACTTCTTTTCCTTGAGGTAATTATCATGCCATATAGTCCTTTGCTGTTGGACTATACTTTTTTTCTGAACTGCATCTTGTATGATCTCATCCAATTCATTAATATGCTCCAATCTATGCTTTTGTGCCTCTGTTAGATCAAGTCCTAGCTAAACTGCCATTTTGAAAGTTTGAATCTGGAACTCTATGGGAAACAAAACTTGCTTTCCATAAACAAGTTCATAAGGAGGATGGCCTGTTGTGCTTCTCCATGTAGTTCTATAGGCCCAGAAGGCTTCAAGAAGCCTATCTGCCCAATATCTTCTATGTAAATGAACAGTCTTTGTTAGGATCCCTTCAATGACCTTATTAGTAGATTCCACTTGGCCATTTTCTTGTGGATGATAGGGAGTAGATTTTATGTGTCTGATTTTGTATCTCTCAATCATTTGTTCCACTAGCCTTGATGTGAATTGAGCCCCTTGATCTATAACAATTTCCCTTGGGACACCAAAACGAGTAAAAATATCCTCAAAAAGAAAATTAACTACAGATGCTTCAGTAGCAAAAAGTAATGGCTTGGCCTCTACCCATTTGGTAACATAATCAGTGCAAAATAATATATATTTCTTTTGTCTTGATGGAGGACTAATAGGTCCTACAAAATCTAAAGCCCATTTCTCAAAAGGTTCAATATGTACCTGAGGCTGCAATGGCATCTCACCTGAAGGAGAAGGTTTTCCTACCCTTTGGCAACTGTCACACCTTTTGAGATACTCTTTAGCATCTTTAAAAAGGAATGGCCAATAGTATCCTAAATGAAGGACCATATAAGCTGTCCTTTTATCAGCAAAGTGTCCGCTACAAGGTTCATCATGACATGCCTTCAGTATCTTAGGCATCTCATCTTCCTGAACACATCTCCTAATGACAAAATCTGGACCTGTTTTGTATAACTCATTAGCAACCCATGAATATTTTGCACTGTCATAAATGATCTTTCTTTTGTCTCTTGCATTCATTATTGAAGGAAATTTCCCCGAAACTAAATAATTAGCAATGTCAGCAAACCAAGGAGTTTGAGTAGAAATTGCAAAAAGATATTCATCAGGGAATTGATCTTCAACTGGAGTATTGTCTTTGATGTTTTGGAGTCTAGATAGGAAATTAGCTACTGTGTTTTGTTTTCCAGGCCTATCTAGAATGGTAATGTTGAATTCTTGTAAAATCAATAACCATCTTATGACTCTGCCATTAGTAATTGATTTGTTCATTAAATATATAATTGCAGAGTGATCTGTATGAACAAAAGTTTCATAGCCTGTTATATAGTGTTTGAATTTGTTTATGGCATGAACAACAGCTAAAAAATATTTTTCAGTCACAGTATATTTTAACTCTGAAGGAATCAAATCTTTACTGGTATAGTAGATGGCATAAGGAATCAGGTCTTTTTGTCCCAATACTGCTCCTAGAGCTGTATCAGAGGAATCTGTTGAAATATGAAAAGGTAACTTCCATTTAGGTCCCCTTAAAATAGGTGCTTCAGAAATTTTTGTTTTCAGGGTCTCAAAGGCTAACTGGAAATCATAATTCCATTTGAATTCACAGTCTTTGGTAAGTAATTTGAAGAGTGGAGATGCTGTCTTGGTGAATTTTTCTATAAATCTTCGATAATAACCTGTAAATCCTAGAAAACTCCTAACATATTTTTGACAACTTGGAATAGATAAGTTAGAGATGACTTCAAATTTTGACTCATCAACTCTAATCCCATCCCCTGAAATGTGATGTCCTAAAACAATTCCTTCAGTAAACATCATAAAACACTTCTCATGACTAAGTGAAATATTTGCTTCTTTACATCTTGTTAAAACGTTTTCCAAGTTTGCTAAAGCTTCTTCAAATGTGTTTCCATAAACTGTGAAATCATCCATATATACCTCTACACAATCATGTATTAGATCTGAAAATATTCCTAATACTGCCCTTTGAAATGTTGCATAATCCAAATGGAAATACTCGGTAAGCATAGGTACCCTAGGGACAAGTAAATGTGGTTTTGTCTTGATCTTCAAGTGCTACTTGAATTTGATTATAACCACTAAACCCATCTATAAATGAGAAGTACTTTTTGCCAGCTAATGTATCTAACACTTGATCTATGAAAGGTCAGGGGAAATGATCTTTAAGAGTAGCTTTGTTTAATTCCCGGTAGTCAATACATACCCTCCATTTACAATTTTTATTTGGCACAATTTCCAAAGGAGAAACCCACTAACTATCTGAAATATGATAGATAAAGTTGACATTCAACAATTTCTGCAATTATTCTTTAACAATCTCCCTAAGATTTGGATTCATCCGTCTTTGAGGTTGTCTGATTGGTTTAAAAATTTCCTCTATGTAGATGTGATGAGTGCAAGTCTTGGGACTTATCCCTTTCATATCAGTGTACTCCCATGCATATGCAAAAGAATGTCTCTGTAAGATCTTGACTAACTCTTCTTGTTGAGATTCTTCTAGGTTCTTGTTTATGTCCAAAGTTTTGCCTGGAAATATCTCAATTATAGAGCTACCAAATTTATCCATAGAATAAAGAGACATTTGTCTTGATGATAAAAACTCAATGTTGGATTCTTCTTGAAATTGTTCATGTTTGTATTCCGAAGAGGATTCAAAGTTTTCTAAAGTATTCAGAATTTGACTATCTTCACTAATTTCTGAAATTATGAAGAGAGGTTGTAAGTCTTCTTCATCCTCTATCCATTGAGTATCATCTAAATCTGTAATTGTCCTTGCTGGAGGATACAAAGTGAATTTCTTAGTTGAACTACCATCAGAGATGTACATATCACCGGATCTACAACTAATGAAAGCATCAGCCGTAGCTAACCAAGGTCTTCCTAATATAATAGGATGCCCTCCTAGATTATTCTTAGGAGTTAGGATCATGAAATCCACAGTATACTCCCAAGAATCTAGGGACACTGGAATGTATTCTATTACCCCATCAGGTTTGATCATAGATCTATCTGCTAATTGTAATAATGTGGGTGTAAAAAGAAGATTAGGAAGTTTCAGTTTATCCATGATTTGTCTACTCATGATATTGATTGTTGCTCCTAAATCAATGAGTGTGTTTTGGATCTCAATTCCATTGATGTGAATTTTAACAATTGGATTTCCTGGGTCTAGATACTTTGGAATAGCAATCTTACCCATCATGATATCTGCTATTTTTCCTGCCAGTTGAATTTTCTTTATCTCTCTTATTATTTTTCCTATTTTCTTCATGCTCAACTCCTTTATTGTCTTTGCTAAGATTGGAATTTCCTTGATAGCTTGTAATAATGGAATCTTAATACAAACATTTCTCAGCTCATCTAGGAAATCATAATTAGGCACCATAATTTGTTTTTCTACACCCCTATCAATTTGTAATCTTTCTGGAAAGGGAGGTGTAGGAGTAGATGTTGATGGCTGCTCTAATATAGGAGTTGAAATTATTGGTTCTTTTTGTTTTGATTTTTCAATATTTGGGTCCTGAAAAGATGTGTCTTCTTCAAGACTTTTATTTTCCCGTAGAGAATCTTCCTCAGAGTTGTCTTGTTCTTGTATGATCACAGAAGGTTTCCTCTTTTCAAGTATTCTTCCAGACCTAAGTTGAACATCACTAAGGTCTAGAGGAGTAATTAAATAAGTTGGAAACTATTGGCCTTCTATCATGTATGTATTTTGAGGATTTTTATTGTTGGGGTTTGGTATGGGTTGGGCATGCAACTGATTTGTTTTCTGAGGAAATGGTAATGAAAGTGGTTGATTTTGATGTTGTATATTTTGAGGATTCTGTTGAGGATTTTGTTGTGGAGGAAAATATGGGTATGGTGGATATTGATAGTACTAGGAGTATCTTCCATAGGGATTTTTTGTTCCTTGTGCCCAAGCTTGATATTGATTTTGAAATTGGGGCCAAGGTTGCTGCCAAGAATTCCAATTTAGTGGAGGTTGATTATACATTTGATCATGGAATCCTTCTATTTGAGGTCCTTGCCAAGGCCTTCTAGAGACAAAATTGAGAGATTCTGTGGAACTTGTAGGAGTATCTTCTTGAAAGACAACTTTAAGACCAGGAAGTGAGGGAAAACTATTGGTCTCATGTTTTTCTGAAAAAATTACACAGGTCCCTACAAATTTTGCATCGAAAGGACATTCTCTTAAGGCATGCTTCTTTCTACATTTGGGACAAAAGATGGCTAAGGCATCAGATTCAGCTTTTTGCTTGTTTTGTAACTTAAGGGTGTATATTTGTTCACTAAGACTCTTTAGAATGTCATATTTGAATTCATCAAGAATATGCCCTATCTCTGCCATACTTTCTATCCTAGAAGCAGACTTACTTGCCCTTGCAAGAGCAGGGTCTCTTGGACCTTTTACAGTTTTGGATTTCCCTCTTGAAAGGTTGATACATAACTCAGATATTTCAGGTAATGTGAGCTGAGATATATTTCCTTTTCCCATCATATTAATGATATCCATCCATTCATCCATAATTGTCTTCAACAAGAGAGCTTTTAAGGTGTCTTGATCTAATTTCTCCATTTTTGCTCTTTTGATGTTGTAATGAAATCTCTCCAACAAATCTTCTAGGTTTTCATCTTCTTTTTGTATCATCTTGAACACTTCCTCCTTATGATTGAATGGCATACAATAATCCAAATACCTCTCTATAAATTATTGTTTCATATCTTCCCATGTCCTAATAGAACTGTTGATCAAACTCATAAACCACTTCAATGCTGCTCCTTTCAATGTTGAAGGAAATAGTTTAAGTTTTTGAGCATCTTGTAAGTATTCATAAGTTCTACATAGGACTTCAAATTAAAATAAGAAGGTTTCGGGATCTTCAGTTTTAAGTCCATAGAAGTTTGGAAGGACATAGGGTGAAATGTTTTTCATAGTTGTATTGGTTTCTTCATCTACTATATGAAACCCAAAAGAGTTTCCCATTTCTCTTCTATCTCTTCCTCTACCTCCTTCTCCTTATGCACCTCTACCTCCTTCTCCTCTACCTCTACCTCTACCCCCTCCAAATAATGTGTGTTCTCCATTAAAGACTCCCCCTCCCCCTTCTTCTTCCATAGTTGATTCTTCTGTGGAAGTGGAAAAGTTTGTGTCTCTAGCAGGGAACGTTGAATCTTCTTCTAAGATAGTTTCAGTGGATGAAGTGGAAGGTATTTCTAATGGAATAGCTAATATTAAGTCTTCTGGAAGTATAGGATCAGTAAAGGATGGAATGTGGGTCTGAGTTGGAGGTGTGCTAGCTCTTGGTCTAGGGAAACAAGAGGTGTTCTAGGAATCAAGCTTCTACTTTTGCTTCTTATGAATCTACCCCTTGAGTCTCTCTCTCTACGCATATCATTTTTTTTGGGAGTTAAGAAACAAGGCTACCTATTTACACTTCCCCGGAAACGACGCCAAAATGTTTGTGCTCAACTTAGTGTTCCTAAATTGAGTTCATTAATTGTCAACCAGGGTTAGTAAACTGCTGAAGTGTGGTGCACTATATGTGCCTAGGTATTTTTTTCTTACTCAAAATGTTTAGTTTTTTATGATGTTTTTTGTTTTTTTTTGGTTTTATGTTTGAAAAGGGAAAGAACTAAGTGCTGGTGAAAAGAAGCTAGTGTTATTATTAAAACAGGACAAAGCCTAATCTATGGATGGCAAACAACAAATGCAAAGATTGATAATGACTTCATTGCAAGGAAGTAAATCACAACATGAGCTTGAACTTATCCAATTCATTCATTAAATATGTGTTGGAGGAGCTTGATAAATGGAAAAGTTAAGTGTAAATGAAGTTCTCCTAAATAAACAATCAACTCACAATATTACAAAAAAAATGATTATTTGTAACACAGTAAGGTTTCTATTCTATATAATCCTATGATGCTGAAGTTACCCTATTCTGCAACTTGACTTATCACTACTAGGCCTTATTCATAGGTTTAGAGATTTTCTAGAACAATGTTTGGGAAAAAGGCTATAGGTTAATTTGTAAAAGGTTTGCAGAATAATCAAAGCCTTAAACTGATATTACTGACCCCTATTCATGAGATGATGTATCAATATAAATTCAGAACAAAATTAAGTTGTAAATAATGAAGGTCGGGAGACTAATTTTGACAACTAGTACTACTTGAAATGCAATGGATAACACTAGGCTGGAACGTATTCTATCAATCTTAAAATAAAGTGACTACACTAAAATAGAATGCCATTATTCTTTTCCTGAAACAAAATGAACTGAGACTGAACTAGAGTGCTACTAATCTACTTGAAGTACAATGAACAGAGTTAAACTAGAATGCCATTATCAAACTTGAGATGTAGTTACAGAGCTGAACTAAATGCAATTATCCTCTGGAGTGTTCTAACTAAATTAACATGCAACTAGTCTATGGAATTCTACAACCCATCTCGTTCAATGTGAATGATATTTTGGAAGATTTTGTAAACGCAAGTCTGGCTGTATTATTCAATTAAATCAAACATAAACATAAGATTTGAAAGAAAATACAACTAGGATCTAAGATACCACAGCTGTTTCTTATTCATTGTTAATGATGTTTTGGAAGAGTTTGTAGGAGTAAGACCGACTATGACACTTAGTGTAAACACGCAGAAATCATAAAATTCGAAAGGAAATGCAACTAAAATCTACAACACCACAGCTGTGCCTTATTCATTGTGATGATATTTTGGAAGAGTTTATAAGAGTAAGTCTAGTTGTGATGATTAATGTAAACAAAGATGAAACATAAACTTCAAAACTTGCTTCAGCTAGAAATAAAAAAAGAAACTAAAATACTTATCTAAGCCGTATAAACAAAGCTACTCAGGTAGCAAGGGCCCTCCACCACCGGAGTAGCACGCAAAATATACTTCAATATTGACTCAGTGCTTTCAAAAAAATGATGCTTCTTCAATTAAAAGAGAAATTACTTCAAAATAGAGTATTTTCGGACTTCTGAAATCTAGCAATTAAACACAAAATCTAACCTTGTCCCTCGGTTTCCCGAGCCATATTTATAACAAAGTTACATAACTGTCTTGAGATAAGATAGGGATAATTGTCTTTTCAAATTAAAATCAAACTGGAACTCTGCTGGTGGTCTCGTAATATGATTAAGGACATCCGGACTGTCCTTGTCCTATTAGGAGTCTATCTCCTAGTTTGAGTTCCCACGTGCATAACCACCTACAAAATTCGGTTCAAAATTCGTGGAGAGAAACAAATGATGAGGGAATGATGTGGAATATGACCATATGTGTTTTTCTCTGAGATGACACCTAGAACCTGTGTAGACATGAAGACAACTACAGAATTGGCAACTAGCTACAGAATGTCTGCATTATGTAGCTAGTTCTAGTTCAAAAAGTACTACAATGACAAAATCATAAAAGCATAGCAAGTTAGTCATGATATACATTCTTGAAGCAATTTTAATTAATTCTATTGATCATTTGAGCCTATAATTAATAATGGAAAAAGGGAATGGAGTGGAATGTGGTGGAATAAAGAACATCTTTGGAGCTCAACAACATTCATCATTTAGTATACCATTTATATACACTTATGAAAGATGAAATATTTCTACACTCAGAAATGATATGTATAAAGAAATATTGTAAAATGACTAGATATAAATGATAGAAATTTTTAAAGAGAATATCTCACAACATAGGAAATTAGCAGTGAATAGATAGAAATACCATATCCATCTTCATACTTTCTCGATGCAATTCGATATCCAAATCCAACACTTCAATGGAGTACAAAAATGTAATCTCCAAGTCAAAATATTACAAATTCCGAACCCTTTTATAAATGAATTAGAGGGGTTTAAATAGGTACTTAATAAAACAAAATAACTAAAACTATTCCTACAATCTATCTAATTGGTAATATAGAAACAAAATTGCAATCTTTAAGTGAAACCGATTTATTGATTATCTCCTGCATTTAATGTGCCCAGCTGGAATATTTTGAGCATATCTTTCACTTATGTTGGATGAATTAGCCTTGAATGTAGCTGCCCAATATACATAGCATCAGAGAATTCAGGAATGATACACTGAATGGAATTTGAAAGGAATTTGATGGCCATTTGTTGACTATGTGGCTTGATCAGATAAGTCCACATACTTGTTGGGTATGTGTTATATTCTTTCCATGACTAGCCCCACACGTTGTACATTGCGCCGAGCGTAGTAGGGGGGTCAGAAGGGTGGCAGAAGCCCCCCCTGTCAGGGTCCGGGGCAACACCCCAGGAATTTTTTTTTTTGGTGTGTGGACCCCCTCATAGGCGGACCCACCCATGTTTTGTGCATGAGTTTGCACATGGTTTTGGGGTACGATGGTTTTCGGCCCCAAGTATTTTGTAGATCCGGTCAAGGGAACTACAGTTATGTTCTAATCCAGGGTTAATGGATTGGGGTTTATGTATGCTTCGGCATGTATATATATGTGTTGTAACACTGAAAGGAATATAATGAAAAATCAAGCTGGTCGTCCCGATTTGGGATCCAGGAGAAAATATCTGTGTTTATCTGTTTTATGTTTTATGCTCTCGCTATTGTTTATTTTCTGTTATAAGATTCATGTGTAGATAATTTATGTTTAGGGTTAAAACCTACATTTGGTATCAGAGCTATTTTGGCTTCAAGGAGACGCCTTGCTACTGAGGGTTTTTTGCTCGGGCCTGAGGTAGACCCTGTTCAGTGGGAGATCTGCAGGATCAATTCTTGCGGTGAAAGAAGATGGAAAGTGGCAGAAAGATAGAGATCGAGAAATTTAATGGTCAGAGTTTCGAGTTGTGGAAGCTCAAGATGGAGGATCTGCTGGTGGATAAATATTAGTGGATCGCGGTAGATCCAGGTACTAAACCAACGAAAATGTCAGATGAAGACTGGAAGAAACTAGATCGGAAGGCTAAGAGCACAATACTGTTGTGTGTCTCAGATTCAGTATTTTTGAATGTATCTGGGAAGCTACGACGAAGAATTTGTGGGAAAAACTTGGGACTTTGTACTAATCTAAGTCTCTGGTGAATAAGTTGTTCCTGCGGAAAAAGTTGTATAACCTGAGGATGAAGGATGGAGACTCGGTGACAGAGTATCTGAATGCCTTCAATAATGTGGTAAGTCAGCTGTCATCTGTTGATATTAAAATCTCATATGAAGATAAGTGCATCAGTTTGTGGTGTTCTCTACCAGACTCATGGGATAGTCTGGTTATTGCAATAGGTAGCAATACAACTACCTTGAATTTTGATGACATTTTCTCAGCCTTGCTGTTGGAGGAAATGAGGCAGAGAAATATCGAGGGTCAAAATGGAGATGCCTTATCCGTACGAGGAAGGTCCCAAAACAAAAACAAGAATAATATTTCAAGTGGGAGATCTAAATCTAGAGGGAGATCTAAATCTCCTGGAAATTTTGTAAAAGTGTGCTAGAAATGTGGAAAGGAAGGACACTACAAAAAGGACTGCAGATCTAAAGCTCCTGAGAAAGGAAAGGGATCTAATGATGCTCCTTCTGCAGAGGAATCAACCACTTTGTTTGAAGGTGGGGATGTGTATTTGGCTTCTTCTTCAAATACACATGTAGATCATGAGTCATGGTCGATTGACTCGGGTGCATCCTTTCACTTCACTCCCCATAGGGAGTGGTTCTGTGAGTATGAGAAATATGATGGCGATGATGTATTCCTAGGGGATGATAGGAAGGCGAGAATCTTCAGACGTGGAAAATTCAAGCTGAAGCTGCAAGCTGGAAGGATTAGAACACTTGCTAGTGTTCTTCATATTCCTGCATTGGCAAGAAATCTGATTTCTGTAAGAAAAATGGACGATGCAGGTGTAAAAATAGTGTTCGAGAAATATTACTGCAAGATCGTTCGGGGAGCACTAATATTAATGCGGGGAGTTCGAGCTGGAACTCTGTACAAGCTACAAGGTAGCACTATTATTGATGGGTGTAACAGTTCTATAGTTCTTGAAAGTGGAGCAGAAAGCCTAGTTGTCTCTGGAGAAAAGACCATGCTATGGCATCAAAGGCTTGGACATATTGGAGAGAAGGGCCTTCAGATACTGCATAGAAATGGTATGGTAGAAGGTATGTCTAATTGATCTCTGGATTTCAATTTCTGTGAACATTGTGTATATGGGAAGCAGAATCGGGTGATTTTTCCTTCTGGGGCTAAGAGGGCGAACAAGATATTAAAACTTGTGCACAGTGATGTGTTTGGACTTGTGTCAGTTCCTTCACTGGGAAAGTCTGTGTACTATGTTTCATTCATAGATGACTTCTCAAGGAATACATGGATATATTTCTTGAGGAAGAAATCTGAAGTGTTTGACAGATTTAAAGAATTTAAGGCTCTCGTGGAAAACCAGACAGAGAAGAAGATAAAGGAATTGAGGATAGATAATGGTGGAGAGTTCTGCAAGAATGAATTTGAAGAGTTATGTAAGAAGTGTGGTATAGCATGACAGAAGAATACTCCATACACACCTCAGAAAAATGGAGTTGCAGAAAGAATGAGAAAAACGTTGATGGAAAAGGCAAGAAGCATGCTCAATGGTACCAGGTTAGGACAAGAATTCTGGGCAGAGGAAGTGGAGACTGCATGTTACTTAGTTAACAGATCACCTTCATCAGCGTTGGAGGATAAGAATCCACATGAGGTATTGACTGGTAAGAAACCCTGTCTTTCACATCTAAGGGTATTTGGATGTGATGCATATGTACATGTCCCAAAGGAGAGAAGGACCAAGTTGGATAATAAATCTGAAAGGTGCATATTTATTCGGTATAAATATGGTTTAAAGGGTTACAAGCTTTGGAACCCAGAAACAAGGAAGGTTATGTACAACCAAGATGTGGTGTTTAGAGAGGTGAAAGATGTTGTTGCACATGAAGTCCTACCAAAGTAACCTAAGAATATAGAGTTTGAGCTAAAGGAGTATGAATCAGACTCTACAACAGAAGAAGATTCAGAAGAGGAAGAGCCACAAACCCCGGCTTTGAGAAGATCAGTTCAGGAAAGGAGGCAACCAGAAAGGTATAGTCCATCTGTTTTTTGTTCAGGTTTTTCCTTAAGTATAACTGGTGATGATCCCAGAACTGTCAGGTAGGCAATAGATTCAGAGGATGGAAAACTCTCTAAGGAGGCCATGGTTGATGAAATGGCATCCTTGCGCAAAAATGAGGCATAGGATCTGTTGGAGTTGTTGGCTGGAAGGAAGCCCATCAGGCGCAAATGGGTGTTTAAGAAGAAGATGAATGTAGAAGACAAGGTGGAGAAATACAAAGCTCGGTTGGTAGCAAAAGGTTATTCCCAGGTGCCAGGAATTGATTCTGGTGATATTTTTTTTCCTGTTCCCAAAGTTACTTCTATTAGATTAATTTCATTTGTTGATGCTGCATTTTATTTTGAGATAGAAAATATGGATGTGAAGACAACATTTCTTCATGGGGATCTAGAAGAGGAGATATACATGAAGAAACCTGAAGGCTTTAGGGTGAAGGGTAAGAAAGAATTGGTATGCAGGTTGAAGAAGTCTCTGTATGGGTTAAAACAGTCACCAAGGATGTGGTATCAGAAATTTGATACCTATATACGAGGAGTTGGATTCAGAAGAAGCAAGGAGGATCACTGTGTTTATTTTAAATTAATTGGTGACCATGTTATTTATTTGGTCTTGTATGTGGATAATACGTTGTTGATTGGAAATGACAAAGAAATTATCCAAGATTTGAAGACCCAACTATTCTCCAAATTCGACATGAAGGATCTTGGTGCTGCAAACTATATTTTGGGCATGGAAATTAAGAGAGACCGGGAAAAGAGGAAGCTCTGGTTAAACCAGAGGAAGTATGTCAAGACCATATTGCAGAGGTTCAATATGCAGGATATTAAACCGGTGAATGTTCCTATTCCTGTAGGTGTAAATATTTATGTTGAACAGTGTCCCAAGACACAATAAGAAGAGGAGGATATGTCCTGTGTTCCATATGCAAGTGCAGTGGCTAGCTTGATGTATGCAATGGTATGTACTAGACCAGACATTGCACATGCAGTGGGAGTATTGAGCAGGTTTATGTCAAACGCAGGGAAGGAGCATTGGACAGCAGTGAAGCAAGTTTTCAAATATTTATGTGGCACTATTGATTATGGCTTATGCTACCAGGGAAGACTAGGATTGGAAATAATGTTGGAAATTTGTGGTTTTGTTGATCCAGACTGGGCTGGAGATCTAGACCAAACAAGATCTACAAGTGGGTATGTGTTTACCCTATTTGGAGGCGTAATCAGTTGGATGAGTAAAAGACAGTTTGTAGTAGCTCTTTCAACTACAGAGGCAGAATACATGGTAGCCACTCATGCAAGCAAGGAAGCAGCTTGGTTGCAGAGATTGTGTTCAAGTATGGGGTTGGTATAGCAAGCTATAAGGATAGACTGTGATAGCCAAAGTGAAATTTTCTTGGCTAAGAACCCTGCTTATCATTCAAAGACAAAGCACATTGATGTTCAATATCACCTTGTTATAGATATGGTTGAGGCTAAAAGGGTGTTGCTGGTAAAGGTGGACACTTTGAAGATTGTTGCAGATGCATTGACGAAGTCTGTGAGCACTCAAAAGTTATCTTGGTGTAGAGAAACAATGGGTGTGGAAGAATTGGCCCAATGAATAAGCTCTCTTGTGGTCCCCTATGGAAAGAAAACAACACGTGGGAGAATGTTGGGTATGTGTTATATTCTTTCCATGACTAGCCCCACGCACTGTACGTTGCGCTGGGCACAGCAGGGGGGTCGCAGGGGGGCTGCAGCCCCCCCTGTCGGGGTCTGGGGTAGCACCCCAGCAAAATATTTTTTGGTGTGCGGACCCACTCATAGGCGGACCCACCCATGTTTTGTGCATGATTTTGCACATGGTTTTGGGGTACGATGGTTTTCGGCCCCTGGTATTTTGTAGATCCGATCAAGGGAACTACGGTTATGTTCTAATCCAGGGTTAATGGATTGGGGTTTATGTATGCTTCAACATGTATATATATGTGCTGTAACACTGAAAGGAATATAATGAAAAATCAAGTTGGTCATCCTGATTTGGGATCCAGGGGAAAATCTTTGTGTTTATCTATTTTATGTTTTATGCTCTTGCTATTGTTTATTCTCTATTATAAGATTTGTGTGTAGATAATTTCTGTTTAGGGTTAAAACCTACAATAATATCCCATGAAATTCCTTGAAGCTTGCTAATCTGTTGATTTTTATTGATTATCTCTTCTTTCCACCTGGAATCAGCTTCTTTTACTTTCGGTAATTTTCCTGGGGTACAATCTGAGATTAAATTAGTGGCATAAAATCTATCATTAAGCAGCTGTGTAATATTATTCATCATACTTTTAGCTCTTGATATTGCTATTTTTGATTTCATCAGCTACTATTCCCATTCCATAAATAAAATTTCCTTGTGCCTTTCCTCGATTTTGGGAAGATTAGCTTTTCGTCCCTGTTCTGTATCCTACCATGAAAGGAATTCAGAAATTTTGTCATCAGCATCATCAATTTCTTGCCTGAGAGTGAGTGCTTCATCTATCAAAGATGATGTTATTTCGCGTAAGGGCTCATATTGTGCCAATTTCAGACAAAATTCATTTAATTGCTGAGATAGTAATTTAATTGTTTCAAGAGCTTCAGTTTTGAATTGATCTAATTTAGGGTAATCCCTAAATTTGTCCAATGTTGATTGAAATGTTTTCTCTTGTTCAATCTTCACAGCTTTCTCATTTTGTAGTAGAGTTTGTAATTTTTCCACTTCCTGACTTAATTGCTGCTGCTTATCCAAGGCTTGTTCATCAATTTTCTTCTTTTCAATGCTAAGTTTCCCTTCCAGCTGTTCAGATTTGAGCTCTTCATCCTGCAATTGTTGCTCCAACTGGACAATATTTTGTTGATTCTCTGCGGCCTGTTCTTCCAACATAGCTATCTGTAAGTATTTTTGTTTCACCAATTGGGAGACTTCAGAAGCTTTGTCTATAGTTGCAGCACTATAGGTACCTTCTTATTGAGATAATTTGGTGAGATCCTCCGACGGATTCACCTCAGTATTTTTCCAAAGAATATTCATTAGTTCACCTTGTGATTTTGAAAGAGATTCTTGTTCTGTTCTCCTTCTCTTCCTCTATTTTCTGACAACAGCCCTATGTTTATGACTATAAAAGATATCAAGAGCGGGAATATATTCTACTTTCAACACAATTTCTTCAATAGGGTGTTCAGGGATGATTTCCATATCTTTGTCTTTCAACGTTTCAACTTGAGGATTATTTTGTAATCCTATTTTCTGAGAAAATTGCTCATAATTGTTCAGAAAATGGGAAGAAATAATAATTTCAGCAGAATCTACCACATTTTCAGTGGTTTTTTCTCTTTCAAGTTGATTAATTGGTTTATTACCAATATCTCCCTTGTCTGTCTATACATTAGATTCACTGCATGTATTCTCTTTTTCAACATGTACATTGGTTTAAATACCTGTACTTTTATTTCCTGTTTGAACTGTAATTTCTTTCTGAATAGGCTTATCTATTTTGCTGTCGGTATTCTCCTTTGGCATATCAGGCTTACCACTTATACTCATATTTTCAATTTTTACATCTCCTTGGCTGGTAGATTTTTCTTTTGCTGCTTTGTTGGCTACATCTTCCTTTTGCTTCTGCTCTGTTTCTTTATGCTCAAATTCTTGCAGCGCAATCATTAATTGGTCAAGAGGACATTTTAGTAGCCTCTGACTTCGAAACAACATGAATTTATTCATATCCTCAGTCTGAAACTTAGAATTGGCCAAGTTATAGACTTGGGAAATATTATCAACAGAAAAAAAAAAATCATCAAACTCATCAGGCTCATGCTCAAATCAGGCAATTGAAACTGAAGTTGTGAAATCAAACAAAACCTTCTTTAGCTCATATTATCTTCCCAGGACTGTTGAGAGCTTAAGATCTCTGATTTTGATCACTTATTTTTCAGCATGTGTGAAGTTATTAAGAGTAAAATATCCACAATTAAATGGAAAGGTAGGCCACATCAACTTCTTGTTATTCTTCAAAGACTTGGACATACCTTCTACTGTTAATTGATAGGAAATATCTTGTGCCAACATTTTATCGGGAATATACAATGGTAAAATATGGGGTTCTAAAATGCTTCCAAAAATTCTGACAAATGTAAATCTCTCCTCCCCAAACCAATCACCAATCTAGGATAAATTAGACTTAGCTTTTTCAGAAAGCCTGGGAGGAAATTGGAAAAAAATAGTTTGATAAACGGGGAAAAGGAAACCGTGAAAAACTCTATAAACATGGTTTTCAAAATGCCCCTTCCATAAGAGATTATGGTAAATATGGATAGGAACGGGTTCTTTGGGGGTCCATTTCCAACCAAGAATAGGACATTCAGAGTTAAAACAAAGGGCATCTAGAATATAAACACAAAAGTAAAACAGGGTTGTGTTTCCAGTGTTCTTATCCCTTCTATGCTCGAGAATTATATTGGCTATTTTATCTGAAAGGATGACAGCCGAGTCCATGATTTCAAAATTTACAGCAGAATGAATTAAAGGCACCATTTGTATAGAAAACCTAGCTGAATTATCATTCCCAAACAGTCGACACATCATTGCGGCAGCATAACAGTATGGAGGTGAAAGGGAATCCGTAGAGTACATACTTGATGCCTCATTTTTGTGCTTTTATGGAGCTCTTCTCCACTCTCTGATTGGCTCCAACTGATTTCCATTATTTGCAGCAAATTCGTTGATGAAGGTTTTGTTGTAGATTTTCTGCAGGTCCGGAAGGTGGTACATTGCTTTAATGTCCTCTGATTTGAATGACCCAAATGTTGTCCCAGTAGCTAAAACAAACATTCTTTCCTATATGGTGACATTATATATCACCCACCGGATCACATCATAGTAGGGAAAACTGTTTTCCCGAGCTACAATTCAGTGTAGGAATGAATTCGCAAGTTCTTGAAGAGAAGTTTCTGAATCAAACTCTGAATTATCCTCATCAGGAACTATTGCCTTTACCACATCGACCTTAGTTTTTTCTCTTTCAATGAGGTTATATACCTCTTCCCAAGATAGTTTTCCAAGACCTTGAGATGTGTCTGTAACTAGCTTAATTATGGCTGGTTTCTCTTTAGGTACCATGGTGAACATAGGGGTCTTTGTAGCAATAGTGGCCTTTTCTTTCCTTGATCTCTTAGACATTTCGTTGTCCGGTAGCATTTCTCTTGCTCGGCGAATGAAAGGATTGGATGTTCTGTTGTTCTGAAATGGAGAAAAAGCTTTCAGAAGTGGTAAAAATGCAATAAGGAGAATAGCTATACAAAAGGATTTATTCGTCGTTTTCAATTTATTAACTCCATGTTAAAACTTAATTGCCTTCTATACAAGTCACACTCATGCATTCAAAACAAAATCAATCGTGATTATTCATTTGATTTTCTATTAATGGTAAACGTACAATTGGAGATCGGGGTTTTTGAAAATAAGAATATAAAATTTCCCTTTTTAATTCTTGCGATTGCGATGAATAAATAGTGTATGCGCAATATAAAAAAAAAAAAAAAATACTAAGTATTGATCATATCGGGGATTTTCAAAGGGACAACAAATAACATATTATGATCTCCGCTGATTTTCGATTGCGATAATGGTGTATCGCATTAGCACTTTTCAAAAGAAACGAGTTGTGGTGTAATATTTGGATTTATGATTGTGATTAGTATCCATCTCGGACTGCAGATTTAGTATCATGAGTGATTATTATGGTCTGCTCTCATAATGAGATTCGATTCATCACATCGCATCGGAGCTTTGCAAATGTCTAAAAGAAGAGTTTGCATTTTAGTTTTGCGATTTGTGATTACAATAGAGCCCATTGCATCGGAGTTTTATAAAATAGGTGTATATTACATTTCTCTTCCGAAATGCGATTGCGATCAATCGCATCGCATCAGAGTTTCATAAAACAAATGTGAAAAATTTTAACCTTTGCGATTTGCGATTGTGATTGGTTCGATCGCATCGGAGTTTTTCAAAAACAAATATACAACTTAAAGATATCTGTGATTTGTGATTGTGATTACTTTATCACATCAGACTTTGTTCCAATTGAATATTTTTAGTTATTATGTTAATGTGATAAAGTTTTATATCTTGTCGGATCAGAATTTTTCAATGTTGCATTTTTTTTATATACACTTGCTATTAAAGATATGCAATATATGCCCTTTTTAACAATGAACCTTTATTCTTTTTATTTCAAAAATTATTATATTTCCTCTAAGTATTTTATCCCTATCTAAAAAGAAAGAAAGGGGACCTATTTCTAAATGAAACTTATTCTAAAAATTTGAAATGGGGAGGGTTGTTGTACCATACAACAGGTCCCAATATGTGAATGGGTGTCGTGATCTCTTCATTGATAGTTTCAACAAATTTGGTCAAAAGGTTAATAAAATATTCATGGTTAGTTACCCCTATAGGGGTTTTCCAATAAAATTTTATAGTTTTGTTGTTATATTATAATTAAATTATATTTTCTATCTTGAATTTTAGTCCTAACATGTATTATTAGAACCATGGTTGTGATTTATTGCATGATACTATCATAAATATAGGTAGGTGTAATGAATTCGGTGTGGAAAAATATTAACTTTAATACACTAACATGTTTTATTGTCCACTACATCTTATGCTAACTCATCATGCTAGTTGATATATCCATACTTTATTCATTCCACTTGACCATATTCATAATAGTCTCATGAAAAAACTCACAACCATGGCTATGATAAGACATTTTAGGATTGATCACTTGAAAAATATAGATAAAATTGATCATAGAATACCAACAACATTTTACAATCTTCTCAGAAAATCCCTCAGAAAAAAAACTAGCCATGAAGATTTTATTACTCTTTGGTCAAATATAGAAAGGAAAATAGTGAACATAGCCCAAAAATTTCTCACTTCTTGACACATTACAATGAATGATTTCAAAGTATCCTTATGGGATGATTGAGTGGTCGGCACAATGAGATGTTATATCCTCCACTTGATTTCAAATCCCATAAGGGTACATTTTCACTCCTTCGTATAAGGCTCTAGGAGTAGGATCCCCCACCCTCGTGGAATATTTGCTTTTTCTAAGTAAAAACTCCTAATATATATGGCTTATGGGCTATTGGATATACTCTTAGTATTATAGTGGCAAATTTTTTTGATTTTTTCCAAGTCATAAATTCCTACTTGTGATAATCCTCGAGGCATAGGCTCCCCCACTAATCGAGGTGGATATTGGTGTCCAACCTCCTATTCCACTTGGACCCCACCATTATTTCTTTCATTTTTTCAGTTTCCTTAATTGTAGCACAATTTACTATTTTTGGCAGTTTTTCGGGTCCTGAATTTTCGTAGGTTTTTTGAGGCCCTAAATGACATTTTTTAGGCATGAAAGGTTCGAAAAATATGTTTCTTCCAGACTTGATATTTGTTGTCAGCCGTTTTATTCCTTGGATATATATTTCTAATGATGCATCATGTGCATCAAAGGGAGGTAGTATGCCAAAGTTACGACCTCGAGAAATTGATGAACCAATTTACCCCCATGGGGCCCATAGTCTAGCATTTAATCTCCTAGGGGTAGGTTCTTGGATGTTTAGGGTCTTCCATTATTTCTCAATAATAAATATGCCTTCGAGCCTGATTGTAACAAATTTGAGAGGCACGTAGCTGCCCCATCTCTTCTCAGAGATAAGCTACCAGCATCCTAGCTAGCTTATTTCCATTGTCTATAACCATATTTTAGTTATGAGTTATTAATGAAATTACGTCTTATTTTTGCTGAATCTCTATTTTTATGTGTATTTATGTATTTTATTGTGTTCCTCCATAATTTTGGATCAACCACCCTCACGGATTCTTGTGTTATGAGCTATTCGATATACTCTTGGTGCTATAGTTACAACTGTCTTAGATTTTTCTAAGTCATAAATTCCTAGTTGTGATAAGGCACGAGGTGTATGCTCCCCCACACTCATGGAGTCTTGGATTTTTTTGAGTCATAAATCCCTAATATATATATGGCCTTTAGGCTATTGGATACAGTCTTGGTGTTATAGTGGAAACCATTTTGGATTTTTCTAAGTCATAAATTCTTAGTATATCTAGATTATGGGATACTTGATATACTCTTGGTTTTATAGTGGAAATTGTCTTTGCTTTTATTAAGTGATAAATTCCTATCATATCTGGCTTATGAGCTATTGGATTATTAGTATATCTGGTTTATGGTCTATCACATATGTCGTTGGTCTTATAGTGGAAAGTATCTCAGCTTTTTTCTAAGTCATAAAATTTTAGTTGTGATAAGGCTCAAGGAGTAGGATCCCCAACCCTCGTGGAGAGTTTACTTTTGCTAAGTCAATTTTTTTAAATATATTTGGCTTATGGGCCATTAGATTCCTTATCTAGCTTATGGGATATTGGATATACTCTTAGTGTTATAGTGGCAACCATCTTTTCTTTTTCTAAGTCATACATTCATAGTTGTGAAAAGCCTCAAGGAGTAGGCTCCCCCACCCTCATGGGCTCCTGGCTTATGGGAAATCGGATACACTCTTGGTGTTATATTTACAATTGTCTTGGCTTTTTATAAGTAATAAATTCCTAGTTGTGACCAGGCTGCAGGAGTAGGATCCCCCACCCTCATGGATTCTTGCCTTTTGTTGAGTCATATATTCCTAATATATCTGGCCTATGGGCTATTGGATATAATCTTGGTGTTATAGTGGAAAGCATCCTACTTTTTCTAAGCCATAGATTCTTATTATATCTCGCTTATGGGCTAATGAATATACCCTTGGTGTTGTAGTGGAAACCGTCTTGGCTTTTCCTAAGTCATAAACTCCTATTATATCTGGATTATGAGTTATTGGATTCTTAGTATGAAAACCATCTTAGCTTTTGCTAAGTCATAAATTCCTAGTATATGTAGCTTATGATATATTAGATTCTTAGTATGAAAATGGTGTTAGATTCTGCTAATAAATTTTTAGTTGTGATAGAAGTAGGCTCCCCAAACCTCGTGGAGTCTTGGATTTTTCTAGGTCATAAATTCCTATTATATTTGGCTTATTTCACCGAGAATCTCATTCTACAACCCAGACTTGGCTTTTTCTAAGTCATAAATTCCTAGTATATTTGGCTTATTGCACAAGAAGCGCATTCTACAACCCAATATGACCCCGATGATTAAGTATATGTGTGTTCAAATTTAAATTATAGCTAATGTCATCCAAACTCTAAGTAATGTTTATTTCCATCTCTCCAGTAAATAATAATAATAAAAATAGAAAAAGTTAATATAACCATATAGAAAAAAAATTGCAATACAATTATGTGTTTAGATAAAAAAAAATTACAATACAATGATATCATGTGTTTAATAGTATATACCTTGAATTTGAATGGATCATAGATTTACTTTCAAATTCCAAATTTGGTAAAATTTTAAACATTATTACTCATTACTAAGCCACAACGATTTCTTAAATCAAAGTAAAAAGGTTAAATCAACACAAAGAATCCAAAATCTTGCTACAAAATCTTTTAATATTTCTTTTAATTAACTATTTGTAAAATGAACCTTAAAAGTAAAACCGTATCTTATGGAATCTCTATACACACCAGCCTAGATCCATCTTAACTACGGATCTATCAAGTGCCCAGAGGGATCAAATCTCTCGAGGTAAAAACCTCTTTTTTGAGTGAAAAACTTGAGAAAAGGTTTGCACCTTGAGAGATTTGATCCCTCTCGGCCTTTGATAGATCTGTAGTTAACATGGATCTAGGCTAGTTTCAGTCGTGTGCAACCAAGGAAAACCTGTCGATAATATGATGAATATATGATTAATTTTATCAACAATATGTAAATACATCTAATATTATTATAACCATTTTAAATATGCTAAATATGTTTGACATTTATAGATACATTTTAATTTTAAATTTTCTTAGTTACCTCAGTTTGTTTGTTTATTGAGATGATAAATATTGTAAAATAACTTTAATGATGAAAAATTATGAAATAAAATGTTTGAATGTAAAGTGACAATGTAATAATACGAATGATAGAAAATGTGGATAATAAGAATGTAGTCAATTACAAACAACCTTCATTGTGATTAATCTCAAACTATTTTCTTCTACTATTCTTATTGTCACCCTTGTTAGTTTTTTCATCTTTTCATATCGATTTTATGAAAAATATAGTAGAAATCACATCACCTTGTCTCTCCTCCTCTCCAATATTATTAGGTTTAATTACTATAACACAAAATTCGTTCTACATTGTCAATATTTTTTGTGCTTACGTTGAAATCAATGCACCGTATTAATCCAATGACCTAAAAACTAATGTACCATTATACATCCAATTACATCAAATAAGAAATCAATATATACACTGAAATCAATGCATCTAATGTAAGAAATCAAATAATAGTAGACAAAATCTACACAGAAATAAATGCATCTAATGCAAGTAATCAAATAGGATTAAAAATTAACATCTACACTCAAATCAATGCATCTATTGCAAGTAAGAAAATAATATTAGAAACCAACATATACGCTAAAATCAATGAATCTAGTGCAAGAAATCAAATATGATTATAAATCAGCATCTACACTAAAATGAATGCATTTCATGCAAGCAATCAAATAGGATTAGAAATCATTTATATTGAAATAAATGCATATAGTGTAAGAAATCAAATATAATTATAAATCAACATCTACATTGGAATTAATGAATCTAGTGGAACCAATAAAATAGGATTAGAAATCACCATCTACACTAAAATCAATGCATTGAGTACAAGTAAACAAATAGAATTAGAAATTCTCTACATTGAAATCAATGCATCTAGTGAAAGTAATCAAATATCATTAGAGATCAAAATCTACACTAAAATAAATTCATCTAGTGCAAGCAATAAAATAGTATTAGAAATCACCATCTACACGAAAATCAATGCATCTATTGTAAGAAATATTCTTCCCTCTCTCCCCCCTCCATATATATCTATATGTTCCTCCATATATGCTTATTTATCTCTTTATCTCACCCCCACAAACACACACACTCTCTCACTCCATATTTATCAATCTCTTTGTCCCTCCCTCCCTCACTCCATATTTATCAATCTCTTTGTCCCTCCCTCCCTGTCTCCATGTATCTCTTCTTTCTCTTCACCTTCCATCTATATCTCTATCTCCTTTTGTCTCTCTATATCAACCCCAAAACATACACTCTCTTTATCCAATATATCTATCTCTCACTCCCTCCTCCTCTCCCTCCCTCCCTCTCTCTTCCCCTTCCCTCCCTCTCCCCTACTTTTGTATCTCTTCCCTCCTGCTATCCTCTCTCGTTCTCCCTCCATCTTCCTTATCTCTCTCTCTCACTCCAACTTTCACTCTCTATATATTTATTCTTACCTCCCTCTCATGCCTCCTCCATCTCCATCTCTCTTTCCCTACCTATCTCCACTCTTTCTCTTCCTTTCTCCCCCCCCCTCTCTCTCTCTCTCTCTCTCTCTCTTCACCTTCTAACTTTGTCACTATATGCCTCTCTCTCTCCTTATCTCCCCCATTCTCTCCATATCTTCTTATTTGTCTCTTTATCTCACCCCCAAACATAAACACTCTCTCTCCATATCTCCCTTGTCACTCCCTCTCTCTCTCTCCACTTGTTACTGTATATGCCTTTTTTCGTCCCTCCCTCTCTCCCCATCCAGCTCTATCTATCTATCCATATCTCTCTCTCCCTCCAGCTCCATGTCTCTATCCTTCCATCTCTCTATCCGTCCCTCTCTCCCCCTCCAACTCCATCTCTCTATCCCTCCCTCTCTCCTCCTCTCTCTCAAGTCCCCTCTATTTCCCTTTCTCTCCTACCTCCCTCTCTCTTCCCCCATCACTCTCTCTCTCTCTCTTGCTCTTTCCCCTACAATCCTCTATATTCCCCAATCACTCTCTTCCTCTCTCTCATCCTTCCTCTCTATCCATTTATCGCCTCCCTCCCTCTATATTCACACCCCTGCTCTCTCTCTCCCCCTCTGTCTCTATCTCTCTCTCTCTCTCTCTCTCTCTCTCTCTGCCCTCAAATCCTCTCTCTTCCCTCACCACTCTATCTCTCTCTCCAACTATGTTACTATATCACTACCTTTCTTATTTTCTCTCCTTCTTTGCTCCCTTATCTTCATCACTGTGCCTATGTCTCTTTATCTCACTTGTAAACATACAAACTCTCTCTTCATATCTCCCTTGTCACTCCCTCTCTCTCCACTTCTCACTCTCTATGTATTTATTCTTCTCTCCCCCTCCAACTCCGTCTCTCTATCCCTTCGTATCTCCTCCTCTCATCCTTCCTCGATGTCCCTTTCTCTCCTACCTCTCTCACTCTCTATCTCTCTCTCTCTCTTTCTCTCCCTATCCTCCAATCCCTTCTCCTTCTCTCTCTCTCTCTCTCCGACATCCATCTTTATGTTTCCCTCTCTTTATCTTACACTTCTTTACCTCTCTCTCTCTCTTCATTCCTCCTCTCCCCTCCTCTCTGCCTTGTCACTCCCTCTATTTCTCCACCTCTATCATATTTCTTTGTTCTTCCCTCCCATATATATCTAGCGTTTATATATATATATATATATATATATATGAAGTTATTAAATTTAATAATTTTAATATTATAAAATATTAATAACAATATTATATTTAGTAATAATAATAAAAATAAAAATAATATAAATAAAAATATTTGAATGTTAATTTTAGGGTTAATAATTTTTTTTTGCATGGTATTATTATTAATTTGGTCCATAGGTTTCAAATATAATTAGATGTTGATTTCTACTCCTATTTGATATATTTTTATTTATTTACCTTACTGTTTTATACCTCTTTTATAAATATGGTATTTGGCCCATGGTATTTAGCCCATGGTATTAATAATGATGTGTCCCATCGTATTTGGCACATAGGATTCACCTAAATAAAAATTCTTTTTGAGTTTTGTAAATATAAAGAGGTTTATGGAGTAAATATAAAAATAGGTTTTATTTATTTACCATACCTCTAGTTTATTTGTATTTTTAATTATTTACCATGAGTAAGTATACAAAAAGGTTTTATGTATTTACCATACCTCTTGTTTATTTTTAATTTTATTTATTTACCATATCTCTTTTTTTAGTGTTCGTAAAACTCTTCATATTTCAAATTTACATTGTTTAAATTTATTTTTAATTATTTATTTATATGGTTATGTAAGTTATTTTTAAAGAAGACATTATTTATATTTTATTTAAAAAAAAAATACTTTTTTATTTTGGCTTCACATACTTACAGATGGAGGTCATACTAGGCTGTAGAAATATTTCTGAAAGTTGTAATAATATGAAATATAAGTGCATGTAGTTTTATTATAACTTTTATTTTTAAAATTAAATCTTATATTAATATTCATATTAATATTATTCAACTTAAAAAATTTTAATTAATATAATTTAATATTTTTTATATTATAATATATCATGATATATATTAACTATAGATATATATGGGAGGGAATAACCAAGACATACAGTGATAGAGGTGGATAGATAGAGGGAGTGACAAGGGAGAGATGGAGAGAAGTGGAGGGGGGTTGATATAGTTGGAGAGAGAGAGAGAGAGGTAAGAAGAATGAAACAAAGAGAGGAAGGTGGAGAGAGTGAAACGGAGTGATAAAAGAAATGGAGAGAGAGGGAGAGTGGAAATCTAGAGAAAATAGAGATATAAGGGGGGACAAAGGGAGATAATGAGAGAGTGAGAGGGAGTGATAAAGGAAACAGAGAGAGGTGGAGAGTGCATACTAGGAGAAAAGAGAGATAGAAGGAGGGAGAGAAGGAGATAAGGGGAAGAGAGAGAGTGAGGAAGAGATATATAGATATGGAGAAATGATGTTTATGTTAACGAGAGAAAAAGGAATTTAGATGGAAGGTGAAGACAAGGAAGAAGAGAGAGATGGAGAGAGGGAGATATAGATAAATATGGAGAGAGAGAGTGTATGTTTATTTCAGAGGGTTACATAGTGAGACAAAGAAGGTGATATGAAGGGAGATATAGATATAGATGAAGGAAGGAGAGAGGGAGGAATATTTCTTGCACTAGATACATTGATTTAAGTGTAGATGATGATTTATAATCATATTTGATTTCTTGCATTGAAGGAGATAAACATAATTATATGGGCGAGGAGGAATGAAGAGAGAGACTACAGGAGTAAGACAGGGAGAGAAGGATAAGAGAGAGAGAGGGGGAGACAAAAAGCTGGAGGGGGGGAGAGGGGGAGAAAGAGAAAGAGAGAGGAAGGAAGAAAGTGATAGGGTTGGAGAGAGAGAGAGAGAGAGAGAGAGAGAGATATGAGGAGAGATATAGAAAGATAGAGGAGGAGAGAGGAATGGAAAAGGAGTTGCAGTTGGAAGGGGAGAGATGGAGAGAAGAATAAATAAATAGAGAGATAAAAGTGGAGAGAAAGAGAGGGAGTAACAAGGAAGAGATGGAAAGAGTATGTGTATGTTTTGGGGTGAGATAGAGATAAAAATAAGGAAAGATGTAGGGAAATACATATATATATGGGGGGAGAGAGGGGATAATATTTCTTGCACTAGATGCATTGATTTTTGTGTACATGGTGATTACTAATCTTATTTTATTGCTTGCACTAGATAGATTGATTTTAGTGTAGATGTTGATTTATAATGATATTTGATTGCCTACACTAGATGCATTGATTTCAGTGTAAATGTTGGTTTCTAATCCTATTTGATTGCTTAAACTAGATGGGTTAATTTCAGTGTAGATATTTTTTAATTCTATTTGATAGCTTTCACTAGATGAACTAGATAGACTGATTTCAGTGTAGGTGGTTATCTACAATCATATTTGATTGCTTGCAATAGATGCACTGATTTGATTGTAAATAGTGATTTATAATCCTATTTGATTATTTGCACTGGATAAACTGATTTCAATGTGGATGCACTGATTTCAATGTATGTAGATGTTGATTTCTAATGATATTTTATTTATTGGACTAGATGCATTGATTTCGGTGTAGTTGTTGACTTCTAATCATATTTGACTTCTTGCACAAGATGCATTGATTTCAATGTAGTTTTTTTATAATTCTATTTGATTTCATGCATTAGATGTATTGATTTCGGCGTAGAGGTTGATTTCTAATTATATTTTATTGCTTGTACAAGATGTATTGATTTCTGATCATATTTTATTGTTTGCACTAGATACATTGTTTTCAGTTTGATTTCTAATCCTATTTGATTGCATGAATTAGATGCATTGATTTCAATGAAGATATTTTTTTCTAATCCTATTTCATTGCTTGCATTAGATGCATTTATTTTAGTGAGATGTTCTTTCTCATTTGATGTAACTAGATGTATGAGGGTATATTAATATTAATGTGATCTGATCACCAGTCTGATTGATTTTAGTGTGAGCACAAAAAATTAATGTGCACTGACTTTTTTGTTCTAGCAATTAAACCTATTAACATTGGAGAGAAGGAGAGAAAATGTAAGATATTTTCTACAATAACTTGAATTAAAGATTTGAATGGTTTAATAAAATATGGAAAAACTAACACATGTGACAATAAGAACAATAGAAGAAAACAGTTTGATATTTATCATAATGAATACTATTTGTAATTGACTACATTTGTTTTATTCACATTTTTTTCCATTCAACATTATTACATTATCACTTTCCATTCAAATTTTTTATCTCATCATTAAAGTTATTAACAATATCTATCATCTCAAGAGACTAAGGTAACTAAGAAAATTTAAAGTTAAAACAACTTTTCAAGATATATTTAGCAATACGTGCTGGGACATTAATAATAATTAGTTGATTGTGAAAAAATGTGATACATAAAAATAAATGAAATAAATGTGTGTATCAATACTCCTCCAAGCTATTGACAAGTTTGTCTCCCTTTTATCACCAACTAATTACTAATAGAAAATTACATACACATATAGAAATCTAACACAACTATTGACAAGATTTATTGTCTTTTCATCACCAACTAATTAATAATAGACAATTACATGGAAATCTAACACAAAAACCATAAAATTCACAAACCTTACCATCCAAATCCAAACACATGAACACATAAACCACTCTGCATCCAAACACAAACACACACAAACCACTAAAAACATCCCAACTCATGTACAAACCATACAAACCATTCAAGACAAGCAACATAGACTAAATCAAAGAAGAAGATTATATGGTCATGTCCAGCAAAGAAAATATAATATAAATTTCAAAGTATGAAATTTATCTCAAACATATACATAATAATGATAATCTAAAAATATGACATCGCTACCCTTACATGGAACCAACCCAAATCCATCTAAGTATGGGTTGATCATGAGTCGAGAGGGATCAAATCCCTAGAGGTGAAAAACTTTCCTAAAATTTTACACTCCAGAAAGAAGGATTGCATGTAGGGGGATATGATCTCTCTTACTACATGATAGATCGGGAGTTACATGGATCTAGGATGGCGGGCTATTAGATATCCTCTTGGTGTTATACTAGGCTATTGGATATGTTCTTGGTGTTATAGTGGGCCACCACTATGTTTTGTCTTAGGCATATTACTCCAACTAGTTACCAATTCATCATGGTAAAAATAATACATACACACACACATATTGAAGGATTTCAAACCTACTTATAGAATTCATTACATGTAATACCATATATAAATACCATGCATCACCAATATAGTGTACCTAAAAACCACCTACTTTAAATCAAAGAATAAAATTTACATAACATAAACTTCCCTCTTATAATACTATATAATTTCATAAACAAACCTAGATCTATCTTAACTCCATATCTACCAAGGGTTGAGAGGGATCAAATCTCTTTTTAGGGATCAAATCTCTTTTTACTCTAAAATAGGTTTGCAACTCATGAGTTTTAATCACGCTTGGAGCTTAGTAAATTCAAAATGAAAATAGATCTAGGTTGATTTAATTATTTATTATAAATATAATTAAATCTTTGTATTTAATTTATTTTTATATAATTTGAGAAGTTAAAATGTTTATATAAAACGACAAAACAACACAAGACAACATAACTTCCATACCGAGAACGGCTTTAGGCCCAATAATATAAAAAAACTTAAACATTCTAATAGTTAAAATAAAATTGTCCAATTACTTAAATATTTATATTTCATTTCATTATTAGATTATAGTTAAAATAAAATTTTCCAATTACTTAAATATTTATATTTCATTGTCAACGAACAACGTAGTAATCTAACTTAAGAGTATGCCGTCAAATATGTTCCTAGGTTTCAGGTGGGTGCGACGTAAATAACTTTTTTGAGTCATATAAGTGTCTCTGTCCATGCAGTGCCCCCATAGCATAGCAAAGGCGTATGTATCTGAACGTAATCTTTATTAAAAGAATCTACTTGCTACAGGACCCAGCAAATCGAAGGAAGCAAAGCGACCTTATTGTCTCATCTGTTACAGGATAAAGCAAAACTGAGAAAGCACTGAAATAAAAGCGGAAGTAGTACAAGTGCGCGTGCAGATACAAATGGTATTTTCAAACAACATATAGAATCAACCCAAGATTTTATTAGTTTCCTCTTTCGATTTATATGTCACGCGAGAACCGGGGCATCCTTATCGAATCGAAACTATTAAAAAATATTTTATATAAAATGCGTACCTATTGTTGTTTCCAACAACCCCGCAGCTCTTATTTTCATAGTCTCTTCAAAGTTGTCTGGGCCTTTGAATTTGAATCTTTTTACCTGTAGTGGCCACCCATTGTTTAAAGATCTCGGTGTTTTGACAAAAAGAAAGTGGCGAGAGCAGTGAACAGAATAAATCTCCAAGTGCCATCGGGGTTTGGCCCTGAATGATAAAAAGTGAATATGATCGGCGTACACGTGGGATCAAGAATTGTGATGGATGTGAGAGCAGCGCCAAAGAATTTGATGTGTAAGGAGACGAGGGTGCAGGTGGTCCCTCGTTAAACGATTACAATTATTTTATTTGGACACCCTGCGTGCACAAGACGAATATGTAGCTCACATACATATCACAGAGTTGGCTGCTGCACATTATCATTGCCGGTCTTGTTTCATTGGCATCCATGGCCACCGAAGCTATAATTTGTTTATGATGATTTTAAAATGTAGAATATGTAATTGGAAATAGAAGCAATGTGAGTTGGTGGTAACTATTAAAAAAAGTATATTTTAAATTTCTGGATTGTGACAAATTCGTGATTGGTTTAAAAGAACTTTAAACCCAAAGATTTATTAATAACTCGGTGTCAAAAAGATGTACCAAACTCCACTGGAAAAAAAAATGAAAAGAAAAAAAACAGAGAATAGCAAATATAAAACTTATTGATAACCCCGTGTCACTCGACCTGCCAAGCTCCTCTAGGTTAAAGAATAATGTGGAACAAAAGAAGTATAACATCTGGATTTAAAAGTTACTATGTTATTTTTAAATTATGCATTTGACCTTTTTTCAAGTTAAACAGAACTAACAAGTTTGTTATGCCAAAATTATGAATAAAATTCGATCCTTATCATTAATAGCACTATTAATTTGACTTGAACCATTGAGTTCACACATAATGTTGGAAAAACCATCATATTCACCACTGCTAAAGTAAATGGTTGAAAAGACTCTCCTTTGCGTTCTTACTAGAAAAATATGACATGAGGGGGTTAAGCATCAGCGGATCAGCCACATGCTTGACAAGAAAAAGCATGTGGCTGATCCGCTGAATTCAAGCACATTGTCTCCAATCCTCTTACAGCCACGTTGTTAGAACTTCAGAGATAGTGTTATTTGGGTCATGACCATTGTGGCACGGAAGGTCCAGGGCCGGGCATTGTGGTTTTCAAGAATTTATGATAATTCCAGAACAAAACACAGAGAGAATAATATTCTCCTTCAGACACAGAGAATTAAAAAAAAAAATCTCGTTGTCAGACACAGATTGCATAAAAGATTTCTATTCCATTAACTGTAAAAATATATTACAAAATTTTTGTCTTCCTCCTCAGAGGGATTACACAGTGATTGCTACAAATGCAGTGCTTAAAATGCTCTCTCTCCGTTACAAAAAAAATACACTCTGTCTTACTAACAAAATGCACTCTCTGTTCTTTTCAACACACACTGTCTATTTTAAAATTACACTGGTGTGTATGTAATAATAGCATCAGTTACATTAATCCTTTGGGCTATATCCTTTTGTGGCGCAACACACTATTTAATTAACATAAAACAAACCTTTTAACCTTACTATGGCACAAAAAAAAAACATAGAAATATATACATATATTATAAACTATATAGTTTATAATATATGTTCTTATCCATTTGAAATGTATTGCATAGCTAATAGTTAAAAACTTTGGTCACGCGATAATATCAAAACATATAACAAAACATTAACAAAACCATAACACTGAACCTCCAGAATTCAAACCAATTTAACCATATTGCAATGAAAACCGCGTCAGAAAACCTTGTGACGTCACTTCTCCAAAACTCTGCGCGATCGCCACCGTATTGGTCAAGAGCTGGGGCCCGTGTACTTCAAACAAAACTATAAACCAAAATCTAACAAAGTTTTCCTAACAAACTTGGTTGTTGATGTCATGGGGAATTGTAACATGAAAACTTTAGAATCCGGTTTATAAAACCTTTCGGGTCCGAAAATTGAGTTGCTGACATCAGCACCAAACCTGCGCAATAAAGCGCGATTGGTCCATGTCTTCTGTCAGCTAGCGGTGGGACCACTGCTCCCATGGCCTATTTCAAATCAAACAAGACTTTTCTGCGTAAGTTAATAACTCTGTTTCCAAAAAATAAAATGACTCTGTCAAAAAACTATAAGGGTTTTACATTTCGAATTGACTGTGCAACAAATTTAGCAAGCAGCTTTTAACAAAATTTCTCCAAACAAAAATAGCAAGCAGCTAAGGTGAAGGGAAGTTGAAATTAACATTTCAACACTCCCCCTTATGTTCAACTGTTAGGTTATCTATCATACCCATGCATTTCCTCAAATATTCAAAGCTTTTCTACCCCAATGGCTTTGTCAATATATCTGCAAATTTCTCCTGAGTCCTGCAATGTTTTAAAATAATTTCACCATTATTCACTAGCTCCCTGATGTAGTGAAACTTAGCATCTATGTGCTTTGTCCTTTTGTGAAACACAAAATTTTTAAAAAATGCTATGGATGAGCTATTGTCACAATAAATCACTGTGCCTTTTACCTGTTCTTGACATAAACTTCTCAACATTCTCCTCATCCACACTACTTGACATGTTGTTGTTGTCGTTGCCACATATTCTGCCTCGACTGTAGACAATGCTACAATAGGCTGCTTTTTAGAAGCCCATGAAATGGCTCCTGAACCCATATGAAAAACATAACCGGATGTACTTTTCCGTTCATCTACACTTCCAGCCCAATCACTATTAGTGTATCCAATTAACTCAGAATTTTCTGAAGTAGTATACAAAATACCATACTTTTTAGTTCCTTTCACATACCTCATAATTATTTTTGCTGCCTCCCAATGTGCTTCTTTTGGCCTCTCCATGAATCTAGAAATCAAGCTAACAGCATGCATAATATCAGGCCTAGTTGCAGTCAAATACATAAGGCTGCCAACTATGCTCTTGTATAAGCTAGGATCAAAATCCTTGCTTCTATCCTCTTTGCTGAGTTTCAATCCCATTACTGTGGGTGTTATTGCTGCCTTGCAATCCTGCATGTTAAATCTTTTCAAAACTTCATTTACATACTTAGCTTGAGAAATAAAGATCTTATTTCCATTTTGCTCTACTTCTATTCCTAAGAAGTATCTCAGCAATCCCATATCAGTCATTTCAAATTCATCTTTCATGACTATTTTAAAATTTTCAATAAGGTAATTATCATTACATGTGAATATCACATCATCAACATATAAAACCACAATCAACATCTTACCATCATTTTCTTTGATGTATAATGTGGGTTCTCCTTCACATTTTTCAAACCCATTCTCCAGTAGATATGAATCTATCCTACTGTACCATGCTCTTGGTACTTGCTTCAGCCCATAAAGAGCTTTCTTCAATCTGCAAAATTTGTGCTCTTGGCCCTTTTTCTCATAGGCTAGAGGTTTTTCAACATAAACCTCTTCCATTAACACTCCATTTAAAAATGTTGATTTTACATCCATTTGGTAAACCTTCCATTTGTTTTGTGCTGCTATGGACAACACTACTCTCACTATTCCCATTCTTGCAACTGGTGCAAAATTTTCCTCATAATCTCTTCCATATTGCTGCTTATAACCTTTGAAAACAAGTCTCGCCTTGTGCCTTTCAATTTTACCTTCAACATTGCTTTTGTTCTTGTAGACCCATTTAACTCCAATGACTTCCTTACCTTTTGGGAGTTCAACCAAATCCCATGTTTTGTTCTTCTCTATTGCATTAATTTCTTCATCCATGGCTTCTATCCATTTTCTATCTTTTATAGCTTCCTAAAAATGAATAAGATCATCAACATGACAATACAAAGAAAATAGAAAATTCATGCCTTCATTTGTTCTCTCTTGCTCACAAATTTCATTTAAATTTCTGAATCTTGTTCCTCTTTCATTAGATGTACTTGTGCTTGAAGTAGCACTTAAATCTGCTCCATTTGGTGTGCTTGGAGAAGCACTCTCATTTCTTCTCAAGGGTGTTCTTACTCCTGTTTGAGGTGTCCCTTTCTGTCCTTGTGTTGGTGGAGCTTGTGCTACTAATGAGGTATTATTTTCAGCCACATATTCCTCGTCCTCATCATGAGACAAACAACTTTTAACATTGACTGTTTTCTCAATGCTTCCATCCCATGCTTCTTCTTCAATGAATTTCACATCTCTTCTTATAAAAAATTTCTTTGTGGATGGGTTATATAATCTATATCCCTTGGAATCTTCACAATATCCAAGGAAGATGCACTTCTCCCCCTTACTGTCCAACTTCTTCCTCAACTATTCTGGAATGTGTGCATAAGCCACACACCCAAAAACTCTCATGTGGGTCATTGCCTATTTTCGGCCACTCCACGCTTCTTCTGGAACTCTGTTCATTATAGCTTTTGTTGGGCATCTATTTGAAATATACACAACACAATTTGTAGCTTCTGCCCAATACTCATTTGGCAAGTGTTTTTCCTTTAGCATACTTCTCACTATTTCCATTATTGTTCGGTTCTTCCTTTCAGCAACACCATTTTGTTGTGGTGTGTATCTTGTAGTAAACTGTTTGTGTATGCCATTTTCTCTACAAAAATGCAGAAATTCTTTTGAGATGTACTCACCTCCTCTATCAGTTCTTAGAACTTTGATATGCTTCCCACTCTGTTTCTCTACTAGAGCTTTAAAATGGAATTTTTTTTCAAATACTTCACTTTTATATTTCAAGAAATAAAACCATACTTTCCTTGTGAAATCATCAATGAAGGTCAGCATGTAATTGCTGCCTGAAAGTGATGTTGTTTGCATTGGCCCACATAAATCTGAATGAATAATTTCTAAGGGTGCTTTCGCCCTTATGCTCTTTCCTGATGGAAATTTTTCTCTGTGTTGTTTTCCCAAGATGCAGCCTTCACATAGGTTGTCCAGTTTCTCAATCAATGATAGTCCTCTTACCATTCCTTTTCTGTGCATCAAATTCATACCTCTGAAATTGAGATGTTTAAATCTCAAGTGCCATAACTAGTTCTCATCTTTTACTTCCTTCTGAAAGACCTCTTGAGTTACAGCTACTACATTTTTTTCTTTTCCCTTCAAGTCTGTATTGAGCTTGAGTGGAAACATTCTATTGCTGGTCATTTGTATTTCAGCAATAATATTCTTGCCTGGAGGTATGTCCATTATTGTGCACACATCATATTTAAAAAATACATTGTAACCTTTGTTTATGAGTTGCCCAACGCTCAAAATATTATACTTCAAGCCAGGAACATAGTACACGTCTCGCACAAATTTCTGCTCACCATTTCTTGCACAGATACTAACTCTGCCTTTTCCCTTGACGAAAATATTAGTATCTATTCCTGTTGTTACTTTTGATTTAACTTCTTCATCAATATTGGAAAACATTGCTATGTTTCTAGTCATGTGATTAATGTATCCTGAATCTAAGAACCATACATCATCCTATCTATTTTGTGCTACATTACATGTTAACATCACATTCTTTGGGTTCTTTTCTTCTCTTGCTACATTAGCATTCTGCCTATTATTCATGCCATTTTCCTTTATCCTACACTCATTTCCATAGTGCCCATATTTTTTGCAATAATGATATTAGACATCGGATTTGCCATACCTCTGTACTTGAGCATGTTGGTGTTCACCTTGCTGGCTGTTGCTTTGGCTGTGGTTTTGATTATGACTTTTTCTCCTTCCATGTGAATGTGAAGAGTTGTTTCTTCTTTCTCTGTTTTGGCTTCTGCCTCTTCCTCTTCCTCTTCCTCTTCCTTGACCTATTCCTCTTCCAAAAGAAATCTAGGTCTTGAAGGCATGCTCTAGAGATGGGGTTACTGATCTTCCCAATCTTTGTTCATGAGTCATCAGTGATGCATGAAATTCATCTACTATGAACTTTGAGAGATCCTTTGTCTCTTCAATGGTATTAACAATAACATCAAACCTTAAGGGTAGGCTCCTCAATAGCTTCTCCAATATCCTTCTTTCTTCAAGTGTCTCTCCATGAGACCTTATCTGATTTACCATCCCAATCACATGTGTGAAGAATGAGTCTATGTTATCAGACTCTTTCATACAGAGAGTTTCAAAATCTCTCCTCAGCAATTGTAGTTTTGTTGTCTTCACTTTCTCTATACCTTGGTAGGCTATTTTCAGAGTATCCCATGCATCCTTGGATATCTTAGATGTTTTTATCCTTGGAAACACACTCTCCTGTACTGTTTGATAGAGATAGAAGAGGGCCTTAGAGTCCTTTCTATTTCTCTTCAGAAGATCCTTCTCTACCTGTGTTAAGGCATTATACTCTTGTTCATCAACTGGTTCTTCAAAACCATCTTCTACAAATTCCCATAAGTCCTAGGAGGCAAACATGGCTCTCATGGTAATGGACGAATAGTCATAGTTCTTCCCATTAAATTGGGGAAGCTGAGTATTTCCAATACTCATACTAGTGCTTGGTCCAGCCATTGCTTATAGACTAAACTCTGAAATAAACTTGACTATTATTTTTTTAAACAGACTGTATTTCCTTCTTTAAAGGACAAAACTCTGTGTCTAAGGACTGCTCTTTTAAACAAAACAACAACTCTGTTTTTTTTAGAAATACCTGGAATTTACTTCTCGTGGGCTTGCTGGAGTTCTGTTGGTGAATTTCTACAACAAATCCTTCTTCCTTCAGCTTCTTTGACACTTTAAAAGAGCTTGGATATGCTCTGATACCATGTTGGAATTTATGATAATTCTAGAACAAAACATAGAGAGAACAATACTCTCCTTCAAACACAGAGAATTAAAAAAAATTGCTCATTGTCAGACAGAGATTGCATAAAAGCTTTCTATTCCATTAACTGTAAAAATCTATTACAAAATTTTGGTCTTCCTCCTTTGAGGGATTACACAGTGACTGCTACAAACGCAATGCTTAAAATTCTCTCTCTCTGTTACAAAAAAAATACACTCTGTCTTACTAGCAAAATGCACTCTCTGTTCTTTTCAACACACTGCTGTCTATTTTTAAATTACACTACTGTGTATGTAATAATAGCATCAGTTACATTAAGCCTTTGGGCTATATCCTTTTGTGGCACAACACACTATTTAATTAACATAAAACAAACCTTTTAAAAAATAAATGGCTTTCGGGCCCACCTTACTATGGGCCCGCAAAAAAAACATAGAAATATATACATATATTATAAACTATATAGTTTATAATATATGTTTTTATCCATTTGAATTGTATTGCATAGCCAATAGTTAAAAACTTTGGTCGCACGATAATATCAAAACATATAACAAAACATTAATAAAACCATAACACCGAACCTCTGGACTTCAAACTGATTTAACCATATTGCAATGAAAATCGCATCACAAAACCTTGTGACATCACTTCTCCAAAACTCCACGCGATCGCCACCCTATTGGTTGAGAGTTGGGGCCCGTGGACTTCAAACAAAACTATAAACCAAAATATTACAAAGTTCGCGTAGCAAACTTGGTTGCTGACGTCATGGGGAATTGTAACGTGAAAACTTCAGAATCCAGTTTATAAAACCTTTCGGATCCAAAAATTGAGTTGCTGATATTGGCACCAAACCTACGCAATAAAGAGCGATTGGTCCACATCTTCTAAGAGCTGTCGGTGGAAACACTGCTCCCGTGGCCTATTTCAAATCAAACAAGACTTTGTCGCGTAAGTTAATAACTCTATTTCCAAAAAATAAAAGGACTTTCTCAAAAAACTGTAAGGGTTTTACATTTTGAATTGACTGTGCAACAAATTTAGCGAGCGACGTTTGACAGAATTCCTCCAAACAAAAATAGCAAGTGGCTGAGATGCAAGGATTTCAACAGATGGCTAAATGGTTACAATTGTATGGGATTTATATTATCTTCCACTCTCGAATGTTAAATGTGAATGGTAGATGTGTGGAATTTTTTTTTAAGACTATTGTCATCAGTAATACGATTATTTGTGGGAAAAGACTCACTAAATTAGACTTTTTAAAAGTATAATCATTGGATTGTATCATTTAAAAGTAATATTGGAAGGTTTTATTTCTAAAATCTACATTGTTAAAAATAAGTAAAAAATAAAGTTTATATATGAATAAGGCATGCCAAATGGAAATAATAAATAAGATGATGTATTACATGTTTTTAATTTTTATGCCTTAATTTAGGATTTAAGTTTAAAATTTATGTTCAATTTAGGATTCAAGTTTAAAATTTTAAGAATAAATGTAAATTTATTTTAATTTTGCAAGAATTTGATTATTAAAAATTGAGGTGTACATATTTTATTTCATTGTGGATTTAAATATATGATCTTTCAAGAGAAAACACATGCTCTTAGCCATTAGACTCACTAAAACTAAAATTAATATATAATTATTTTATTTAAAGTAAATATTGAAATATTTTATTCAATATTAGATTTCTTTAACTTTTGTGCTAACTTCAAATTGAGTACAATTTCTTACACATCTTCCTAGCCACAACCAAGCTCTATTAAATTCATGACACACTCATAAGAAAAAAATATTGACAATTCTCTTAAATAAAATTTTAGGATTTGAGATCTTAATCTAGTTCATAGAGCATACTATTTTTTTGTTTAATTTTGTAATTTAGTGTCATGCAGAAGTGAGACTCTAGGTTGAGTATAATTTTTTTTTTGTTGTTTTTTTGACTGATGAAAATTTGAACTTTAAATCTCATCATTTATATAATAGTTCATAACCCAACAATTAACAATTGAGTTATCCAAATAAAAAAACATTATAAAAAATTATATCCTACACAAACCACCTAATTTATAAATTATTTACTTTTTAAATAGACAAAAATGATACCTCTATATATATATATATATATATATTACAATTCATAGCATTAATTACTTACCCAATAAATTATATATTATGTATAACATTAAATAAAATATCCTCAAATTAAATTAAATAAATAAAACCTTATATAATATTAATTAATTTATTACTAAGTGCATATTAATAAAGCGCTATTGGAACAATGCAAGAGTGGAATCTCAACGCCTCTCTTCTTCGTCTCCCAAGCATGGTCATCTCATGGAGATTTACGTTCACAATTGGGACACTGTCGAATCGACTGACGTGTGTATTATGTTGTTGAAACAAAGCCAAAGTTAAACCAAGTTCCTGAGTAAATGGAAATAAGATATTTAAATTCCCCTTGGATATGCTTTCTAGGAGCGAGTCAGATATTTAAATCTGTTTTTCCACCATTGTGTCAAGTTCATTCACAATCTAAAATTTAGATTTATATTTAAATATACATTATAAAAATTAAATATAAATTTAAGTATAAATCAAACTTTTGCTAAATAATTTTTGTTTAATTTTAAATTTAAATATAAATTATAAAAATTAAATATAAATTTAAGTATAAATCAAACTTTTGCGGAATAATTTTTGTTTAATTTTAAATTTAAATTATATTAGATGAGGTGAGTAGATAGACTATGCAGCTTAAATTTAATTTTAATTTTAAATTATATTTTTGCTATAGTTGAATGCAGCTTACCGGTCACGTGACTATGCTACAGCTGAATGCAGCTTACCTCTCACGTTGTTACTGCGATATTTCTGGTAGTAGTTAGTAATTGCAGTGACCAATTAAACTATTTCTTTTTGCTTCCCAAGCTATTAAAATTGGGTTGTATGTCAATATTCAAACATGTATTGATTTAAAGATATTAGAATTGAGTTGTAGGGGAGTATTAAAACAAATTTATTTAAATAAATCGTTGTTAGAATTGGGTTTTACTAAAATATTTAAACAAATTTTGATTTAAATAGAATTGGATTGTAGGGAATATTGAAACAAATAAATATTGATTATAGAATAAAAATAAAAATTTATAAATTTAAATATTACTCATTCTCTTCCACTCACAATTTAAAGGACGACATTAGCTACATCAACTTTCAGTGATAATCTCCCCCGCATTGCATACTCTCGCACCATATAACAGCTGCATACTCCAATGACAAATTCTTAAATTTTCAATTAAGTGCAGTGTTTGTGGCTAAATCATATTATTGCATAAATGCTAAAGTATTAATAAATTGAAAATTGGATATGCCTATTTACATAAAATAACTAATACCTTGCCCATTCTAACAGATTTTTCATTTTTTTTGTTATCACTTCATTTTATTCCACTCACAATCTAAAGGACTAATACTCCAAAACTATAGACATAATCTACATCAACTTTCACTGATAATCACCCCCGCATTGCATACTCGCTATTGCATACTCCTATGACAATTTCTTGAATTAAATGTAGTGTTTGTGGCTAAATCACATTATTGCATAAATGCTTAGGTGCTAATAAATTGAAAATTGGGTATGAATATTTACATAAAATAACTAAGATCAGGGATTTTAAAAATATTATCAAGGTGAGTAATCTTGTGTGATCGCAAAGCCATGTTTAAAAAATCATTAAAAATAGATATTGCATGCTTTTCAAAAGTAGCAATTCAATCAAGAGGTCTGCCCTATTCAAAGACGACTTCCATTTATTCAGCAACAACATTTCTCCTGAGCAATAACCAGGATTTCTTTGCATGCAAGCTATGTATTTAAAATGAGTAAAAATACGAGGACATCGCCGAGAGTGTTGCACTGCCGGTGTTTCGTAAATACTGAAAATTTTAAAAGGAACACCACACGTAATATAGTGAACCATTTCTCCTAAAATTCCAGAAATTCCAACCAAAACATTTCTCAATTAAAACAATTAAACAATGCCAAAAACTTCCCTACATTACTTGCACAGTACGTAATAAAAATTTGAATAAAGCATGCACAATTTCTATAAATCACGAGTGATCATGAGCGAGAAACCCGGAAGCGGACTGCGTCAGAGAAGAAGATGGCAAGGAAGTTTGATAAACAAGCAAAAGAGTACTCCGAGAGCAGGCCTTCTTATCCTGCTTCATTGTTTTCCAGGTTGGCATCTCTCACTGCCAATCATCAACTCATTTTGGGTGCAGACAACGGCCAAGTTTCTGTTTTTGTAACGTCTCATACAATCTATTTATTTATTTATTTCACTCAAGTGCTCTTATTGCACCAGAGAACACAGAGGATGGAGGTGGAGATGGCAGTTCCTGTGGGATGAAAAACACTCCACAAACACTCTTATGCAAAACTTAGAGGGGTAGGTGTGGGATGAAAAACACTCTTCTGCAAAATTTAGAGGAGAATAATTCGTTAAGCCATCAAGAACGGTTCAGTTCAATTTAGAGGGGAAAAAGTTGTTATACCATCAAGAACAGTTTAGTAAAGAGTTTTGATTAATTTTAAACATGTTCATTACATCTCTTAATTATTATTAGGTTTTTATTAACAAATAATTTTATGGCTCAATACTCTTCAATCGTCTAACATTTCATATAATTGTACAAAATAAGATAGAGTAGCAACTAGGAAAGTTGTTTTCAAATAATGACGCCTTATGGCCTAAAAATTATAGAGTTGTTTTTTTTTTTTTTTTTAATTTGATAATTGGTCGAGGGAATTTTTAATGTTTTATTTTTTTAATATTTAAACTAGTAGTTTCCCTAAAAGGTGCAAATAAAGATCGATAGGTTTTTTAAATTGGAAAAATTGTATGAGATAAATATGCCTCATACTGCAGAGTCTTGTAGATTTATTAGAAGCAGTCGACCCATTGCATTATATTCCCAAAATATGAAAATAAATAATATTGTGATTGCTAGTGTTCGTTTCAATAAGGTTGATGGTGGCTGTGATGATTTCAAGACCTTTATTGGTTTAATCATAGCCATTTACGTGGGGATCCCGGATATCATATATGTTATTGATTTTTTTGAATAAAGTGTGAAATTGATTGCCATAATTCTTGAAAATATGCCGCATTGGAACATAGCAAGAATTCTTGGTCGATTTTGCAATACTCACAATGAACACCCTCATACTCACAATTAAAATGTGAAAATGCATCTGGTGAAATGACAGGTTTAGAGGAACCCATGGAGATATACCAGAAACCCAGTTGTGATACAACAACCAAGAGTCAAGCCGACATTGGAGTTGAAATTATTGGACACGTGTCAAATGAAAATCACAAGTGTTGACGAAACCCAAAAGTGTAATGATTCAAAAGAATAATCCTATCGACTTAAATATATATGTCTATCAACTACATATCCCGTGTATAATAAAGAAAATCCAAATACATATCCCCTATATAATAATAAAAAAATCAAAATATATATTAGTAAGAATATTCGTACAAAAAATATATATGAACTAAGTTTTTTTTTTTAATTTCAAATCATGTCTCTATTTTATTTTTCTTAATCCACATTGAAACATAAAGAAATATTTTAGATTTTATTTGAAAAAGTTAAACACAATATTTTTATAATCGAATATTAATCACTTTAATAATATTAATTGTCTATGGGGAAAAAAGCCTCTTTATGCCTTTCACAATAAATCAAGGTCCGAAAGTCTCTATACAATTATGGCAATTAACATATGTGTTTAATTATTCACCACTACCAAATTACAAAGACAATGAAGATGATGATACCTGCTTCAATGTTTGTGCAACAGTGTTTTGAGATTGAAAGGTGTGATGAAGGATGTATTCCCTTGCCAAATCTGGTGAGAAACCATCTCATAGATTTCCTCACTGGGATGAGTTCCATCCCAAAACACATATTTCTCTGGATGTTTGCAAAAAAAAATTTGTATTCTCCACGCTTATTCTTTGGAATCTCCAACCCACAATACAAAACCGTGTTAAATGGCCCGGCTCCGTAGCATGCAGACGTCGTGTTTTCAAAACCTACAATCAAAGCCATGCCCCATTTTTTCATTTCATCAATTCACAAGCCAAGCCATCCCTATAGCTTTTTCAAAATTTATACTGCTTTTTCAAATATTCCTGAACCTTACCATAGGAATTTTCGTGTTGAATTATCATTAAAACGAAATCATAAGCATTAACGAGCAGGATCGTTGCTCCGTCTAATTTTTTATTCAGTTGATCGACGAGTAGCCTGAGACCATGATTAAATGCCACTGCCAGAAGATTTGCAGTTTCCAAACATCCACCGTTATATGCCTTCATTCCTACAAGCCTTAAATTTGGACTACAACCTAGAAGTGGGCAACCTATTACAATGAAGTTTCTTGCCCCCTTACTGTATAGGCTCTACAACATCCACCATGAAAAGAAAATACCCCCAAAATTTAACATAATGGAAAGTTGAAACATTGGGCAATAAATTGGCCAGAAAATAAAATACGTACCAACAAATGTTCATTATATTTACTAAGCAGAAGCTTAACGAAATCCTTAGCACTTGTATTCTTTCAAAAGGTGGTATTCGCTAAATAGTTGAGGCCAGTATCATTGCCAACACTTCTAATGGGATACAATGATTGGGATATATTTTTTTTTGCATAATAAGTTCCTCCAAGATTTTGTTCAAGACATGAGGAATAGTTGGAAAATTGTCGTATTTGGAGACTTAAAGGGATGATATTCTGTAGAGAAAACACCAACAACATTTATTTTCTTGTTTTGAACATGTAAATTCAATTAGATTGAACATGTATCTATTTTGGCACTCACCATGTAATTTCCCATGGAATCTAGTAATCCGCTTCCTCCCGATGTGAAATTGATACCACGAGAGAAGTTAGATGGTGGGTTGAATTATGGACCTGGAAAGGGAAACCTTAACTTAGTAGTTGTGAATAAAAATATCATATGTATATTAATAATATAATTCTGATAGAATCAACCATATAAATATCACTAAGTGAGATAATCAGGTGAATAAGTAGGATAAAAAAAATATTGATGAAATCAAATGTAGTTCGGCCATTAGTGAAACCACGAGTGGGGTGATGGAAGAAGGTCTCCCCGTAAGGCAAAAAATTAAATTTGGAGGTTGTATTGCCAATGAAATTGTTGGTACCAGCGTCTGCTAGAGAATCCCCAAAAATGAGCATGGCGAGGACATTATAGTGAATAGCAGTAGCAAAAGGAAGAGATAAAATCAACATAAGGATTGCGCTGGAGCGGGAAACAAACATTGTTAACAACTCCATTATAAATTAATTTGATTGTAGGGAATGATGAGACACGTGGTTGGATGCAGATAAATGAAAACGAAATTCATTTATAGAGAAAGATGATCCAATTTTAAAATAAAAAATTGTGAGCATGGAGACAGCCAAGTAGGCTTCCTAGAAGAAATGATATTGTCTTCCTTTGTCCAACAATTGCGCGCCGCATTAGGATACTACAAATTGCAGTCGTCAACTGCTGCCCTAAATATTACGAGAAGCTAAAAAATAGGGATAATAATGCGTGCAGGGATAGTACTAATTGCGGTTGTGATAAATATTACAAGAAGCTAACAAACAGGGATAATAGTGCGTGCAGGGATAATACTAATTGCGGTTGTGAAAATACAGCTGGTGAAATGACAGGTTCATAGGAACCCAGGGAAATATACCAGAAACCGAGTTGTGATACAACAACCAAGTGTCAAGCCAATATTGGAGTTCAAATTATTGGACAAATGTCATATGCAAATCACAAGTGTTGACGAAACCCAAAAGTGTAATGATTCGAAAGAATAGGCCTATCAACGTAATTATATGTTTGGATAGATAAATGTATTTAAAAATGTTATTAATTATTGATATATGGGTGGAGATGAGTACCCCATTTTTTTTTAACCAATTAATTTTTTTAAGAGGTGTTCTATAGAGATGTTATAATTTTTTATTTAACATTTTTGAACTCATACTCATGGTTTTCTTGATCCATGGTTTTTTCTTGGTATTCTTCATTAATATGGTCTACTTAAAGGCTAATAATTAAATAAGTAGAAACTCATCTTAATTATGGATCTACCAAGTGCTGAGATAGATAAAATATGTTTTTACTCTAAAAGAGGTTGATTCTTGGTAGTTTAAGAGTTAAGATGGATCTACGTTGGTTATAACTATTCATGCTAACCACCTAACCTAAATCCAATTAATAAATCTTAATAAAATTATATATCTTTTAATAACACTTAATGTTAATGTAACAACTCCATATGCCCAACATCACAAAACATTTTTTTTTAAAATGTACACAGGATTAATTGGTATTAAAGTGTCACAATAATTACATTACCTTAAAGCAAGCGCATTTTAAATTTATCACATTAACTAGGGTATGTTGAGAACTATATCTTATAACTCGGGTGAAAATCAACACGCCTTTCTTTGGCTAATGTTATGACCGCTAAACTTCCTAGTGACTACACACAAACTCAGTGGGTTTACTTCAATGTTGGTTAATTGAAGTTGGCATTAGACTCTCTAGAATCCTTCTCAAGCCTCCACCTATCACTACGAATCTTGAATTCAACAGTCTAATCAACTCTCCTCCTTGCCACCCTAGGATCGATGGTCTATAATAAAAGGAGGTCGTTGAGGTAACTGAAACACTCCTCCAATGTCATAGAGGGTTCATTTTATCTTTGTTGCTTTGATGGGGATTATCTCTACAACTCCATCAACCATTACATCTTGGGCTTCTGCCTCTTAACTAAACATATGCATGTCATCAATACTCTCCTGATTGAGTTTTTTGGTTAGGTTACTGGTAAATTATTTTGTCAGGTATATTTCTCTGGTTAATTTCACTTCTGTCTCCACAAATCCATTTTGAAATTATATGGGTGCTCTTGGACACTTCTCTCAGTTAAGTTATGTTATCCAAGGCTTCCTCGTGCCCAGACCAGATACAAAATTTGTGCTCAACGCACTTTATTTTTTTTAATCAATTATTGACTTGAAAGGTTATGAAGTATCATTCTAGCTTTGATTTACCATTCAGTATGATCGGTGACATTATTTTCACAGGGTTTCTTCTCCGTGACACAAGTACATTTATGCATAATTCATTAAATTCTTTCTTGTATCATTGTTGTTAGCTACACTGAGGGTTTCAATTTTCTCACTTGTAACTTGCTTTCTAGTATTGACAGGTGAAACCCATGTTTTTTGTCCTTACGTATGGTTACAGAGTTTGAGGTTACCAATTGCATGTTTATCTCCTTTTACAGGTTAGCGACAGCAAAAATTTTAAGGATGGAAAATTATCTTAAAGTTTAAAAACATTGGTGAATATCACTAGTCCCTAATGTGAAAAATATAAAATGTTTGTTGATGTATATGTAAAATTATTCAAATTTATAATGATTTTATATATACTCGCTATAGAATATTGGCAATTTTTAAGGTAGAATAATTTTAAATTGTAAAATATGGGGGAATCGTTATTATAAAAATTGGAAATTGGCGATTTTTTTTTTATGGAAAAATCATGGAAAATTAGCCCACATGCGAATATCAGCCCCTAAAATTTTCCATGGTTAGGGACCTAGCCTTTCTTGGTTGGAGCCTTCGTTAAAAAAACACTATTTCAACCATATTTTGGGTCTTATACATTCAGACAATTGTTACGATTAAGGGTTTCTAGTTGTGTACCTTCTAATATGAGTATTTTTTATTTATGCGCAAAAATTGTCGCCACGACCTGACATTCTCTTACTTCTTTTTAGATAACATTTAATATATGGTGCGACCATGTTTTCATTGTTTTATGACTCTTAACGTATCTTAAAGGGTTGAGTACTTTGTATCAGGTGTTGGAATGTAATCTGTTGTTTAAAATAAACATGGTCTTCCTTCCAAGTTACTCTTGCTCTAGATTATTTTTAGTGTGCAATTCTTTCTTATTTACTTGTATCCACTCTATTGTAATTTATGGATTAGATTGATTTTCATGTGTTCTTTTATCATGGTGATACCAAATTTTACTGAGTTACACTTATTTTTATAGTGATTCTATTTTTGTTTCTTTACTTCTTTAGGCATAGTGTGGAATTATCGCTATTATGGTTTTACCTTTTTTGTTAATAACTACAATAATACCGAGTATTTTAAGGGATTGTTCTTGGGTTTCCATAAATGGCAAGGCCCAAGAACAAACCCTATAACCCTCATTTTTCTTCTTTTTAACATGGTCTTCTTATATGTAAGTTGTGGACAATATTATCCCTGAGATTACCCTTTCCCAAATCTTTCTGGACACAATTAAGTTTTCTACCATCTCAACCATGTATTTTTCTTGAGACTTTATCTGGTTTCTAATAGGAAACCCTTGACCAACTTCCTTTTAGAAGTTGTATTCTTCTTACACATGTAACATTAATTATCTAAACCCACCCATATTGGGGTACATATTTAATTAATATTCATAACCATAAAAGGACTTACAAATAATAATTCTTTCACCTCAAACCTTAATTTTATTCAAAATTCGGTAAATGGTGCTAAAAAAAACATTTATAGCACACTTATTTTAACCTACTAATGATATTTAAAACAACATATACAATACACATTTATTTTTCCTTTTTTTCTTATTTTTCTTGTATATTAGAAGCATTGAAAACAACATGTACAACAACATCATGTACAACACACATAATTTACTTGTTTTATCTACTAATAACATTTAACCAACATGTACATAACCATCACTAATAACTTTCAAAATAATGTTCCAAATTAGTATAATATTGTTTATGCTACAAAAAGTTATTTCCACAAGCAGTCACAACCACATGCATAAGAGGTTTCCTACCTACCAACAAGATTAGTTTGCAGACTACATCACCCCCCCGAGCTAACCTCGCCTGTATGATATCTTTCAGGAAAATAATGCACAAAATTTTGAATATGACTATATGATCCCAACTAGACTTAGTCGAGGAATGTTTCGATTCAAGAAGGTTCCTTTGGCCAACCATCAGGGAAAAAGAGAAATTGGTCTAATAGAACAACCTTTTCAAATTGTGCAGTTCTTCCACTTCAGGCCACCTCATGTTCATTAACCCTCTCGGTTTTCCTTCTTTCATTTTTAACATTTTCCTTCAAAGATAATTTTGGGGAGGTAACCATCTGACCCATAACTCTCCAACTACCTTAACAGATGATTTCATTTTTACCTTCCTTTTCATCTACTTCCTTCTTGTGTAAACATTCCATTTTTGTAATATAAATATATATTTCCTACTAGAATTAGACCTTTACTTGTTCTATGAGGTAATATAATGTCTTTAACCACAGTCAATAGAAAATATTTAGAAATTACGAGGGGATGTGACATCTTCACCCCTCGAAAAGAACATCGTCTCAGTGTTTTCACAGCCTCAAAACAGGATTGGGTATGCTTTCTCCATAAATTGATTAGCCTCCCAGGTAACCTCTTCTGGAATAACTTCTGCTACACTTAAACTTGGGTGATAGCTCTCTTTTGCGGCGTTACTTCTCTCCAATCGATTATATGTAGAGGTTCGATGAGGAAATCTCTATAATATCCCTCTACATGTACATTCACCATTAACAATCATTATTAGTATATATATTATTAACATATTCTATGATATTTATATAGATACAACTTTAAATCCTTACCTATATATTTTTCCAATTAATGACATGTCTAGGATCATATAGTTATTTTTTCAATATTGAGAAATAAAACAAATTATGAATGTGTATGTGGCCAGTCAAGGCTAATTTGTATTTCACAGACCAATTCTAGGCTAAAATATCAAATGGGCCACAGAATCAAGAAGCCAAATTGGCACAACCTCCTGAGCGTAGAGTGCTCTTCTTAGGCTGGACTGATACATATATGTGACCACCTAACTGAAAATATCAATAAATTCTCTTTCTATCTGCATACATTCTATGTTTATCTTGGGTATATTTTAAGTTTCCCCTTACTTTCCTTACTACCTCTTCTATTTCCTTGAATAATTCAGGTCCCAACATCAACATATTTTCCATATTACTCCAATTAATGTGGCGACATTATTTGTATGGGAAAATATTCATCCTAATGATAGATCGTAGCAGCCTAACAAATCATTTGAAACAATATACTCTAAATGCGCAAAAATCCCAGGATTTCTTTCCTGAGCGAATTTGAGTTTGAAATTAAGAATTTGAAAGAAAAAGAGAATGAGGTAGATGATGCTTTGAGTAGAAAATTGGATTTCTTGTATGGAATTACATTCAGTGAAGTTGAACCCACTTTAAATGAACATATTAAGAAGGATTCTTAGAGGGATCCAAAGTACCAATTTTTATGGAAGTAAGAAAGGAACCAAAACAATAGTGAATGAAAGCTTGGATATAAGATAAATAAGGAAAAGTTGATAGAATATTTTAGGACATGTATGAAGAAAGAGGTTTTTTTATAATTATCTTCCTACTCCCATATATTACCTCAAATAGGCTCATTTTCAGAGAATTATGATAACTATTATTGTAAGAAAATTCTATGGAGCGATTATAGTGCTCCCACTTAATTAGTTTTTGCATTATGTACATTCTGAGCATATCCTCAATCACCTAATTTACTCTTTCAGTCTTTCCATTTGTTTTAGGGTGTTATGTAGTAATAAATTGTACCTAAGTACCTAACCCATTGAATAATCTTTCCAAAAGGAAAATGAAAATTTCACATCTCTATTAGAAATTACTACTTTTGGTAGCGCGTACAACCTGAAAATCTGCATAAATATGTTGAAATTTGAATTGTTTTGTAAGTGGATTTTACTGTAATGAAATGAGCAGACTTACTTAATTTATCAACCACTACCATTATAAACGCATTCTTCATTTTTATTTTAGGTAGACCCGTAATAAAATATAATGTAATTGTCTCCCATTTCCACTCGAGAATAGGTAACAAGTGGAGTAATCTAGTTGGATGTTGGTGTTCTATATTCACTTGTTGACATTCAAAACACTTGGCAAAAGATATAACTACCTCTTTCTTCATACCTATTGTTGTAGCCTAATTTGACTCAGCTAAAATTCAAGAGAGGTTTTGAGAAATTCAAGGTTATTGAGGAGCAGTTGTTAAAATTTCAAGAATACATGTAATATGCTTGAAAGGATAACCACAAGCTCAACAAGGATTCATCATCAGATGTGAACCACAAAAAAATCAAGGAAGAAGAATCATTGCAGGTGTAGTCTAAGCCAGAGGGGTCAAGTCGGGCTTATTTGCGTGCAGAACAATTCAAGAGCCAGACCGATGGGTACATTCACAACATTACACACCGGTTAGGGTCGATTAGGGCTAGTTCTCAAGCTCAGGAGAGACTAGCGCTATAGAAAGTCGTTTAATGCTAAGATGTCTTGAAGTTGAAATTAAACAAGATTATCATTCTTCCAGGTTTGAATACATCGAAGGCTCGTATTAATTGTGCCCAGATCCAACGGAAACCTGAGAGCACAAATTGCATGATATTTATACCAAGGAGTGCCCCCACAAGATGTCTCGTTAAATCTGCTCACCCATAAATCGACAGTTGACATTAAATGTGGGAACACTCTCTTCAAATTCCAAAAAACCACTTAAGTTACCCCGCAAGTGGTTTCAAGTTTCGATAAAGGAAATTACGCGGTGATAGCTGGAGCCCATGCCGTTTATATTTAAATCAGAGAAAGCAGAGAAATGGTGCATTTTCCTTAAAATAAATTAAGGGTTTTGGAGGAGGTGCAAAGGGGAAAATAGGCGGTCAAGATCAAAGCATAGAATTGAAGTGGAGAGATGGATGGCGAAGATTAAATCACAAATTGCAAATTGCAAGTTTCAAAGGATAAGCGCTGGAGGTATGTTAAAATCCTCGAAGTATGATATGTGATGGCGTGGCAAGGTGACGTGGCAGATGACATGACCCTGACCCCATATATCGCAGTTGATTTATGATGATATGGCTGTGATGTGGCAAGATTACGTGGCAAGGTGACATAGTAGATGACCTGGCATTTGCCTACATACCACACATTGTTAATTTTAAAAGTTAGGTGCAAAGGGTTTGAGTTATAATTGCTGAAGTGTGATATGCGATGCGGTGGGGTCCCATCGCAAATCACATATCGTAATTTTTAATGAATAAGCATGGAGGTAAGTGTTAAATTCACTGAAGTGTATGTGATGACTGTGGGACCTGATCGCATATAGTACATCGCAAGTTTTAAAGGTTAAGTGCTAAATAAAAGTTAAAAAAAATGACATGCGAAGTGAGACGTTGGGTGGATGCGGTGTGCTTTCAAAAGTGAACTCCAAGGGTTTTCAAATCCAGAGGTAAGGCATTTCTTGTGTTAAATCGCATCCGAGGAAGAAAGGAGGATTATAATGTAAAGCCAATGAAACACCTTGATAATGGAATAAATTGTAAATGCAAGTAGAGGGACTCGGGTAAGTGACCTGACACAGAGAAAAAGAGAGGTCTAGAAGGCTAAACACAGTAGGCACCCGTAGAAGAGGCAGATTCAGGTAGCCGGTGACATGATGACAACATTTGAAATGAAAAAGCATAGGCAGAGTTGGGTGGAGATGTGTTTATGCAGACTATTAGGATATCATAGCCGAAACAGAAGGAGACACATCAGCAACAAATCACACTCAGCAAAAGGATTATATTTGAAATGTATTTTGTTTTCTTTGTTAAGATCGAAGCTACAATGGTGTCCTCAACTGCAATGTAATAAGTAGTTTAACATTTTATGCAGTTTAGGAGTTTTGAGAGGCTTGAGCAGTTACAAAATGTTTTTGATGTATTTAAGCAAGAGAGAAAGAAATAATGGGGGGCCTGAGTTCTGGACCTCTAGGGGATTACATTTTGTAATTATTTTTCTGATGGGTAAATGAAAAAAGTAGTAAGTTTCTTGCAACTGTTGACGGTGATTCATTTTTCTTGTTCTATTTTTTGTCCCTTCCTCTTTCAATGAAGTGAAGTAATGTAGCATCTGGTCTCTTAATTAAATCTGTGAGTAAGAGTTAAATAACCTTAATTTGCGCTCCTTCACTCCATCTCTTCTCCCTTCACAAATTCTCTCTGAAACTTAAAAAGTAATAGATTCTATGTTTACAACATATTATTTCAAGTTTCCTCTCTCTCCATGAATTTCCTCTGAAACTTAAAAGTGGTAGATTCTATGTTTTCAACATATTACTTTGAGTTTCCCCTATAGTTCTTCTTTTCATTTAGATATCACCAATGAATTTCATTATGAAATATTTTATTATTCTAGATCATTAAGGGTTTTAGAAAAATAGTCTCCAGATGGATAGAAAAAAGACGTCATGATAAAATCATTTCTGTGAAAAACTTTTAAAATGTCTTAAGCATTGATTCCTTTCACAACAAAGGGATTTTCTCTTAAGATACAACATTTTTTGGCATCGTTTTTGGGGACGAAGGCATGAAGTTATTTTTCCATGGGTATTGAAATCTATTTCTTGATGGTGAGAAAGATTTAGATTTAGATTTGTTTGTTTATTATTCACCTGGTGACTCCACATATTAAGGTTTCATTAGATGAGGAATCTTGCGGGAAAGGAAATGAGAAAGCACCGTGGAAAATACATATACCAGAGTTTGAATATTTTAAAGGAATTTTTATTTTTCACTATCAGTTTGATGGTCTATTTTCCCTTACATATCAAGAATATTGTTTCCTACTTTATATCCTCAGAATATTATAAGGCCCAAAATGTACATTCTTTATTGGAGAAAAATTATTTTCCCTCCGATTTTATTATTGATCTTGATGCAACTTTATATGAGAGGAGAGATGAATGTTACATTGCAATTCCTGAAGATTTTTTTCAAGAGTTGGCATTATACAAAGAACATTATAATGATGAATAAAAATCCTTATATTTCTCTTTCTAGCCTAGATGGTTATCAACATAAAAGAAAAATCAATATTCTCATGTACAACCTCAACTTGAGGAGTCAAACAATGAAGGAAGCTGCCTTGTTCAAAGAATTCTACATCGAAAAAATGTTCAAGAAAAGGAGGTAGCGGAAAATTGGTCTCATCAGTTCTATGATGCAGTAGCAGACTATATGGAAACTTTCTTTTGTCAGCAACAAGAATTTATGCAAGGGTATGTGCAAAGATCTGTACCTAGAAAATTTTCATTGTACATCCCTATTTTTATTTTCAAATTTCCACAGTACGAGAGCATTAATTCAAACACATAGATGTTCGGTTGGTGCCATTCGAAGGATGAATTTACCTAATTTATTTTAGCCATGTATATAGATATGAGTTGTGCATAAATAATCTCAGAAGTTGAGCATTTTTAGTTGTAGTATTTTCATTTCGATATTTTTAGTTTAAGAATAAAGGAAGGAATCCAAAGTGTAGTAGGTTTTTGGAGGTTTTCATACTGGATCATATCCTATTTGGGATTGAATCCATGCCCAATAAAGTCTGTTTATCTACAAGTGATCTTTGACTCCATGCTCAATAAAGGCTACTAATCTACAAGTTCTCCTTGACTTCATGCCTAATAAAGGCTACTGATCTACAATTTCTCAGCACTTTGCTACCAAAATGTTGTCCCCAATTGGAGCCATATGTTGTAGCCTAATTCGACTCATCTAAAAGTCAAGAGAGGTTCTGAGAAATTCAAGGTTATTGAGGAATTTTTTTTTAAATTTCAAGAAGACCTGAAATATGCTCAAAAGGATAACCACAAGCTCAACGAGGATTTGTCATCAGATGTGCACTAGAACCAAAATCAAGGAAGCAATAACATTGGAAGTGTAATCTAAGCCAAAGGGGCAACAAAGAGAAAATAATTTAGGATGGGTCAAGCCGGGCTTATTAGCATGCAGAATAGTTCAAGAGCAAGACTGATGGGCACATTCATAAAATTACACATCGGTCAAGGTCGAGTCGGGCTCATTCGCAAGATCAGGAGAGACTTGCGCTACAGAATGTCGTTTAATTCTAAGATGTCTTGAAGTTAAAATTAAACAAGATTATCATCCTTCTAAGTTCGATTATAGCGAAGGCTTGTATTAATTGCGCTCAGATGTAATGGCAACCTAGGGGTACAAATTGAACGACATTTATACCAAGGAGTGCCCCTGTAAGAAGTCTCGTTAAATCGGCTCACCCACAAATCGACGATTGACATTAATTGTGGGAACACCCTCTTCAAATTCCTAAAAACTGTTTAAGTGCCCCCGCAAGTGGTTTCATGTTTTGATAAAGGAAATTTTGTGGTGATAGCTAGAGACCACCCCCTTTACTTTTAAATCAGATAAAGCAGAGAAATGGCATATTTTCCTTGAAATAACTTAAGGGTTTTAGAGGACGTACAAAGGGAAAAATAGGCAGTAAGGATCAAAGCACATAATTGAAGTGGAGAGATGGACGGTGGAGATTAAAGGATAGGAGTAGGAGGTAAATGTTAAAATCGCCGAAGTGCGATATGCGATGGCGTGGCAAGGTGACATGGAAATTTGACATGGCCCTGACCCCAAAGATCACAATTAAATTATGATGATGTGGTAGTGACATGGAAAGTGACGTGGAAAGGTGACATGGAAAGATGATGTGGCAGATGATGTGGCCATGTCCCACATACCGCACATCGCAACATTTAAAAGTTAGATGTAAATGGTTTGAGTTATAATTGTCGAAGTGCGATATGCGATGTGGTGGGGCCCGATCGCAAATCGAAAATCATAATTTTTAATGAATAAGTATAGAGGTAAGTGTTAAATTCGCTGAGGTACGATATGCGATGACGGTGGGACTCGATTTCATATCGCACATGACAAGTTTTAGAGGTTAAGTGCTAAAGAAAAGTTAAAAACAACAACATGCAAAGTGCGATGTTGGGTGGATGCAATGTAGTTTAAAAATTGAACTCCAAAGATTTTGAAATCCGGAGGTAAGGAATTTATTGTGTTAAATCGCATCGGAGGAAGAAAGGAGGATTATAACGTAAATCCAGTGAAATGCCTTGATAGTGGAAGAAATTCTAAACGAGGGCAAAGAGACCTGGGTAAGTGACCTGACATAGAGGAAAGGAGAAGAGAAGACTAAACACAGCAAGCATTCACAGAAGAGGCATAGTCGGGTAGTAGGTGACATGATGACAGTGTTCAAAATGCAAAAGCATGGGCAAAGTTGGGTGGAGATGCATTTATGCAGGCTGTTAGGACATCACAGCTGAAACATAAGGAGACACATCAGCAACAAATCAGATTGAGCAAAAGGATTATATTCCAAGTGTATTTTGTTTTCTTTGTTAAGATCGAAGCTACAATGGTGTCCTCGATTGCAATTTAATAAGTAGTTTAACAGTTTAGGTAGTTTGGGAGTTTCAAGAAGCTTGAGTAGTTGCAAACTGTTTTTGATGTATTTAGGCAAGACAAAAAGAAAGAATGAGGGGCCTGAGTTCTAGAACTCTTTGGGATTACATTTTTTACTTCTTTTTATGATGGGTAAATGAAAGAGGCAATAAGTTTCATGCAACTATTGATGGTGATTAGTGTTTCTTGTGCCATTTTGTGTCCCTTCTTCCTTGAATGAAGTGAAGTAACATAGCATCTGGTCTCTTAATTACATCTATGAATAAGAGTTAAATAACCTTAATTTGCGCTCCTTCACTCCATCTATTCTCCCTTCACAAATTCTCTCTGAACTTAAATGTAATAGATTATGTGTTTACAACATATTATTTCGAGTTTCCTCTCTCTCCATCAATTTCCTCTGAAACTTGAAGGTGGTAGATTATGTGTTTTCAACATATTACTTTCAGTTTACCCTACATTTCTTATTTTCATTTAGATATAAGAAGTAAATGAAATTATGAAATCTTCTATTATTCTGGATCATTAAGGGTTTTAGAAAACTAGTCTCCAGAGGGATAGAAAAAATACCTCACAATAAAATCATTTCTATGGCACACTTTTAAAATGTCTTAAGCATTGATTCCTTTCCAACCAAGGGATTATCTCTTAATATAAAACATCTATCCTGAAATATTATTTAAAGTTTTCCTTAGTTATCGCATATGCAAGCTGTCATTCACTATTGTTTGGGTTCCTTGCTTGTTTCCATAAAAATTGGTACTTGGATCCCTCCGAGCAGCCTCCTTAATGTGTTCTTTGAAAAAAAATTTAGCTTCATTGAATGTAATTTCATACAAGGAATTCAATTTTATACTCAAAGCGTCAGCTACCTGGTTCTCTCTTTCGTTCAAATGTTTAATTTCAAACTCAAATTCACTCAGGAAAGAAATCCAATGGGCTTATCGTGCATTCAGAGTAGATTTTTCTAAAATAATTTTTTAGACTACTATGATCTATCATTAGTATGAATCTTTTCCCAAGAAAATAGTGTCGCTACATTTTTAGGGCATGTATTAATGTTGTTAAGTCTAAATCATAAGTCGAATACTTTTGTTCATGTTCCTTGTGCTTTTGAGGTTCATACACCACAACCCGACCTTCCTGGATTAGTACTCCCCCTACACCCTCCTTACAAGCATCTCTACAATAAATAAATTCCACATTTATATCATCGATTCTTAAAATAGGGGCATTCATAAGTGTGTGTTTTAGCTAGTCAAAACTGTTTTCACACTCAATGTCCACTTGAAATTTCTCCCCTTTTTTTGCAAGGAAGTAATGGGGTAAGCCACCCTTGAAAATCCTTCAATAAACCACCTATAACAGCCATATAATCCCATAAAGGATCATATATCAAACATGTTCTTAGGTACACGCCACTCCATTATAGTTCTTATCTTTTATGGGTCTACAACGATTCCATCGTTAGTAATAGTATTTTCTAAATATTGAATTTCTCTTTACAGAACTCACACTTTCTATATTTTGCATACAACTAGTGCTCCCTCATAGTTTTCAAGAAAAAAATTGAATTATTTTTATGCTTCTCGGTATTTCTAGAATAAACCAATATATCATCAATGAAAAACAACAAAAACTTTTCCATATACTAGTGAAATATACTATTCATGAGACACATGGATGTTTTCAGAGCATTTCTTAATCCAAAAGGTAGGACTACAAATTTGTAGTTCGCATAAGAGGTTATAAAGGTTTTTTTATACATATATTCCTCTTTAATTCTAATTTGGTGGTATCTTGAACGCAAATCAATTTTAGAGAATATCTCATCCCATTTCACTTGATCAAATACGTCAACGATGTGAGGTAAGAGATACTTATTCTTGATTTTTAGCTTATTTAACTATCTATAATCAATGCATAATTGTAAAGTTTCATCCTTCTTCTTAACAAAAATTATTGTAGCCCCTCAAGGTGAAACGCTTAGGAGAATGTATTCTTTGTCTAATAACTCTTCTAATTGCATTTTAAGTTGAGTCAGTTCTAGAACACTCATGTGATATGGTGTTCTAGATATAGGAGAAGCTCTTGAAATGAGTTTAATAGTAAAATTTATGTCACGTTTAGGAGGTAATCCACGAAAAAACATTAGTAAAATCCTGTACTATAGGCGGGGTCTCCAAATTAGTAGTATTTTGTTTTGAAGTTGAAAATACCACTTGCATTGCATATATTTAGAACCCATTCCTCATACATTTTTCTAACTATGAAGCTGTAATCGGTCTCAATTTTAAAGGTCTCCTTTCTCCTTGTATCTCCTGTCTCATTCCCTCCTCATTTAAGAAGCTAATCGTCTCGTCCTTACAATTTATAAGGGACCAATGCTTCTCCAACCAGCCCATACCAATTAAAATTTCATATGATACTAAGGATAGCACATCTATGGTTGCTATTATGGGATAGTCAAGAAATTTTATCGGATAATTTTCTACCTTAGCTAAGACCCTTGTTTTAGATCTTGTGGCTAGCTGAACCAAACATAGGTTCTTAAATTTAACAATTTGTAAATGAAATTTCTTGATCAAGTGCTCAGTGTTAAAGCTCAAAAATGGAAGTGCTTAGAGTCAATTGGAAACTTAACGAAAGTTAATATCTCGTCACAAGGAATCCAGTGCAATTCATTTCATCAAAAATTGACTCTGGATGAGGAAGATAGATTCTGTTGTTCATTTTCCTAAAAAGCTAAAAAATTGCAGAAAGCATATAATGATGACATGGCCACCTATTCAGCAAAGAAAAGGATATTCTGGGAATATTTTGTCATTTTCACCCAATGACACTGTGACAAGTGTCACTACAGGATTTACGAGAAAGTTTGGAAGGTGAATTTTTTTTATGTTATCTATCCTAAGGTCGAAGTTTGATTTTTAATGGTGGAATGAATTTTTTATTATATGATTGGATAGTCCAATTAGAGGTAGACACGTGGTGCAGCCACAGGCCACCACGTTCCCCCTCTAGTTGACCAAGGTATTTGTCGAAATATAGTCTAACGTCTGAAATATATCCAAAATCCGAATTTTATCAATGTACAAAGGTTGGATATAATATGATGAGTTTTTGGGTGGAAAATATATATTTCCAACGAAATGGTGGAGGTCAAAGCTTGACCCCATGACCTACCCCAAGCGAGCATGCCACATTACCAATAACCCACAGCTTAAATTCTTAGCCTTTATGCTCATGAGTTTTATTTGAATTAATAAATTAGACCAGTGAAGGTAAGGAGGGGCGGACCCCCTCCCCACATGGCCTTTCCACTACGACCAAAGCCAGAGGCAATTTAAAACGTTCGGGATTAATTTTTAATGCAGCTTTATTAACCACTAATCCAATTTTAAAAGCACCAATCATATGGCTTATGTGGATTATGATGAAACACGCCATTAGCGCTAATACCAAAATTATCCGTTGGTTAAATTACACTCAAACAAATTAAACCCCCGATTAATTAGGCAACAAAGTTATCAAAGTCCGCCAATTTTGGCGGAACTCCAAAATTTGTTTTGTTAACTACAATTTTCTCTAGTTTTAGTGGAGATTTCCTAGGCCAAATTGTTTAGGCCATAACTTTTGCAAAATTTGACCAAATTGGGAGCAAGAAGAGTTCATTATGAATGATTTGGACATTATGAACACATTCAAGTAATTTTTAGGAGTAATAGATGAATGCAAACAACACTTTTTTCACATTTGAACTATTACAAAGGCCCAAGCCATGGAAGTTAGACCAAGGAGATGTACCCCGGGATGGGTGAAACCCTTCATCAAAACATTGTGTTAATATATTATTTTAATGGTTTACTATATATTTTTTTGTTTCTGTTTGGTATTATGTTTTAAAGTTAAAATTCTCATGAATTTAACATGAAACTCAATAAATTTACCCATTTAACACTCACAAACACCTCAGGAAACCTATGCACATGAAGCAAGAGATCAATTTTTTTTTATAATTCTGAATATGAAATTACCACAACAAGAATAACATTCAGATTCAGATCAAGGTGGTATCAGAGCATGGTTGAAAGGTTGGAAGTTCATTTTCTTGATTTCCTTGAGTTTTGTGCAAGTAGGGTTTTAATGGTTGCAAATTTGTGATGCTTACAATGTTAAAGTTGCAGAGAGGAGAAGAGAAACTATTGGTTGCTAGTCTTGAGGTTAGGAGAAAAATAAGGAGAGACACAAGAGCACCATATCCACCCAAAGTGTCACTCACAGCTGCACTTGAAGCACCTCAAGTTTGATCTCTAACTAAAATTGAAGAGGTACATGTTTCACCAAAAGCTAAGCTTGAATCCATAGCCATCATGTCAAGTTTTGGAGAGATTGAAGGTCTTTCAGAAGAGGAAGCATACAAGAAGGCTTTCTATGAACTGACTGAAATGGTTAGGATCTAATTTTAAAAGAGGGAGAAAAAGGATGAAGAGAGGGATTCAAAGATTAGTAGAGAAAATCCTTATCCATCTCCACCATCTTCATCATCATCCTCATCATCTTCATCAACATAATCTTCCACTTCCAAAACCATGACCACCCATAATCACTCAAAATATTCAAAAGGAAAAACTCCCTTACTCAAAACTCATGTCAAATTTGAGCTTCCAATGTATAATGTCGAGGTTAATGCAGAGAAATTGGACAATTGGATTCATCAATATGAGGTTTATTGCATAATTCAAAACCTTCAAGAAGATGAAAAATATTCAATTGGATTCCTTAAGGATGGAAGTATAAATATTTTTATGGTGGGAAGCAAGGACTCAAGAAGATATTAAAAACTACAATAATATCTCAAATTACTGTAATTATCATGGCAAATCGAAGGACTTGTGCAAGAAAATATGATCAAAAAAGAGACCCTGAGGAACGTAGAGAAGAGACGAGACAATATCGCAAAATAAAGATAGAATCCCTCTCAAATATTGAAGGGGGAAATCAACCTCAAGTAGAAATTGACGCAGGTATGTAAATGTAAATATTATGATCTATTGATATATTTAAAATTTTCCTAGTGTAAAATGTGAAGCTTAATTTTTATTTGATGAACTAATTTGAATTTAAATATTTTTTTTAATGTAAAAAGACAGAGATATTCCTCAAAACATTGATGATGAGATACAAAATTTTGAAAGAGAAAGTGAAAGAGGTATTGAACCAATGATTGAAGATGGTGAAAATATTGAAAGAAATTCAAATGAAGAAATTGAATCACAAGGTATATATATATATATATATATATATATATATATATATATAGAACACATGGACGTATTATTGAAATTATACATATATTTATTAATTTAGTTATTTATTGTTCATATGTAAGCTTATTATGTACTATTTTTTCGAATATGTACAGATGAAATCAGTGTCGATGATGAGATGTTAGAAAATGTTGACACTCACACATATGGAGATAAAGAACCTGACCATGTTATACGATATCGTGTTAACTGCATTTTTGAAAAGTATTTCTTAAATGAGCGGGTGACAGTTCAAGCTCAAATGTTGAAAGGTCTCCTATCGTTAAGGAAAATAAAAGAAGCTACGACACTACTGGGTATTCAAAAATCAACCAAAGATAAAAAAATGAAGGAAAATGTGATACAAAATATAAGTAGTACTATAAATTCAATTAAGAAATCTAGAGATAAAAATGTTTCAATTGTACGTAGAGGAATACATATGGCAATGGTTTCATCAAGTACTAAAGAGAATCGTTTGGTAACATCTATGGCATGAGCATTAGGAACCTCGCGAAAAACTTTGCACAAACATCAGAAATTTCGGCTGCAAGTAGATGTAAATGATGAACTCGCTTGTTGGAGAGCTATTTGTAGGCAACCATACAAAGATAGACTTGGAGAAAATGTTAAAAAAATAATATATGAATATTGGAAGAACAATTCGTGTGTTTCACCAACTGCAAGGCATGTGATGCGAAGAATAATAGCATGAAATCAGTACGAAGAACATGAAAAATATCTCTTGGAAACCACTCAGATAGAGTTATTCAACAAGTTCAAAGAAGAGAATCGTCAAATTCATGTTTCACTCAGTGCTTTTGTTCAACAAAAACCATGGTATGTAAAACCTATCACCATACGCGACACTTGTTGTTGCCATTATCATGTGGAATTTGAGTTATATTATGACACATTCCTTGATTTCGGTAGAACATTATGGAAGGATTCACCTCCTCCTTCCACTATCCGCGAATTCATATCTCAAATTCTATGTGAAAGAGAAAGTGATGAACTATTTTACAAAAATAAATGTGTTGGTGGTAAAAAATGCGATGATTGTGGAAATTTGACTAAATTTCAAAACAAATATCGTACTGATATAAATGATCAATCATTTTCCAACATGAAAGTGAAATGGAAGAGATATGAATATATCGGTACATCGATTCAAGGTGAAAATAGTGTTAAAAGAATTGAATTACTAGAAGATGAAATTTTTGTGATAGACTTTTTGAGAAAGTTTGAGGCAGAAATTTACAAATACACCAAGCATTCCCATAGAGCTCGATGGCAAGACTTGCAATTCAAAAAATCTTGTGAATTTTTTCCACCAGGGACCATTTTGTCAGTGATTGATTTTGCAGAAAACTACACATTTGTTCCACAAAAAGAAATTCAGAGTGAATACTATCATTTTGACCAAGTCTCCATGCTCGTCCATATTCTATATAGACATGTTGAACAAAATGTCGATCATATAGAAAGCACGAGTGAAAATTGACATATCATTAAAGAATATCACTTTTATATCAGTGACAATCGTACACATGATACATGTTTTGTACAACATTGTTTTGGAAAAATTTATGATTCATTGAAAAATCGTGGAATAACATTCAATGAACATTGGATATGGTCAGACGGATGCACAGGTCAATTCAAATCTACATGATCATTCTTTTGGTTGTGTTGTCTTCATAAGAAAACATGCATTAAACATTGTTGGAATTTCTTTGAGACTGGCCATGGAAAAGGAGAACATGACGGTGCAGGAGCATGCATAAAACGAGCACTTCAAAGATATCAAATGAACCCCTCTGCAAGCCGACTTGTGAACGCTAAAGAAGTTGTTCAATGGTGCATCGCTGCTCTAAGCCATGAGACTAACCCATCAAGGGAAGTGCGAAGGTACATTCAATTTAATTTTTATTGGAAATATAATTTTAAACATTGTGTACATTTATCGTGCAATGATTATCTTTGATTGTATTTTGATATCATATTTACAAATTCTTCTTTTAATTTTCCATATAAAGGTTTTTCTGGCATATTGGGATTGAAGACGTAGATAGATCAATTGGAAGTGACGTTGAAACAATAAAAGGGACTCGAAAATTGCATTCAATTCAAACAAAGTTGTCCAGAAATGTGTTTGCATTGGATAAAAGAAAATATAATTTTTTTTGTGATGTTTGCATAGACAACACAAAATCCAATGACGTTTGTGAAAACAAAATGTATGTGAACGATTGGAAACATACAGAGCTAAATACAAAGGGCAAAATGTCTGTTGCAATGTTTAAAGAAATGCAATCAGAGGAAACTACAATATCATCCGATGGTGATCGAGTTTCTGATCTTGTTAGAGAAGGTAACATTTGAATTACTTTCTAATGATTTAAAGATCTAGAAATAAATTTAAATATGCATAATTAAATGTTAAATTTATTTTATTGTGCAGGAGATGTTTTTGTTGTAATTGCACCTATTGACAACGATGAAAATGTTAAGTATTATTTGATGCGTTGCACTGAACGAAAAATGAAATTATTAGAAAACTATAATGATCACGAATTTCAATATGACAGAGGATCTATTATACTGAAAGGTTATTTTTTCAAACAAACTAATCAAAGTGAGGACTTTGTTTACTTTGAAGACTATGAACCTGATTCCATAAGTTGTCAATATAGTCACTTGGTGTGTGCAGCACGCATAAAGTTGATAGAGGTTCAATCAAAGAGAAAAACGAAAGTTAATAAATGGAAAATGTCAAAATCCGATCATGAACGGATTATTGAAGATGGCACTCCATTGGAATTTTTTTGATTGAATTGCCCAACAATTTATTCTCTTTGGATTAAATTTGTTTTAGAACTTCCAGTACACTTGAAACTAAAAATTGAGCTACTTATGTTATTTGTGCAAGTGTTTGCAAATGTAAAAATTGTTTTGGTACCTGTGCACGTGCTCTATTATCAACTGAAAGTATCAAGGATATATACATGTGCATTGATGAAAAATGTTACATGTATCAAGGATATATATATATGTTCTAGAATGCAATTAATTGTTCAAGTAGTTTTACTATGTGCATTGATGAAAAATGATTCACGTGTACTCAATATATATGTTCTAGAATGCAATTAACTGGAACTAGTTTTTCTTATGTGTATTGATGAAAAACTAGTTGGATTTTCTGGTAAAAAGTATCCACAATGTAAATAAATCATCCGCAGTATAGTTTTGTACGAAGATTCCCTTCAGACAAGAGACTCGGAGCACTTCTCTGACTTTTGGTAGGATTTGACCCACATCTCTATTCCTGATTGAAAATCTAGTACAAAATTTGTTTGTCCAATGGTCGGATATGTTCAATGTGCATTGATGAAAAATGTTACTTACATATTGGATATATATACATTCTAGAATGAAATTAATTGTTCAAGTAGTTTTACTATGTGCATTGATGAAAAATGATTTAAATGTACTCAATATATATGTTCTAGAATGCAATTTTAACAAAAAGTAGTTTTTCTATGTTCATTGATGAAAAATCGTATTGGATATATACACGAACTTAATGTACCCAATTTTTCTTGTGAGCTTTTCTGGTAAAAATTATCCGTGCAATGTAAATAAATTGTCCACAGTATATTTTTGTACGAATATTCCTTTCAGACAAGAGACTCAGAGCACTTCTCCGACTTTTGGTGGGATTTGACCCACATCTCTATTCCTGATTGAAAATCTAGTACAAAATTTGTCTGTCCAATGGTCGGATATATGTTCTATGTTCTAGAATGCAATTAACTGAATGTCATCAATTTACCAAATTATAAATCAACAAGGCTACCTATTTGAGTGCATTAACGACATTGACCCAAATTCAACAAACATATATATGTACTAGACTTATATTTCCAATCAAAATTAAATGGATAATTTGTACATATATCTACTTCTTTAAACTCTTTTTTCAATTAGAGCTCAATTGATACATGGTTAGTTGCATTGAAAATATATGTTCTTCCTATTGGAAATTTTTTCATTCAAACAAGAGTACATGTAGAGATCAAAAGCAATCTTAAGATTCCAAATGTACTTCAACCATCCAAAACTTGAGTTTTAAAATTTTTCTGATTAAATCAAAACAATTTACAAGTCACATAAGATTCTTCTATCTAAGACAAATGTAGATTGAAACCATCCAAAACTTAAATCAAAACATTTAACATTATCTCAAAACATTTAACATTTAACATTAAATCAAAATTAAAGGCATTTACATATAACTACTTCTTTATTCTTTTTTATTAAATCAAAACAATACTTCACATGGGAGTCTTCCATCTAGGCCAAATGTAGATTGAAACCATCCAAAACTTAAATCAAAACATTTAACATGTTATATCTTGAAACATTTAACATTAAATCAAAATTAAAGGGACTTACATATAACTACTTTAAAATCTTTTTGAATATATCAAAACAATACTTCAAATAGGAGTATCTTCCATCTAGGCCAAATGTAGATTGAAACCATCCAAAACTTAGATCAAAACATTTAACATTTAAATAAAATTAAATCAAAATTAAAGGGATTTACATATATACAACTACTTCTTTACTCTTTTTGATTCAATCAAAACAATACTTCACATGGGAGTCTTCCATCTAGGCCAAATGTAGATTGAAACCATCCAAAACTTAGATAAAAACATTTAACATTTAACATTAAATCAAAATTAAAGGATTTACACATATATAACTATAATGAACATAATATACATAGCGAGACCCGTCTCCTGGGTTGCCTAACTAGCCAACACCAGAGGGGGTATGAATAAAAAAAACAGAAAAGGGACTGCCCATAACCGAGAAAAAGCTAAAGAGGACTTGACATTAGGCTAGCTATCGATGTGTGTAGGAGGATTCTCCTCCACAATTAGACAACCGTAGTCCTCTGGATCATCATTTAATCCCTTGAAGTGCTGGGAGGAGTTGTCGCTACTCGCGCCATCGCCGCTGGAGCTTGTCGAGGTGGCTTTGACTGGAAGAGCTGCCAACTTTCTGGTGTCCTGGAGTTGATGGGATGGGATGGTGGACTTTCTCCACCGCCTCCTGGAACTAGAAGCACCTTCATCTTGCGGCTCCTCCTGAAAAGAGATGGAAATGGTCGGCGTAATTTGCGGTCTGACCATAGCGCTAGTGAAGTGAAATTGTGCTTCATTGCTTGCTGGAGGAGGGTGGCTACCTGTGTCATGGATGGAAAGAGGAGGGCAAGAGCCAACACTCCTGCCCCCTCCATCCCTACCCCCACCTCCCCTTCTGCAACACATCCGTTGTCTACGCATGGGGTCTTCCATAGGCCAAATGTAGATTGAAACCATAAAAAACTTAGATTAAAACATTTAACATTATATCAAAACATTTAAAACATTTAACATCAAATCAAAATTAAATGGATTTACATTTAAAAAACATTTAACATTAAATCAAAATTAAAGGGATTTGTGCAACATTACTTCACATGCCATGCCAATTATAGTTCAACTATCCAATAGAAACATTTAACATTATATACCACATGTGCCAAATGTAGATTGAAACCATCCAAAACTTTTAAGTTTTAAAAACTTTTTTATTATATATCGTGCAACATTAAAACATTAAATATCACATGCGAAATGTAGATTGAAACCATTCAAAACTTGAGTTTTAAAAACTTTTTGATTATATATATCGTGCAACGTTACTTCACATGCCATGCCAATTATAGTTCAACTAGATCTAATAGAAACATTTAACATTATATACCACATGTGCCAAATGTAGATTGAAACCATCCAAAAATTAAGTTTTAAAAACCTTTTGATTATATATCATGCAACATTAAAACATTAAACATTTAAAACATTAAATATCACATGTGAAATGTAGATTGAAACCATCCAAAACTTGAGTTTTAAAAACTTCACATGCCATGCCAATTATAATTCAACTATCCAATAAAAACATTTAACATTATATCACATGCCAAATGTATATTGAAACCATCCAAAACTTTTAAATTTAATTTAACAAAAAATTATAGATCACAACATTACTTCACATGCCAAATGTACTCCAAGCATCCAAAACTTAAATTTTAAAAACAAAACAAATTATAACACATGTCATTACTTAACATGCCAAATGTAGTTCAAATGACAACATTAATTTATAGATGACAACATTACTTCACATTCACATGCCAAAAGTACTAAAACCATCCAAAAATTAACTTTTTGAAACAAAACAAATTATATTAACAATGTAATAAAATATGTCCAAAAATTGTAGATCTCACAAGTATCAAACTGTATCAAGTTTATATATATATGACAGTGCATCTAGATCATATATAAAAAATAAATTTTAAGACCATCTAAATCTTGAAATCAAATCTATAAATCATGTCCATCAAATAGAGATGGATCTAGCGTTTTTCCTATCAGGGTCTCAATCCGCACACTATCATGTGAAGCATCATGGGAAACCTACATACATAATGCACATGTACTTGAACTTTAAAATTTGATGTTTTAAAAATGAGTGAGAATATATATATATATATATATCTTGAACTTCATGTAAAAAACAAAATATAACAAAAAAATCATGCAATACCTCATGAGGTTCCCTCTCCATTTGATGAACAAGTTCCGCCCCCATAGGAACATCTGCAACGGTAAACTGTACAATATACATGTACAGTTATATATATATATTAAAAAATTTCAAATGAAAATGCACGTGTACATATATAAACTTATTTTCAATAATATTAAAAAAAGGAACTAAAGACAACTTTTTCAAATGCTGTGGATGTTCCTATCTCCGTCGCTAGAGTCCCCGGATTAAAGAAATCTTCTATAGGAACCTAAATTCAAAAAAATTTAAATAACTCAAAATATAGATCTCTCTCTCTCTCTCTCTCTCTCTCTCTCTCTCTCTATATATATATATATATATATATCTCAATTTTTAATGGAACTTTTTGAGGTAGAATATATATATATATATATATATAACTTTTAAACATAAATTTTAAACTTGTGAAAAATTGTCCATACTTGTGGCTCATCTCCCAAGGAAGTAGAAGGTACATCTCCCAAGGAAGAAGAAGGTACCGCCATCCCAAAAACATCGGACGGAATCGGTATCTGTTAAAACATTTTATCAAATTATATATACATACATGTACATGTGTGCACAATTATTTATTTTAAAATCACTTAAAAAACACTAACATTTGCCAACATATCTTGATGGTCAGACCCATCTACATTGTTTGAACCAGAGGTCCCGAACGTGATATTAACATTTTTGTCATGCATCATGTGTGAGAACTGCAAATGGTGTTTTAACATATAATCATACATTTTTGTTAGATTAATGTACATACAAATAAATGTATACATGTACATACACATGTATTTATTACAAATTGTACACATGTATATGTATGTTAAAATAATTTCAAACCCTAAGGTCATTAACACATACCGTTCCGCTGCCCTCTTCCTCATGAAGAATTAGGTCTTGCAAACCATTGTGACAATTTTTTGCATATATTCGGAGATCTTTAACATTCATGTTGTCAATCTCTTTATCTGTACAAGACACAAAATTGGCACGTGCATTTTCACGTGATCTTTGTCGATTTAAACAAACATCGACTCCACCCAATCCGCTGTAAACATTGTCGATCATAACATCCCTTGCTTCTCGAATTATTTGAGAAGTCGCATCCATCTTTGACCGCAGAGTTTCGACCCGAAAAGGTCGACTCACCAATGGCGGCTCAGGGCGAGGAAACTCCACATCTCGCTTAGCACCCTTACGGTCATATAATCAACCTTTCCCCGAGCCAAAAAATTCTGACGGAAGGTCATTGTAGTTGGGTTTCGTACCCAAAATTTTTTTTGTGTAAAACATTTGTGCAAAATAAACAGGAACCTTGTCGTTCCATGGGATCCTTCCATAGGCCGCAAGGTGCCTATCATACAAATAGCGAGCTATGTTTGGGTGCTTGAAATATTGCACCTTCAACATTTTTCTTTTTGGCCCTTCCTTGAAATTAAACATTGACTTGGCCACATCTTTTGTAACTTTTTGTTTTACATCCTCCCATTTATCTGGACCCATTACTGTTTCCTTTCTCTTTATCATCACTTCTACAAATGTATCAGTCGTTGGCCCAAGAGTTTTGTACACAATTACAATTTCGCCCAATGAATGTGTAACTATTTCAAGGCTTTGTCGACTCTTAGAAGGTAGAGTCAAAGCCACGAGATCTCTCTGCAATTTTGCAAGAATTGTTTCACACTTTTGTAAGGTGCATTGCGCCATGTTTGTTTCCCATGGTATATCAAAAATTTCGGCCAGATAAGTTGTGCTGGGTAGACAACCTTCTTCTTGAATGTAGCGGTCTGCCCTGCATCTATTTTGACCACTAGTTGGAACATTTTCAGCCTCTACATCAATATATATATAATTTAATATATTAGAGAAAACAAATGTAAAAAATTTTGTACAAATTTAATGAAAAAAATATTGAAATTGATGGCAACCTTGACGTTGTTGGTTAGCATCTTCTCGAACATGACCTTGCTGAGAACCAGACCTAGAACAACCTTGCTGAGAACCAGTAACCGTTGATTGGCCTTCGGGGGAATAAATATCACCCCATTCACGCAACCTACTACCACTCATTGATGGCCCTCTAAGTGGATTTGAACCACCACCAACCTCTCGAGACAAGAGAGAAGCTTCATAAACAAATACGAATTTATAATCCATTGAAAAATACATTCATGTGTACATATAAATGCATATACATATTCATCGATTAAATTGTGTGAACCATACCATGACTGGGTGAACCATGGGCACTCTCCATGGATGGAGTAGAAACCCTTCTCCTCTTACCTCCTAAAAATTAAAAAATGAAACTTATTAACAACTAATTTAACTCACAAAGTTAATAAAAAATCAATTCCATATGTACACACATGTATAGAGATTTAAGATTATATTTAAATACCATGAACATCCCTCGATCCCTGAATCCCAATATGGGATTTGGTTGATCTTTGTCATTCATCCTCCATGATATATATATCTATTGGTGGACATTTACACAAAATAGATTTCAGAAAATCAATTTGTAACTTAGTGTACACAAATTATGTAGAACACAACTTTCAAAGCAATAATTGATGTGTGAAACTCAATTTAAGCAAAAAAGAAATTATAAAAATGATAAGTTCAACAAATTGCGTTTTACATGGTGGGAGCACACTTGGTATAAAATTGAAAAAAACACATGGTCATTGAAAAATATCATGAGGTAAATGACATGTGCATTGTTTATCTTAAAGTTTGACTTAAAAACTTTATGTTAGAGTTCACATCTAAAATTAATGGGAGGAATCCTTTAGTTTGTGGGAGAAATGACACAGGTACACAGTTTACCTTAAAGTGGTTGTGTTTAATGGATATTGAGGAAGCCTTTAGTTTGTGGGAGAAATGACACATGCACATAGTTTACCTTAAAGTGGTCGTGTTTTATGGATATTAAAATGAAGAACTTCTATTTAGATCCATTCCAGAGATTGACTGTAGGGGCATTTACTAGATATGTCACCTTTCATAAAATATGAGATCCAAAGGCTACATGGCCCTTTACAGACTCTGCCTATAGAACTTGTAGAAGTAAACACTAGACCTATCCCAATTTCACCATGTGAAGGGTGTAGAGGACCCGTGGAATCACTCAAGGTTGTATTATTAAACCTTCGGTTTAATGATCTTCAAAATTTGGTTGTAGATCCTTCAACCTTTGGTTGTACTTTGAAGGTCCTTTCCCTTCATCCTTGAACCGGAGGTTGTAGATACCTTAAAGCCTCTTGTTAGAGAAGCATTTGAATATGTGAGAAACAAATTAGGAATAGTTCTTGTAAATTATCTTGTTAGAGAACCATTTGAACATGTGAGAAACAAATTAGGGATAGTTAGATTGTAAATTATTGCCACTTATTTGACTTCAAAAAAAGAGCCTATGAAATTGAGCACAATATATATTTCATAGAGTACACAATATCTAAGGGGGAGAATACAATATATTTGACTTGAACATAAGATCCTACGAAATTGAGTGCAATATCTATGTGGGAAGGAATAGAAAGAATAACAAAAAGCATATGATAGTGTCAATAATTTGAAATATTGAAGAAATATAACAAAGGACCATCAACATTGAGTGCAATATCTATATGACATCTATATGATCAAGTGTCAATAATTTTAAGTAAATAAAGATAACAAAGGACCATCAAAATTGTGTGCAATATCTATATGATTGTGTCAATAATTTGATAATTTGAAGTAGTCAAGAAAGATAACAAAGGACCATCAAAATTGAGTGCAATATCTATGTGGGAGAGTACACAATATCTAAGGGGGAGAATACAATATAAGGAAGGAATAGAAAGAGTAACAAGAAGCATATGATTGTGTCAATAATTTGAAGTAGTCAAGAAAGATAACAAACCTGACCATCATCAAATTCAAATTGAAAGATCAAGTAGTCTTCTTCATGAAGAATAAGCATTAACTAGGTTCATCATTTAAAGGGTTCATTTTTTAATGAAAAAAATTATGAATAATATGGAATGAATCATTGTACATTATGATAAATCTTGTATTTAAATGACATTTGATCTATGAATAAAAAATAAAATGGGATCATCTCTTCATATATATATGTGTGTGTGTGTGTGTAAGAGAGAAATAAAAAGCAAAGGTAATTCCACCAAGCCTAAAGGAGCATGTCCTAATACATTAAATTATGTTTGGTTTCTAGAAGCATTAATCATGAAAGAAAAGGTAATTCCACCAAGCCTAAAGGAGCATGTCCTAATACATTAAATTATGTCCTAATACATTAAATTATGTTTGTTTTCTAGAAGCATTAATCATGAAGAGTCATGAGATCCACATTTCGGCCATACTATTTTCAAGTTAGAGGAGCATGTCCTAATACATTATTATGTTTGGTTTCTAGAAGCATTAATCGTGACTTGTCTTTGAGATCCACATTTCCATCATACTATTTGCAAGTTCACATTTCCATCGTGCTATTTGCAAGTTCTATATGAAGATATGTAGTCTAATAACTAATTATTTCACATTTTCATCATGCTAAATTTGCAAGTTCTATATGAATATATGTAGTCTAATAACTAATTAGCAAGCTAAGCAACATAATATTAGAAGTGAAACAATGACACCACTAAACATATGTGAATTTAGATATTAAATTGAGATTTATTACAAATGACATGTACATGGTTTATCTTAAATTTTGACTTAAAAAGTTTATGGGAGAATTCACATCTAAAATTAATGGGAGGAAGCCTTTAGTTTGTGGGAGAAATGACATGCATGTAAAAAATTTACCTTAAAGTGGTTGTGTTTTATGGATATTAAAATGAAGAACTTCTATTCAGATCTATTCCAGAGATTGACTGTAGAGGCATTTACTAGATATTTCACCTTCCATAAAAGATGAAATTTAATAGGCTATAAAACTTGTAGAAGTGGAGAAATTTACATTGACAAATTTACTTCTGAGAAATTTACATTGACAACATATAGAGATTCAACTAGGCTTGTGAATTTAGTACAAGTGGACAATGTATAATTCTACTTAGAAGAGTCTTTGGTTTAATGGTTAAGCAAGAAAGAGTAGTTACTTTATCTATCTAGAGTAGAAGCGGAATACATAGTAGTTACTTATTTTTGAGTGTTTTGGATGAAATGGGCTCTACAAGATATTAAGGTAAAAGCATATGATTGTGTCAATAATTTGAAGTAGTCAAGAAAGATAACAAAGGACCATCAAAATTGAGTGCAATATCTATATGATTGTGTCAATAATTTGATAATTTTAAGTAGTTAAGAAAGATAACAAAGGAACATCAAAATTGAGTGCAATATCTATGTGGGAGAGTACACAATATCTAAGGGGGAGAATACAATATAAGGAAGGAATAGAAAGAGTAACAAGAAGCATATGATTGTGTCAATAATTTGAAGTAGTCAAGAAACATAACAAACCTGACCATCATCAAATTCAAATTGAAAGTTCAAGTAGTCTTCTTCATGAATAATAAGCATTAACTAGGTTCATCATTTAAAGGGTTCATTTTTCAATGAAAAAATTTATGAATAATATGGAATGAATCATTGTGCATTATGAATTTATGAATAATATGGAATGAATCATTGTACATTATGAATTTATGAATAATATGGAATGAATCATTGTACATTATGATAAATAATGTATTTAAATGGCATTTGATCTATGAATAAAAATGAAAATGGGATCATCTCTTAATATATATATGTGTGTGTGTGTAAGAGAGAAATAAAAAGCAAAAGTAATTCCACCAAGCCTAAAGGAACATGTCCTAATACATTAAATTATGTTTGGTTTCTAGAAGCATTAATCATGAAAGCAAAGGTAATTCCAGCAAGCCTAAAGGAGCATGTCCTAATACATTAAATTATGTCCTAATACATTAAATTATGTTTGTTTTCTAGAAACATTAATCATGAAGAGTCATGAGATCCACATTTCGACCATGTACTATTTTCAAGTTAAAGGAGCATGTCCTAATATATTATTATGTTTGGTTTCTAGAAGCATTAATCATGACTTTTCTTTAAGATCCACATTTCCATCATACTATTTGTAAGTTCACATTTCCATCATTCTATTTGCAAGTTCTACATGAAGATATGTAGTCTAATAACTAATTAGTTCACATTTCCATCATGCTAAATTTGCAAGTTCTATATGAGGATATGTAGTCTAATAACTGATTAGCAAGGTAAGAAACATAATATCAGAAGTGAAACAATGACACCACTAAACATATGTGAATTTAGATATTAAATTGACATTTATTGCAAATTATATGTGCATGGTTTATCTTAAAGTTTGACTTAAAAAGTTTATGGTAGAATTCACATCTAAACTTAATGCGAGGAAGCCTTTAGTTTGTGGGAGAAATGACATGCATGTAAATAGTTTAAATTAAAGTGGTCGTGTTTTATGGATATTAAAATGAAGAAATTCTATTTAGATCTATTCCAAAGTTTCACTGTAGGCGAATTTACTAGATATTTCACCTTCCATAAAAGATGAGATCCAAAGGCTACCTGGCCCTTTACAGACTCTACCTATAAAACTTGTAGAAGTTGAGAAATTTACATTGACAAATTTACTTGTGAGAAGTTTAAATTGACAACATATGGATATTCAACTAGGCTTGTGAATTTAGTACAAGTGGACAATGTATAATTCTACTTAGAAGAGTCTTTGGTTTAATGGTTAAGCAAGAAAGAGTCATTACTTTATCTATCTAGAGTACAAGCGGAATACATAGTAGTTAATTCTTTTTTAGTGTTTTGGATGAAATGGCATCTAAAAGATATTAAGGTAAAATCATACGATTGTGTCAATAATTTGAAGTAGTCAAGAAAGATAACAAAGGACCATCAAAATTGAGTGCAATATCTATATGATTGTGTCAATAATTTGATAATTTGAAGTAGTCAAGAAAGATAACAAAGGACCATCAAAATTGAGTGCAATATCTATGTGCGAGAGTACACAATATCTAAGGGGGAGAATACAATATAAGGAAGGAATAGAAAGAGTAACAAGAAGAATATTATTGTGTCAATAATTTGAAGTAGTCAATAGTGGGGTTTTTAACTGTAAGCTTTCCCTAGTGAGTTATTTGTGTTGTGTGTGATTGATCTTTCTTCATTCTTATGTAATTGGAAATTGTGTTTTTAATTTCGCAAATATTTTTAGAAGTGATTCAGTATTTAAATTTAGCATATTGTTAGATCGGGTGAATCCAAGATATACATGCATATTGTATAATTTCTACATTAATGAGACATGACCTTCCTAGAAGGTTAAAACGTGCCATGAATGTCGTTCTTTGGGTTCAAACCACAAATATGAAGTTGCTAAATATAGGTAGTGAATTGTATGAATACATCCAAGCTAATATTATAAAAAATTAAGGAAATGCATTAGTGGTTTAAAATTTTTCTTTTAATGGTGAAAAAATATTTTTTTTAGTGATATTTTTCATGGTAAAAGAAACACACAGACTCACACACACATAAAACACTCTAATGAACCATGAGAAAATAATAACATCTAATTGGGCCTTTAAATTGTATCAAAAAATACTGAGGAAATTGAATAACTAAGGAAAATGAAGGTATGACAAATATAGTTAAAGTGAATCACCAAAGGTGATGAAATCCAAGGGGGCAACAACTATTTAACTTAACTAATCTAGTTATCCCGCTAGAGTTTCATAGTGGAAAATATGTGTTTTGATCACTAGATTATCTCGTAAGTGTCCATGATCAAGGAGTTACCAACTTGGAATAATTAAGAGGTGACACTTGGGTTGAAGGAGCTTAGAGCCTTTTTTAAACTATTGATTACAACCTAATCATGAGAATCCAATGGGAGTGCATCCTTATTTTGAAAACAAACCTCTAGATAGGATTCTAAGCTACCTAGGACTCAAACCATTATTTTTAAATTTGAAATATCATGGTGTGTTGTTTCAATGCCTAATTCCACAACCCTAACATAAATTTTTTTATTCTTTTTTTTGCAGGATTTAGTTGGTTATATTAAGTCAGTTGAATTTAAAATTCTTGGCGTACTGGAATGAACCAAACATATTGTGTATTAAATGAGGAATTTCGCTGTCCAAATAATTTCTAAATCACCCATATCACCAAGAAAAAATGTGTTTAAGAACATACTTTGGTATGGGAAAGAAATTAGGTCCTTTGACTGTGCACATGCGGTGTGAAAAATTAAAATTGACAATGTAAAAAAGTGAAATTATGAATGAAATCACGAAAACGAAAAACCCAAAAGTGGTAAATGATTTAAATAGGTAATTAATTATTTACCAACATAAATTCTTCAACTTTTAGCAACTTAATGATAAGTAAAAAGATAAATAAATTTGTAATTATAGAAAAATTAAATGTTAACACTGACTATCCAACAAAAAAAAACCTTTCCAAAAATGTGAATCTCTCAAGGGTTTCATCCATTTTTGAATTCATAGTGTCACAGTCACATGAGAATGTTTCACATATGAACAATTCAATCGTGTGACTACTAAAGGGAATGCCATTCAACAATGTATGAAATTATGAAACAAGTACACAATTTCTTGGGAATGATACAAATCAGAATGATTGAAAATTTATAGGAAATGTGGTTGCACCATTATGGGCTAGAGGTTAATGAATACCTAAATTGAGATACAAATAATGGTAAACTAGAAAGAGAGTTCTAAAAAAACCAATAAAAGTGACTATCTAAAATCTCTCTGTTATGGTTTCCATTCTATTAATAAGAGATAATAATTTTAATTAAATTAAGGGTATTATGAAAACATAATCTTAAGAAGCATTTTAAATTAATTTTATCTCATAAAAAGTATCCCTCCTAACTTAACAAATACTATCTCTTCCCATAAGGTTCACGACCTCCCTTCCTTAGCACACAAGACATAAATACAATTAATATTTCAATATGTTAATTCCTATTGAAAACCTCTTTAATATCTAATCGTCACCTATAAATTCCCTTTATAAATCTGAACGATCATCCTTAGCAACCAACATATGAATATAAAAATAAACCTTTATCACCACTTAAGAGACAAGATTTTGACTGAATAATATAAATAATTATCTTCTAAAATTTTTGGTCATCCTTGAGGAAGCTACGCTAATAATTTGTGACGATAGGGGTTGACATCTTTCGAAAGGTTCAGTTGAAATTTTAGTTTGAGGATTTGCTAGACGAGAAAGGAAGTATTTCTGAGAATTAAATTTGTGTAGCACTGATTCTTCAAGGGGAGCAAGGTAAAAGATAATCCTTTTATAGCTACCTTAGTTAAGGAAGCTACAACTTTGAATATGTGACCTACATGTAGTGAATAGGATTCAAACCTGTGTTCCCCCTAAAGGATTTTTGGAGCTATTCTCCCTCCTTTATCTTTCGAAAGAGTGCTGATCCCTCCCCTTAAGGCAGGGGCATTTTACCTTGAAACATGAAGTACAACTGAGGCTTGTGTTTTGGTTAGGACCTTATTACAATAATCCTTGTGGAGAAAAATTACAGCCTATTATGGGAGAAAAATTTCCTCAAATTCAATATCCATTAACTGTTAAAAGAGAGAGGGTTAGGGAACCTTTCTAGAGAGAGATCATGATTGTTAACAAAGATGTATAAAAGACATTTTATGTGAAACTTATTGACTCTATTTGAAGATCGAATCATATGGAAAGTAGTCTGAGACTATAGAAAGAAATACATGCATAGTTTAAGGCGTGTACCCTCCTTATTATGGTCCACAAAAGGTTGTTACATTACAAGTGTGGATTTCCTATTTGAGGAAGCATATAAGCTCAGGAAGAGGAATAATTTAGGATGCATGCATTATAAGAAATTAAGAGTCCATTAAGAACTATTTTGGAAGTCAAATTGCACAAATTAAAGTGTACCCTAACCAGTACTCTAGTAGTGGCAATACTATCTAGATAAGTCTCTCATTTGACACTTGTTTTGAAAACCATCTTGGGTTCAAGTTAGTGTAATTTTGATCATTGTTTGTTTTATATTTTCATTAATATTTAGTCTGTAAGGTGTCACTGTTTTGTTAGGTTTTGGATTAGGTCAAATCCAGTCAATCATTATCAAATTTTGGTTCGTGTTTTATATTCTGCTATAGCCTTTTGATTCACTTCTAGGATAAATTTGCATATTGAAAAAAATTCTTTACATTGTTTTAGAAATCAGAACTATTTTTTTACAAATAGCATGCCGAATATGTTGAATAAAGATCACCTGAAAAATACCTGATATTGTAGTCGCTTGAAGTTTCCACAGACCAACAGCACGGACGGGAGCAGCAGCAAAGAGAAAAATGAGCGAACAAAATCAGGTTACCACGGTTATTATTCACCTTCACAAAAAATAAAAAAAATTCCACAGAAACATCACTCCTACAGTTGAAGCAATAGGCAACACTACAAATACATAACTACTAACTTGAATAAAGAGCATGTCGATACCTGGTATTGCAGTCGCTTGAAGTCTCCGCATACCAACAGCACGAACGGGATGAGAAGCACAGACAAAAACGCATGAACAAATAGACCAACAACAACACATATAAAAAAACGCGTGAACAGACAGACCGATAAACAAATCAACTTCGTAGGCGATTTATTTATAGCAAGTAGTTCGGCCGAAATCAAAGTTCGACCGAACTTTTGTTGCTGTTTTTCCCATCTCCAGCAAAAATTATGTTTACCCACGTCGTCAATGTGCCGTCAATCTAAACGAAAGCACGAGTTCAGCCGAACTTTCTAATAAAGTTCGACATAAAAAGTTCGGCCGAACTATTGCCGAAAAAATATTTCCACACCCGATTCTCACAAAAGTGTAACCCATCTTCACATATCCGCCCCAATGTCTTGGTTAAGTTTTATTTCTACCAATACAAGTAAATTTTATCCTCTAGCTTACATGGAAAAAGCCATTATGGACTGGCAAAAGTTTAGAAAATTGAAAGGGCAATGTGTGCAATATTATACTCATGAATTTAGGAGAAGAGCTCCTAATTTGGGTATTAATTTGTATTCTCAAGAAATTTTGTTAAATTATATTGGAGGTTTGCACAATTACATTAAACACAATATTCTCATGTTCAATCCCACAAAGTTAGATGAAGTTTGCATTCAAGCCACACATTTAGAAGCAAGAGGGAAACAGAGTGTAGATGAGGAAAGTGATAGTTTCCTTGAGTATTAGGGTAAAGGAAAGGGAAGATTAATGGAAGAGGAAAGAGAAATAGCTCTATCAAAAGAGATAAAGATAAAATCACATGTAAACATTATTTGAAGAATGACCATGATGAATACCATTGTTGGCGAATTCATCCAGAGTTGAAGCCAAGCAAACTGAAAGCTAAAGAGAATGGAAAAATTGTTGCTATCATTGAATGTGACTTAGGTTCAGATTCAGGAGCTGAAACAAATATTAAATCCATGGGTTTGAAAGATAAGAACATAGCGAGCAATAGTTCCTCAATTTTTTCTAATGTAACTCAAGATGAAGATATGAGAATTGAACTTTTCCATATTAGAGACATTTCTAAACATAGAAAGATAGACACACTATTTGATGGTGGTTCCCATGCTAATTTGATTTCTGAAGACTTAGTTAACGAGCTAAAACTTGAAACTGTTATACATCCAAGACCTTATCCTTTAGGGCGGATTTGCAAGAATGAAAATTTACAAGTTACAAGGAAGTGCATACTAAGGTTTGTCATCAATTCAAACTTTCTTGATGAAGTTGAACTTGATGTGGTCCCACTTGAGATATCAAGTATTTTTTTGGGAAGTCTTTATCATTATGATAGGAAATCAGTATTTCATCGCAATGAGAATAAGTATCATTTGTTTAAATATGGAATTTAGCACATAGTTAGAGTGCAAAATAAGAAAACAACTTTGCCTCTTATACATGCAAGAGAAAAAAAGAGAATAGTGAATGCAAGTAAAAAATTGACATTGTTAATGATCAAACATAGAGATTTTTTGAATGAGGCCTTTCAAAAACATGCATTCAATGAACAAGTTGATTTCATTGAAGTTTATTATGCTTGTAATGAGATTCTTCAAGACTGTAACATATTGCCTTTGAAAGGTAGTAAACAAGATGCGACAGATTTGCAGTAGTCAACATCAGTGTTGAGAAATTTTGTAAATAAGATGTCGGTACAAGAGAGTGCAAAGATAAAGGAGAAGGTGACAAAGAAATTTGAAAAAGAAGGCATAGGTTCCAAAAGTTTTTGTTTCTGGTTTCCGAATGGTGCATGGAAATGACGAAAATACTTGGTCAAGAGTTGATGTAAGTATAAATCAAGAGAAACTAAGAATCGTCATGAATAAAGTGTGCAAGGTGAGATAGTTTTTAAGTTTCGTTTGATTGATGATATAGGTGGGAACAAGTTTTTTTCTGCAACAATAGATTTTTTCTCTGCAAAATTCAGGGACATTTCAGTTTCATTGGGTCTACAACAACAAGAGAGGTGCAAGAGTCAAGGAAAAATATTAGTTTTTTTGAAAAGCTCAACTTGACAAAAATGGGAAAATTTTAGTGGATTGAGACTGGAAGGGTGAGGGAACTGTACCCTCATCCACATAATCAATAATCAAAGAGCTTTTGAGGTCCAAAATACTTCTAGTGGGGAGGAATGATCAGGGGCTCAGTGTTAAATCTAAAAAATGGAAGTGCTCTGAATCAATTGGAAATTGAACAACAACGGAGAGCACATCACCAGGAATTTGGCACAATTCGTTTCATCGAAAACTGACTAAAGATGAGGAAGATAAAGCCTCCTGTTCGTTTTCCTAAATAGCTAAAAAAATGGCAAAATGGACAAAATTCTTTCATGGTAGCCTATTTAGAAAAGAAAAGGATATTTTGAGAATATTTTTGTCATTTTCACCCAATGACACTGTGACAAGTGTCACTGTACGATTCATAGGAAAGTTTGGAAGGTGATTTTTTTTATGATATATATCCTAAGGTCGAATTTAATTGATGGTGGAATGCATTTTTTTTATATGGTTGGATAGTCTAACCAGAGGCGAACAAGGGGTGTAGCTGGGGGTTGCCAGGTGCCCCCTCTGTTGGACCAAGGTATGGGTTGAAGTATATAGTCTAAGGTCCAAAATATATCAAAAGTCTGAATTTTATCAATGTACAAAGGTTGGTTATAATATGGTAAGTTTTAGAGTGGAAAAATGTGTTACCAAAGAAAGTGGGGAGGTCAGAGTTCGATCCCACGACCTCCCCCAAGTGAGTGCACCACATTACCGGTAACATAACTTCACTTCTTAACTTCTACGCTCGTAGGTTTTATTTGAACTAAAAATGTTAGACCGGTGGGTGTAAGGAGAGGGCCAGCACTGCGGGCCAGCCCCCTCCCCACATAACCTTTCCACTATGACCAAAGGTGGAGGCAATTGCAAATGTGTTGTATTAATATTTAATGCGGCTTTATTAGCCACTAATCCAATGTTAAAATGCTAATCATATGGTTTATGCGGATTATGGTAAAAACCTCCATTAGCATTGATACGAAACTTATCCATTAATTAAACTCCACTTAAACTAATTAAACCCACAATTAATTTGGTGGGAGAGTTAGCAAAGTCCACCAATTGTGGCAGAACTCCAAGCTTGGCAGGGTTAACTGGAGTTTTCTCCAGTTTTAGTTTCTCCTAGGCCAAACATTTTAGGCCATAACTTTTGCAAAATTTGACCAAATTAGGAGCAAGAAGAGTCTATTCTAGATCATTTGGACATTCTGAACACATTGAAGCAATTTTCAAGAGAAGTAGATGAATGTAAACAACAATTTTTGCACATTTTAGCTAATACAAAGGCCTAAGCCATGGAAGCCCTACCAAGGAGATGTACCCCAGAAGGGGTGAAATGCTTCATTAAAACACTGTGTTAATGGATAATTTTGATGAATTGTTGTACATTTTATTGTTGTTGTTCAGTATTATGTTTTTAAGTTCAAATTCTCATGAATTTAACATGAAACTCAATACATTTACCTGTTTAACACTCACAAACACCTCAATAAACCTATGCAGATGAAGAAAGATATTAGCAAATTGTTTATAAATCGAAAGATGAAATTAACACAACAAAATTAACATTCATATTCAGATAATTTCTCTACCAAATTAGGACTTATGTAACTCAAACTAGACCCTACGTCAATTAATATGGACATGGCTTGGTTAAATATTGCACCTTAAAACTCAACCATCATAGGTTGATATTCTGTTTGGTGATCCTCCAATGCAACGTTAATCCTGGGCATACTTCTTTCTCCTTCCCCTAAGGTACAAGCCTCCTCAATTTGTGCTACCAGCCCTACCCCTTTCCAGAGAGGAAATGTTTTTACATAGTGATATCCCCCACATCCCTAGCACTATAATGGGGGTTTGATTGCTTATTCCAATTCAAGTTTATTCGGTTGTTCAATAATTTTCAATTAATTAGGTAAATTCGAATTCTGCTAGGCCCCTTCAGCATTTCTATTCGAATGATTTTTGTAGGAGCTCTTGAGATTTGTTGTCTTCGATCACTTAAAATTATGTGAAGGTTTGTGTCCCTGCTTATCTGCTCATTTTCTACTACAATCTCCTTCTTTTTTTTCATTTTATAGTAGCATATTCGGGCCTTTCTAATAGGGGCATTCATAGTTTTCAGGTTACCAAATTCCAACTGATCTTTCATAAATACAAGGAGACTACTAATAAACTGTTGAAGTTTCGCCTTTTCTTTACGTATGTAAGGTATATACCTTAGTAGTGAGGTAAATTTTTTCATAAATTCATACATAGACAATTTTCCTAATCACAAATTATGAAATTCCTTTTCATTTTCATCATAAAATCACTTTGTTAAATATTTATCCTTAAAATGTTTTTAAAAATCCTCCCAAGTTACTTCTTTCTCATCAATAATTCTTACTTTTTTCACCTTTCCCACAATAAGGTGACATTTCCTACAACTGATAGATCGCCAACCGATATTTAATATTGTGATTGTATTCATAAATCTGGAAGTAATTTTTCATATTCATCATCCAAGCCTCGACGACCTCCTTTTTCTGAACATCAAATGTTGGACGTTTAATTTTTTTGAACTCTCCCTGTAATTCCACATTTATAATTCCACATTTAATATTTTAGGACCCCTGTGATCTGAAACATTAGCATATTCCTCTTCATTATTCTCCTGTTCACCCTCTGGATCTGGGTGATCATCCTTATGTATGTGTTCCAGTTCTATTTCCATGTTCTCGGCTTGGATTAGGATGTCAATGGTTTTTTCGATCCGATAACATTTTCATAGTTTCCTCCTACTCTTGCATCAGTCATTCATTATATTATGTTAACCTTTCCATTTCATTCTTTAATTACTAGATGGCCTCAAATAGAGGAATATTGACATTTCGAGATTCTTCTCCTAAATATACCAACATTTTGGTATTATATTTTGTATATGGTACTGATATTGCTCCTACAGTTTGTCTTATTGGCATAGGTCTAGATCTCCTCATCGTGCTTCTATTCTCTTACCCTGGCCACACAATAAATTATGTTATTTTTTAGTTATTCACTTAGGTCACAGAGTTAAACCCTGACTTTAATACCAATTGTAAAAACTCCATATGCCCAACATCCCCCATATATATATATATATATATATATATATATATATTAAAGCGTTAACTTATAATAGATAATAATTACATTACGTTAAAGTCCGGACATTTGAAATATATCATTATTAACCAACGTATGTTGAGAATTGAGTCTTGTAACTTATGTTGAAAATAAATACTCACCTTTTTGGATAATGTTATGACTCCATAATCACTGTGACGACAGCATCAAATTCCGGCCAGGGTTTAATTCAATAGTTACAACGTGCTCACATCAAACACTTTGGAATCCTTCTCGAGCCTCCACCTGTCAGTAGGAATCTCAAACTCAGCAATTTAATCCACAATCTTCCTTGCAACCCTAGGATCGATGGTATAAATGCAAAGGAAGTCATTGAGGTAACCGAAACCCTCCTCCGGTGCTACAAAGGGTTCATTCGGTCTCTGCCGCTTTGATCGAGATTAGCTCTGCAACTCCTCCGACCACTACTTCCTGGGCTTCTGCGTCTCCGGTAAACATCCTCCTTTCACTAGTACACTCCTAATTGAGATTTCTGGTTGGGTTATTGGTAAATTATTTTGTGAGGTATATGTCTCTAGCTAATTTATCTTCTGTCTCCAAAGCTCCATTGTGAAATTATGTGGGTGTTATCTTGCTCAGTTCTCTCAGTTAAGGTTTTTTATCCTGGGATTCCTCCTGCCGAGTCTAGACACAGAGTTCGTGCTCGATGCCCTTTATTTTCTTTAATCAATTACTGACTTGAAAGGTTATCAAGTATCATTGTATCTTCGATTTACCATTTGTTGTGGTATGGTGATAGTATTTTGATGGGGTTTCTTCTTCGTGACTCAGGTATGTTTATGTGTAATTCATTAAATTATTTCTTGTATCCTTTTTTTGAGGTGCATTTATGGTTTCAGTATTCCCACTTGTAACTTCCATGTTTTTTGTTAACCTTACATATGGTTAAAGGGTCTCAGGTAAACAATTGATTGATTTTCTCCATTTTGGGGTTATTAACAAAGCCTTTCTTGGCTCGAACCTTTTTTAAAAAAACACTACTTCAACTGTATTTCAAGTCCTACGAGTTTAGAGAGTTGTTAGGATTAATGGTTTCGGGTTGGGTACCTTATGATATGAGTACTTTTTCTTTATGAAAATAATTGTGGCCACGGGATGACATTATATTACTTCTTTTTATTTAACACTAAATTCATGGTGCGACCATGTTTTATCAACTTGTAATTTCATTGTAACGTTATTCATTTTTTGATGACTACTAGCTTATCTGAAAGGGGTGAATACTTTGTATCAGGTGTTGAAATACAATCTGTTGTTTAAAATAAACATGGTCTTCCGTCAAAGTTACTCTCGCTCTAAATTATTTTGTGTCCAATTCTTGCTTATTTACTTGTATCTGCTCTATTGTAATTTCTCGATTTGATTGATTTTCACGTGGTATTTTATCACGATGATACCAACTTAGACCTAGCTACAGTTATTTTTATAGCGATCTTATTTGGGTTTAAATCGCTACCATGTAGTTTGAGGGACTCATATTTGGCTTCTAGAAAATGGTAAGGCCCAGGAACTAACCCTCTGACCCTCTTTTCTTATATCTTTTCATGTAGTCTTTTTACGTGTAAGTTTTGTACATGGTTCACCTTGAGATTACCTAGCCCAAAAATTATTGGACATGATCAAGTTTGTTCCCATATTAGCCATGTCATTATCTTGAGATTGTATTTGGTTTCTAACTAGAAACCCTCATCCAAGTTCCTTAGTTCCTTTTAGAAGTTTTCTGCCACTTATACCTCTAATAGTAATTATCTAAACCTGCTCATATTCGGGTAAAAATTTCATCAACAATCATAAGCATAAAAATATTTAAGTATACTCATTATTTTACCACATGCCTTAATTTTATTCACCATTTTGTAAATGTTTCTGAAAATCAACATTTACAACACACTTATTTTAACCTGCTAATATATATAAAACAACATATATTACAAAATTTTCTTTCTTTTTCTTTTTTATTTTTCTTTTCTACTAGAATCATTGAAAAGAGCATGTACAATACCATAATGTACAAAAATACATCATTTAATCTTGGTATAAACTAATAAAATTTAACTAGCATGTAGAAAACCATCACTAATAACTTTCAAAACAACGTTTCATACAAGTAGAGTATTTTATAAATCACCAAAAATTGTTTCCACAAGCGGTCACAACCACATGAAGAAGAGGTTTCCTCCCTATCAATGAGATCAGTCTGCATATTGCATCTCCCCAAAAGCTAACCTCGTATGTAGGATAAATTTCAAGACAATACTGCACATAATTTTTCCTACGCTATCTGGTCCCAACCAGACTTATTCGGGGATAATTCGCATTCAAAAAGGTCGATTTGGCCCACCAACACGGCAAAAGAGAATTATGTATCATAGAATATTTTTTCAACTTGTGTAACTCTTCCACTTCAGATTCATTAACCCTGTCAGATTTCCTTCTTTCATTTTAACCGTTTCCTTCAAAGAGAAGTTTAGGAGGTAACCTCCTAAACTATAACTGTCCAACTACCTTAACTGTCCAACTACCTTTACAAGTGGTTTCATTTTTACCTTCCTCTTTATGTGGTTCCTTCTTACATAAACATTCCATTTTTATCATACAAAAAATATTTCCCACTTAAGATTACACTTTTACATAGTCTCCCACATAATATAATGTCTTTAACCACATTTAAAAAAAATATTTACAAACAACCAAAAATATGACAATTAATTAATTAATTAATTAATTAATTAATTATATATATATATATATATATATATATATATATATAAACTACAATTTACATCCTTATTTAATAAATTTAAATGATATATACATCTTCATATGGCATCTATCGAATAAAAACTTTTTCTTTTAACATAAAAACATTTAAATAATATATACATCTTGATATGGGATTTATCGAGGACAAACTTTTTCATTTTAACATAATAAAATATTTTTATAGCGTTGCAAGAGCTTAACCTAATAAAAAAAAATTATGACATTAGAGTTGTTTTCATCGAATAATGGTGGTAAGGATAAAATTTTTCGTTTTAAAATAATTTTTTTTATTGGATTTCAACTTCATGGTCTAACAATAGAAAAGACTGATTTTCACTATAATTTATCTGTCTAACAATGGTGGTAAATTATCTCTCCAAGGGTGGTGGTAATCATAGTGAGCTCGTAAAATAACCTATATTGTTGTCACCTCAATAATGGTGCGTTAAGTACGAAAATTTTGTTATAAACATTGTTGTAAAAGTTTCAATATTTAATATATTATCTGATATAATTAAATAAACAAGTGGCAAAACAGGAAGTTTTTTTTAATATAGTGATAAGAGATGTTATATCATTATCACTTTAATAATTTGATATTAACTTATATATATATATATTAAAATATTGATTTTTTATATAATTTTAATATTTAAAATATTAGTTAGATTTTGAGAAAGTTTAATTAGAAATTATTGTAAAAATGAAGTGTTATGTGTAAGGATATTTGAGATTCAATTTTTTTCTCCAATTTATATGTGTCTAGATCATACATAGACACCTCTTATCCATTTGTCAATTCATATATGTGTGTGTGTTTATATAATTAGTAAACAACCCAAAAAAATAGATATTATATATAAAAGTTTTTGGAGTTTATATTAATTGGTGAGAAAGTATTTTGTTAAAACAATATTTGTTAAAATATTATTAGAATTTTATGTAGAAATTATAATGGTATTCTTAAAAATACCAAACCAACCTAGTTATATATATATATATATATATATATATATATATATATATATATATATATATATATATATATATATATATATATATATATATATATATATATATATATATATATATATATATATATATATATATATATATAATAGTGCATTAATATAGACTCATATTAATTTTGAACCTACCAAGTGTTAAAAAGGGATCAAACCTTTCAAGACCTAAACTTATGTTTAATTGAAAAACATGAAGAAAGAATTGCACCTTAAGATATTTGAATCTACATTAGCTCTTAGTAATATTATTTATATTTATATAGATTTCACATTATATTTTTATCATCATCTATATTAAACTTTAATAATACTTATGATGAGACATAAATGTATTTAACATGTTTCTTTAATTTTTTTTATAGTTAGTTTAATTAAAATTTTAAATGTATCGTGGATAACAGTGATATATGTATGAGAGCTAGAGAGAAAGGGTAAAAAACAATTATAATGTAAGTACTAAGTTTTCAAATATATTTATTGATTAGATTTAAGTATGAAATTATTACAAATATAAAATATTATTTTAATTTATAGAATAAATTGAAACATAATTTTTAATTTTATTCATTTAACATTTATATATAAAGATTTTTGTTTCTAATTATATATTTCTTAATTAAATTTATTAATATTAATTTCTTTATTAATTATATGTTCTAAAATACCATTATTATATTAATCATTATTATTTTATATTATAGTGTTAAAAGTTTTTTCATGAGACAACCTGAATTGCTAATTCCTTTAAAAAAAAAATGAAAAAAATAAGTATTTGTTGATATAATTAACAAATATTGAAAAGTTATTAGTATTTTATATAGAAATTATAGTGGCAATTGTAACTTATTATCATTTTCTCTAATTATATATATATGATAGGAAAAATATATTAAATATAAATACATGAACCAATATAGACTCATATCATGTTAATCTACTAAGTATTGAAAGGATCAATATTTCAAATTAAAAAAAAAAAAAATTTAAATATAAAACATGATGAATGAGTTACACTATCAAAAATTTAAATCTATATTAATTCTTATTCATATTTTTAGAAGAGAGAAATAACATGTTTCTGAGTTTTTTTATTAATATTGTTTATATTTATATAATTTTCATATAAAATTATATTATTTATATATATATATATAGATATAACATTTTTCTTATATATTGTGTTTTATATTTTTTTATTTAATTTTTTAATGAATCTTTAATTTTAATTTTATATATGTAATCTGAAAAAATAATTTTATTATAAGTATTAATGTTTTATATTTATATATTTTATTTTATTTTAATTAATGTAATAAAATGAAAAATAATTTATATTATATATATTTATAATAAAAAAATTTATTTTTAATATATATTTTTTTGGTTAATTTATTCATGTTATATTTGTTTATTAATTATAAGTTTCAAAATATTACGGTTATGTATTGTTTATTATATTGCTTTAATTTATTTTGATGTAATATATACATTATGGGAAATTTTATTTATAATTTTATTAAAGAAACAAAATTACAATTTATTATTTTTTTTTAACTTTAACTAGATATATAAAACATCTCCTCAATATTATATTTTAAGTGCTATAAATATAACCTAATGAGTCTATATTATTATAGTAATTTTCACTTCTATTTTGGTTGTGTCTTCAACATTACGTTGAGCATTTCTGAAAGTGATTCAAGAAACAGTAAAAATAAATAGAAAGAACACAAATAACTTGAATTGATTTTTATATATTTAATCATTTCTTGTGAGGTATTATTAGAAAATAACATATTAAAAATATAAATTTAAATTTAACATAAATAAATTTATATTTTTAAATATATATATTTACATAATTAAATATAAATATTTATATAATTATGTAGAAAAAAAATATTAATTAATTTAATTAATTATTAATATATTTTTTTCTAAATTTAAGGTTAAGAGAAAGGGCATTCTTAAATCAATTTCATATATCATAAAAATAAATGTGTAATTTTCTTTACATATTTTTTTAATTAAATATTTTATATTATCAAAAGTTTAGATATATATATGGTTGTAGTATTTATCTAAAATATATTGTGGTGTATAAATTTTTTTTGATATATTTTGTTAATTAAATATTTTATATTATCAAACATTTAGATATACATGGTTGTGGTATTTATTTAAAAGAGAGTTTATCATTTTTTTTTTATCAAAGTTTCAAAAGACCTAAATTTTTTATAAATGCATTTTTCTGGAAACTAAAAAATATAATTATATCTGGGTTACAACATTAGATACAAAAACCCTTACAACAAAGTAATCTATCAAATGCGAATTTTACATAGTTCTCAATCTTTTAGAGTTGCAAAAATTCAACTGATTTTGAAAAGTATTGATTCAAATACACATTTTATTAAGCATGTTTTTGAAACTTTAACACTTTAAATTTTCTTATGTCTTATGTATGCACAATTTTTTTTTAAATGTTGAATATTTAACTATTTTCAAGTTGTCTTATTCCTCTTATTATTTTCCATCCCAAAATGTTTGTTCTTTAACGGTTTTCCAAAATTGTGTTTTTCTTTTTAACACTAAAAAAAACATAGTTTTCATATAGATATAATTAAAAAAATAGGTATTTCAGGACATTTTCATTAAAATGACATGTTAAATAAACAATTGTTATGAAACTTTTGAGTCAGAAAAGTTGGGGAAATAGAAAATTTTATGAAAGTATTATGAATATAATATCCCAATATTATTTTGGGAAGACTCGTGGCAACAGAGGGGGAAACTATTGAGCCGGTTGGATTTAGGAGAAATATTCCTTTATACAAACCTACTGAACCAAAGATCAGTGATCGAGAGGAAGATGGTCAATGGAAAAAATGGAAAGGGAAAGGGCAATGGAGAAATTCCCCATAAACAACACAATGAAATAAATTTGAGAAGGAAATGAAAACCAGGAAATTGGTATCTAGAAATGGGGAAGACATTTTGAGATAGGGCTACAGAAACAAAGGCATGTGCACTATAGAAGAAGGCTATTTTCTCAAATCAAATAATCATCAGGATATAACACTACCAATATGGCAGAAAATATGGAGAGCGAAATTTTGGCCAAAAGTAGAATATTTCCTCTGGTTGCTAAGCCATCAGAAGATCTTGACTTGGGATCATTTGCAGCATAGAGGAATCCAAAGACTATATTTCTGTATGAAGTGTCAAAAGGAGGAGGAAATTATATAACATCTATTCAATACCTTTAAATTGGCAGAGTCTCTATGGTAGAAAAATGAAGTGATTTTCCAACAAACAGATAGAGACAATACAAGCATAAATGAGACTATCTGAAAATGGCGGAAAGGGGGTTTTAAAAGTGAAGTCCTGAATTGAGCTTGGAGGCTGTCAATGGGATTTCTACTTTGGGGGATATGGAAATAAAGAAACCACCGAATTTTTAGAGACAAAGGGAGGAATGTACCCCAGACATCGAAAGTGATATAGGAAAATATCCGTGAAACAATATTAGTAGAACACTGGTCGGATGAAGACTAGGAAGTGATTGATAATGAGAATAGGATACTAACAAAACTAAATTTAAAACCCCAAATATTATCAAAATCATTATGGAAGTTCAAGCCCCAACAAAAAAATATGCTAAACAGTTTTCAGCCCCACCAAGTGGGATTCTTGAAACTAAATTATGATGGTGCCTCCAAAGGTAACCCAAGGCAAGCAAGGATAGGAGGCATATTCTGAAATTCTCAAGGATTATTTTGTAGTATATGTGCAATGGAGGTTGGATTTGCTATGAACAATGAAGCTGAACTCATGGTGGCAAAACAGGGTCTCAAAATAGTAGTTCGGGAGAACTACCAAAGAGTTATAGTTGAAGGAGATTCGGTAATGGTAATAGGGGTACTACAAAAACTTCAACAAGGCACCCCTTGGGAAAAAATAAGTTAAAGCTGGCGCACATCAAGATTAATTCAAGAATTTGGCCAAATCATACAACAAATTGGTTATGTAATTCCTATGCATGTCCGTAGAGGGGAAAATGAGGCTGCGGATTATTTAGCTAACTGGGGCTGAAAGAATGAAGGTCGTCAGTTAGACATAACCCAAAATCATCAGGCCTGGAATATAGAGTTACAATCACTATAGATTATTCTGGAAAAAGACTAAGAAATGGATAACAACCCCGATCGGGGTGCCATGAGGAGAGGGATGGGAGGAGGTCAGTGCCACGCAGAGGTGAGCACATGAACACCCATCATGGACAAGTTTTAATGACCAGAGAAGGAATTCCTTACCATGCTCCGCATTAATGGAAATGAATAAAACCATCCTCAGCCAGCAAAGCAAGTGAGGAGTGAATGGGAAAAAACTCCGGAAGCAGGAAGGTGTAAGGAATAAAATGTTGTTGCAACAAGGGAATGTAATTGCAAACTAGTTATGAGTTCATTTTGCAGATGCAGAGGAAGGAATGTAGCATCACCAATGCCCGGATCATTGGTATGTTGTGGCTTTCATTACCCTCGTCTCCCAATTCACTATTCCAGCTCTAAATTTAGAAGTTTAAGATGATGACTATAATCGAGTCCGTGCTATGTTCTGTGTCTTTAATGGATTATATTACCAACCTCATAGGTTCTTATGGTTGTAGGCAAGGCTTTGCATGCTTCTTTTTCATGCCCGCCTTTGATATTGACCCTTTTCCAAGCTCTCCAAACCAGCTTCATTTCATTCAGCTAACTTAAAATCAGGTGGTATTAAGCCTTCAGACTTTCTATAGAGATGATTCGGGAGTCAATTTGCTTATGAGTCTTAACATGGTTTTTATATCCAATTATATGAAATGTCGGTTTAGAGGCCGGAAGTTTGGAAAACATCAAGGGTAAAAACATTCGGGTTAACAAACTAGAGACAAATACAACTCCGTCGTGGTAAACTGGACTATGTAGAAAATACCCTGTCTGTGCAAAATTCTATGCACCCAGTAATTCCTCAGGAAGCCACCAAAGCTTATCAACATTATTTTTCTGATACATCTCTACTATATATAGGACTACTATACATTTTTATAGGAAGACTTTTCTGCCAAGGTATTATGGCCAAAGGTCAAGAAGGAAAAATAAAAGGCACATGCAAAGGAAAACAAAAGAAAACAATAGAGAGTGAAGGACGAAGCAAGCAAGGAAGGAAGACTAATAAGCAAGTTCTGGAAAATATATCTACTCTTTATGAATCATGAAACCCAATACATATTCTTAATACTATGCAGGGCTGGGAGAGAGAGAGTAATGATGAATATGAGGACATAAAATAGTAGGAGGCATCCATGGATTTCATTTGTGACCCGGGAAACACAAGAGGACGGGTATCTCTATTTCAGAAATCATTCAACATGTATTGGAAACTAAAATGTGTTTTAGAAAAATCAATGTCAAGCATGCAACAAATGGAGGGAAACCCAGCAGTGGTTTTTGAATTACAGCAGATCAAACAAGATCTACGTGAGATGGCCAAGTCATAGTTTCAAGCAACGACACGAATTGGCCGAATTGAGCATCAACTAAAAAGCATGCAACAAGTAGAGATCGCAGGATCCACTACAAAGGATCCAACTCCAATTGATTCCTATGATGGATAATATTACCTTGTAATAGTTTTAAATGTTTTTTGCAGCTAAGGTTAATATTTTCTGTTTCAATTGCAACTTTTATGGACATAGGAAAGTAGTCAAAGCAGCAAGTAGGGAAAAAAAAAAAAAATTTGGTTGGCTTTTAACTCTCTGAGGTGGCCAATAGACCTAGTTTCCTTTGGGCAGGTTGAGGCTACCACATGCAACATAATATGTATAGAAACTTTCTTTTTGAAAAAAAATATGATAATTGATAGTTGATAATTTATTTTTATTTTTTTGAAAAACAAACGATTCACATAAAAATTTAAGTATTTTTTTTTGTTGAAAATGAAATAAACCATACAATTAAAAAAAAAAAAAAAAAAAAAAAATTCAAAATAAAACATAAAAATTAAAAACTCCCCGATCGGGATGAGAAATGGGACAAGTGCATCTGTATGATATGGGCCACTGGTATGCAATTAATTGAAAGGACCCGAGGATGCAGGTGTGGCTACCCTCACACAACACACTACGTGAGAGCTATCAAGAACGTTTAATAAGAATGTGGGAAGGCATTTTATGGAGCATGTACTGATAACCCCAAAATCTGATGCAAGTGGTTCCATGTTGTATACGTCACTAAATTATCCTTCAACAAGGCAAGGAAAAATTACCAGGGTGGATGCAAGAGAGATAAAAAATTCCTAGGCTCAAGCTTCTATGGGAGAATTTTCTCCTCACAGTCACCTTCTCAGTGGGTATGTTCATATTTTCAAACTCTTGTACACCATGCTCCTTTTACATTATATGTGTTTAAAAGGTAGGTTTTTTCACATCTTTATGGTTTTGAATAAAATTCAGTCTAGAAATTCGGGAAGAAGGGGTTGGCTTGTATGTTGACCTGTGTAGGGTTTGTTGACTCTTAATTAGGAAACTCACCACTATTCTTAGTAACTTATCATTCCATTGGTTAATGCATCTTGGGGATATGTAATTATCCTGGTTACTAGTCAAGTGCATGCTCATAACAATCTATACCTCCACATTTTACATGCACTCTTTAGACGGGAAGTCTTAGAGCGGGTATGTGGGGAAGATTTTGTGCATACGATCTGTTTCCTCTCTTCGGTATCGTAGGGTTCTTTGGAGTTCTTGGGTTGGGCTCTTTAAGTTGACCCAAAATGATTTTCTAGGGAAATACCATTTTTTTTTGTTTATCAATTATATATACAATGCATATTTTTCTCTAAACCCTTTAGGTTCACACCTTAGTTTGGTTCTTGGGTTCCTCCCTCTAAGTTGACCTCTATAATTTAACTCTGAAGCTAGGAAGAGGATATTTCAAAGAGGGCCATTTGTTGCCTCGATAGTTATCAAGCTCCTCCACAACTTCATTACCCTGCAGGAGATGGATTGACCTATCTCACAATGAGGGTGAGTTTTAAATATCAGTCGAGGTGAGGGTATTGGCCATGGGGGAGAGGGGGGAAAGGGGGGGAATCATGCACCACCAAATGTTTGGGCCCTTGGAACAGTAATGAAATTGATTTTGGAAGAAGCCAAAAGCTACAAGACCAACACCCATCCCCGGGACTTCCACATCATCAATGGGTGGGATACTGAGATCAAGAACTAGGTAGATAACATCTAGTAGGAGACTAATGAGTGGAGGAATATCATTTTAGTCCCTGGCCATAGATGTGGTCATCGCACTTAGTTTAAGTAGACCTGATATATTTTTTAGATGAAAAAGACTCTTCTAGCTTAATATTTTGCAACCACATTTATAGGAATCTCGGGGATTGACAAAAGAATTATAGGAAATTCACAAAGAATTCCATCTTATTCAATCCCATATCAAACATCATAATGCTCTCCTTGCATGCATAGAGCAACACGTTCCTTGTCTGCGACAGATTTAGTTGTCGTGCTCCAATGCCAAAGACACAATTCCAAATGAGTCTTCTAATGATTGGTATGGTTTTTAGTATAGTTTGGATGCTCTGTTATTTTTTTATGTTTAGATGAAAAATAAGGATTTTTTGTTTATATGTTATAGGTGTATGATTAATAGGAGTTACAAAGACACTAAAGTATATTTATCCTTACTAAAGAATCTCACACAATTTATATTTTAGATGGCTTATAATGCAATGAGATGGTTAGATGGCATATAATGCAATGATATGGTAAAAAAACTAGAGTCCCCACTAGGAAGGTTGATACTATATAGATATGGTTGTTGATCTTCTAATATATACTTTTTCTTCAAAACGTAATGGAAACGAACTCCCAAAATTATTAAAAAAATAAACAATAAACATAAAAATTCAATATTAAAAAACAAAATAAAATTAAAATTAAAACATTAAAAATAAAACAAAAATAAAAATAAAAAGAACAATAAATTTTATTTTTTTTACATTAAAAATTTGAAATAAAAATGAAAAATTAAAAAATTAAAAACATAAAAAATAAAATTAAAAAAATACATTAGAAAAAAGAAACAATAAAAAAGAAAACATATATAGTATTATAGGATAAAAAAAACCAAACTTAAAAAGAAAAATCGTTAAAAAACTAAGGGTAAATTCTCAAAATTTTCCTTCGCTAGCTAAGGGCTAAGGGTGACAAAATTTCTTTAATTCTAATGATTTGTTTTTAATTTAAAAAATTTCAATTATCCAATTTTTTTTTTTTTGTCTTCAATTTTTAAATTTTTTTGGCTTTTCATTTATTTTTTTATTTTTAATTTTTAATTTTTTTTGTTTGACCATTTATATTTGATGAGTTAATGTAACCAAGAACCACTTTTATAATTCAGGATCTAGCCTTCCTGAGTTCCGGAGAGGGATCTCTCCATATGATTTAGCTTTGTTTAGGTAACAGATATTAGGCTAGCTATGATTGTGCAATTGGGTTTGATTTTTTGAAAAGGTTGGTGGGAATAAAGGACTACAAGGGAAACCATAGAAATATCTACCTAACCATTGGGCAATGGAGTCAAATTATAGCAAACAAGACTAGAAAACCTAGGCCAAAAGATACAAATATGCTAAGGGAAAGATAGATGACCTTCCAAGGGTTTTAAAAGGATATTTTGATGAAATGGGTGAAGTCTGGACAAAGGGAAATTAAGAATCCTTAGATCACATATAAGAAGATTGAAGGAGGGGATCAAACTGGGACCTATAGCAATTAAGAATTCTATGGTTCGGTTATCAAGCAGAAAACATTAAAATGCCAACTAGTTTAAAACAAGGAGCTTATTATCACTAATCCTGTTTAATTTCTCCTTAGTTGATCATTACAGAATATAAACACAATATATGAATGAATGTAAACTTTTTAAAGGAAAACACTGAAAACAGGAAAAAAGACGAGACTTATCTTGTTACCACGAGAATCCTTATGCTATGATGTCGCTAATCTCATTTCCAGCCTGCTGCTTCGTTAATTGACTCACCAACTTCAATATCTCCAGAAAAAATACTATAGTTGTCTTGAGAAATTTTATTCCACTAAAAATACTTCCAAGATTGAAGTATTTATACAAATTCTAAACTAAAATATCTTTGAAAAATATCAACATTAGTTCACAAATCTCTCCAACTGTTTTACATAAATAGAACTTAAGTAAAGGAAACTCAAACTAATGCATCTATTTGGCACTATTTTTTATGGATAGATGATGAAAAAGAGGAGAATTCGTATTTGATCCAACCCTTAGTTGATGATGAGGCATCCAAGTAACTAACTGCTTCCTTTCTTTGTGCATTCTGCTCCAACAATTCTGCAAACTTTGGGTCCAATGATATCCTTTTATTTCTCAATCCGTAATAGATATGTAAAAATTTAAAGAGGATATTGTGGGTTAATATGTTTTTGAGATAAACCTCTTTCAGTTTCCTAAATTTCCTCTCCAGATCTACACAATAGGCTCTTCACAAATATGTGTAAAACAGAGTTTTATAGAGTCTGAAAAATAGCCTGTAAATATGTGCATGTATCTCTGATTCTGAAATCATTGTACAAACATTGAGATAGGTTGTTGTAGCCAGGTCTGTTGGGAACAAAAAACTCCGTCAGTTTTGTATGATGTATTTCAGATTGGCCACAATCTTCTCTGCAAAATGATGACTTAACTGGAATTTTCTACAAAAAGTGCTTTCCAGCATTGTTTAATATTTCCAAAACCATAATAGTTGTTAGAAAAGTGAGAGACATTTTTATATATGATCCTCTTAAGAACATAAACCTCCTTCAGTTTTTCAAAATTAATCTTGGATTGATCACAATAGTTTTTGCAAGACAATGACTAAAACATGAAATTTCTACAAAAATGTTCCTTCTTGTTGTGTTTTTCATCTTTTTCACTTTTTTCTTCTTTTGACTGTTGTACTTTCACTTTAGACAAACTTCAATGTTGGTGAAATTATTTTCATTTCTTTTTACCATTTTACTTCCTCTGTATTTACTTTTACTGTTTACCTTTGACTGTTCTGTAACTTCATTTTAACTTTCACTCTAACTTTTACCTAATACACTTTAACCACTGGTACTCTTTAACAGTTATGCTTTTACTATCCTTGTAAATTCTCATTTCACTTTTACCATTCACTATACACATTTCATCATTCTAATCTCTCTCTAACTTTGTATACAAACTTTTTGTTGAATGAAGATATTGAGTTAAAATCTGAGAATTTGGAGCAAACAATTTTGTCAACTAGTACTAAAAATGTTGGTCCAAATCCATATTCTGATAGTAACCTACAAAAATCAAACAATTTGTTAATGAAATCCAAGTCTGCAGGGAGGTGATTGTAGGAATTTTGAAAGACCTGTGGAATGAGATCAGTCTGTGAAGGTTTAACTCTATTTTTTAGGCATTTTAGGGAACTACTGCAAGATTAGATTGTTTGCAGGAGTTATTCACTTTAACAGAGATAAAACTGAGTAATGTAGGAAAATCATGGCTTTATTTTTGGCATTTTTTGCTCAATTAAGTTTTCTGAATTGGTTTGATTGAAAACAGGGAATATCAAGGTAATTCAGAGGTTTTAGTTGTTTAGATCCTTGATTTTAATCTGTAAACTGTGAAAATTGAGGAAATTGGCTTTAAAAAGGTTCACAGTCGAAGATAGGGCTTTTTGGTCTGTAAAAGTCTTCAATTTAGTTGTATTCAGTTGGAAAAAGTCGTGAAGATTCTCTGAGGATGAATTTCAGAGGAAATGGCCCTTAAAATGGCAACTGGCTCGAAAATGGCACTATTAGGTTTGAAAATGGTGAAAAAGGCTCTACACAGGCTCTCAGGGTGTAATGGTGCACAATGGTGAAAATTATATGAAAATAGGCTCTGCGAAGGTTTCACAAGTTTAAAGTGAGAAGAGGTGAAAAATTATGAAAACATTAGACGTTAACGTATTTAAACCATAGTATAAACTATAGTTAAGTTACATTAAACAAAGGTTAAGCAGGAGTGGTTTTGGAATACTGGCGGTGGTATTCGCGTGGCTCAATGGTGGTAAGCGGTAATACGCTTTTTGAACGTGATGCAATAGAATCGTGACACGTAGACACCGGGTGGTTTGGATAAACCACCCATTTCGTGCGAATTTTACAAAACATCCATCGATTACTTTGTGAGCGCGAAAATGTGTTATCGTCGTCGGATCTAGCTTTGGGGAGTGAACGATCGGGATTAAAAGGGAAAGTGCGGGGAAAAGTCAATTATCGGGTTCAATATAGGCCGTAGATATTAGGAGTAAAAGAAAATCTGACAATTAAAAATAGCGCGCTCGGGAGGAGTAAAAATTTATTGATCAGTTGCTTTGATTTTCTTTCGTTGGATCAAAAGGGATTTGGGGATCGAAGGGTCTAGATTGAATCCCGATGGGAACATGCCTTTTGATGGGATTTATATATAAAAGTAGTTTTTTCTAATGGAAATGGTGATCGGGAAGGTTAATCAAGATTTTAACCAAGGTTAGGGGGTCGGGGAAGGGAAATATGTAAGGGAATGGTTTTAGAAGTTTAGTTTAAATTTAACTTCGATATTTTTTGTTTAAAACATATAGAACATATGTTTAAAGGTTTTTCATATCTTTTTTATTATATGGTTAATTAAATCAAGATGACTTAACTACCATAGGGGGCAGGATTTATATATATATATAGAATACTTAGCCAGAGGGGTTATAAGGGGGGTTTTTATTTAAACATGTGGGAATAAATAACTTTGACTTAAGTTATATTAAGTGGGTTTTTGGGTTTATTATATAAAAAAGAGTTATAAAATAGGAAAAGGTTATTTTTATAGGGATTTAATATATAAGTTAAAGTTAATATGAAATTCAGGACATGGTATACTCAAAACACATATTTATAACAAGTAAAGTGAGGTTTTAATGATAATTTGCATTGATCTTATCACTTAACTTATGATGTGATGTTATTTTGAGGGCTTAATGTGTTTAAATGATGTTGGAAGTTAGCTAAATAGGAATTACAAATGCCTTTAAGTAAAAGTGGAGTTTTACTTAGGATTATTCAAGGGAATGAGTGCATGAATGGTAAATGATGTGATTAAGGGATTAATATAGACATTTCACACTTTCAACTGATTAGTCATAGAGCCTTGGGTCCGGTCCCAACAAAAGTCAAGGAAATTCCTTGAGCCTTTCTGACTGATAGTCTAGAATGTTTCATGACTATGGGAAGGGGGAGTTAGTTATTTTGCAGCCCATGATGAATGATATTTACTTTGAGACTTTTCACCTTCTTCTACCTACCCATCTTACCATGCTAACATTTTTTTCTTCCTTTGTAGTAGGTGCATTTAAGCTAGCAACCTTCACAACATTTATTCTTTCTGAAAGCAAGTAAAACTATCTAATTCTACACTTATTTCATCCATGAATCTAGATTAAATTGTTGGATTCACTTTATTTCTCTACCTAACTACTGAATTGTCATGATTAAACTATATGACAACTCATTATTCTCTATCTATAACAAGGAAAATTGAAAAATGACAAGTTAAGATTAAACTATTTAACTCATCATGGACTATGGCATTTATTGACACTCTGCCATAGTCAAAAAGTAAAAAGTAGTGGCATGTATGCTTGCACACTTCCATTTTTTCTTTTGGGGTCTTTTATTTTTTCTAAGTCTTTTGATTATTCTTTTAGGACTTTTTACCCTCTTTTTGATTTTTTTGATTTTTTATGAAATATGTGAATACAACTTGCAGAAGGCAAAGTATGTACAGATTTACAAGATTATCAACAGTCAAGTCAAAATTATGACCCCTATATTATAGGTTTCTAACAAGTACTATCACACCTCTTAGTGGTAGTCAATTCAATATTGAACCTTAGTTTCCCGACATGCACTAAGCATCCTCACAAATCCTAACCCTAAATTTCTGTGTAATCCTAATGTATAATGAGTCCATCTTATAACTCATCTCACATTCATCTTTTTCTTTTTAGCTTTGCAAAATTTCGGAGCACAATGAGCATTCTCTCACTCATGGTTGCAAGTGTTCCACCATCTTGGTAAGTTTTTCAACTATTGTTTTTTTTCTTTTTTCATGTGTTTCCTTTTATTTATTTTTCCCTTGCAAGTGTTTCTTTTTCATTTTTTCATTCTTGCATGTGTTGTTTGTGTTTCATTTTTTTTTCATTCTTCGCTTTCACTCTTTCATCTGTCACTTTCGCATATTCTAAGAGCACAATGACACACCTTTTAGAGGTAGATGTACCAGACTCTCTTTCACTATTTGATGTTATATATAATAATATCATGTGATGGAAAATTTCCCATAGAATAGTGCACCTTTTGGTTACAACAAACACTTGTGTCATAAAGATATACATCTTAAGTCTCGCACTTGGAGATAAGTGTTTTTTCATTATATGTGTGTTGTTTTTTGGGTACTGTGTATATTCTTGTCATGTTATTAGGTGTATATATGTGTGTGATCTTGTTAAATACTTTTTACATACTCTTACTCTCTTATATCACTAATTTCACACTTAATAATTTTTCAAGTTCTTCCTTATACTCACCTCTTACAAAACTCATGAGCACATTCAACTCTTAGCTGATGAGCACATTGCACATTCATAAGCCTTAATGATGAGTCCCTTACCTCTTGGACCTATGCACCATGACCACCTAGAGGACAACCTCCTTCAACTGCACATTGAGCATACTTAAAGCATAGAACCTCAACCTTGTTGCTTACACTTTCCCACTGTGCAATACTTAATCAACCCTACCATTAGAGTAAATTTCAACATAAAAGTGGCCTCCAAAGGAAAAATATTAAAAAAAGAGTTTTGAATCTTGGATGGAAAAGAAAAAAACTATTTTTGTAATTGTATTTTTGCCTTATATCCTTATAGTTTTACTCAAATTTCAAGTGTATACACTCATTGGATGCATATTTAAATTCCACATCTGATGAGTACCCATTATTCATACTTTTTATAACACCCACATTGATAGAAAATTGAATCTACATTTAGAAAACATGGTCTCTACACTTGGAATTTGAGTAAAATTGTAAGGATATAAGCCAAAGTAAAAAAAAAAAAAAACTTCTTTTCCCTCCAAAATATTTAAATATATCTATTTTTAAATTTAAGGTATTTTTTCTGGTTTACATATTATGACATGGAAATTAGATAAAAATTTCATAGGCACTTTTAGGCTGAAATTTCCCATAATTCTTTTATTGTGCATTCAACAGTCTCAGGGGGTAGTGTGGTCATCTCTTGTACCTTGCAGTGGAAAAATGTGCAATCCCTTCAACCTCATGTTCAATTATTTTTCATTGTGTAGTCATAGTTACCAAGTGTGTCACTCTTTTCTATTACACTCTCTCTCTGCGCAATGACTTTTATAGTGTTTACCTCACTGCACATTGCACTATCTCACTGGACAGTAGGGCTATCCCTCATCCATTATAATATTCAACTACACAATACCTATACTCTTCTCCTTAATCACCTTACATTTCACATTTTCATTGAGCAACCCCTCCATCACTTCCTCCACGACCTACACAATGCGTGTAAGCTTTCATCTTCCTTCCTTTACACTACGCACTGTGCACTCCTAGTGTTGAGTCCTTCAATCCTTTCCTCCTTGTCCTATGAACTGCACCTAATAAGGCCCCTCTCTCAACCCTTGCAAAGTATCCCATCATAGCAAAAAATTTCACAAGATAAAATAGGTGATTTTGGGTCTAATGATGTATTTTCATGAGTAAACTTCCCTTGTAGGTGCTATCATCCTATCATGACAATATGATTCTCAAGAAGGTCATCAAGAAGAGGTTACAAGAAGGAAACTCGTAAATATGACACAAAAATATGATATCATGCAAGAGTAAAAGAATGTTGGACCATGATAGAGAGATGGAAACTCATGTTGGCTTAGAAGGTTCCAATAATTATCCAAATGCTTTGAAGGGTAAAGATGAAGTACAAATCATATTTATTAACAAGAGAACAAGACATATTAGCAAAGAGAGGAATTTTTCATTGATACATTACAATGAAGTCTTATGTCACAGTCACAAACTTATGGCTTCTCAAAATTTTATCACAAAGTCTTATGTTTTCCATGTATTTTTGTCACAATTTGTGGAATGCAATTTTGTATTTTCCAAAAATGATAAATTGTGAAATGTATGGAAGCCCAAGGGTCAGACATGGAATGTGGAAAGTCATTAGGAATTCCTAGAGTCATGTAGGAGCTCAAAGGTCACATAGAAGCTCAAAAGTCATATGGGAGTCGAAGAGTCATGGAGGAGATAAAGAGTCACATGGGAGGTGGAGAGTCACCTCATCTGTTATCAATAAACACTCATAGATCCAATAAAGAAAATTTTCACTTTGGATTATCTACCTTGGCATAAGATATAAGATCATTCTTTAGAGGAGAAAGTGGTGACTTAATGTTCCATTATTGGGGCTAGTGTTGCATCATTGTAACTAAGTACTTCGAAAATTCAATTAATATTTAAAGCTCTAAGAGCTGACACACTTTCATGCATGTATTATGGATGTTGTAAGAATATTATTTTGATGTGTGTTGTATATGTTTGTGTTCATACGTACTAAATGAAATTAGCAATTTAGTTGGATTTGGTATAGATTTTGTTGAATGTGGGTTGTTACATAATTTTATGATCGTTGTTACATTGCAAAATGTAGGTTAATTAAAAAAAAAATTATTCTCCCATGTGTATTTATTAAGATAGTACTATTAATTTTCTTCTAAACACTCACTTTATCTCTTCTTGTCCATGAAAGAACCTAATATACATTTAAATTGTATGCTTATAGTGTCCACTTACTTGCTTATTTAAAAATTTGTTTGCATACTCTCTTATGTTTTTTATTGTAGCCAAGGTAAACCGTTAATTTATGGTGGTCAGTCTTACTATTTGGATGGTGATCCTATTCCAAATAGTGTGAGGTATAATTTGAACTTCATACCAGGGAGTCCCCCTACTCTTGACATCATCCAATAATGTTAACAAGGGGAGACGACCTTCACCACTTCGCTAGCATTCAAAGAGGAGATACGCCCTAGGTCATCAACCTATAAGATCATAAACAACAACACATATTTTTCATGCACAATTTTTTCACCATCCGACCATCTCAGCCACAAGAAACAAGAAAACCATAATACCTCTGTCGTAACACAAAAATTTACACCAAAGCATATTTAAAATTATAAGAGTACAATATTACAACTAGCAAAGCGTGGCTCAAGGTCTCGACCTCACCTATACCCCTCACTTCATCATCTAATTCAAAAAATGCTATTGCAAGGATCCATTTGAAGCCACTGAGGGCCATTAGGTGTCACACATGCCTTTGCATGTTAGGGGTGAAGCATATCCCCTTAATGTGAATGTCCATATCCCCTTAATGTAAATGTCCATCATATCTAAGGGTGGAAGGCTCAATCCGAAAGGAACCCTTATTAATGCCATTAACACCCCCTTGAGGATAGGATTTTGATATGTTAAATAAATTAACATCACATAATTTAAGGTGCTAACTTATCGTGTTGTATATGTGTAACACAATTATTTTTTAAGAATAAGTTGATTTAATTAAAAAGAATATATATAATGTTTTAAATAGTTTTTCTATTTATATTTTTAAGATATTATTATAATACAATTTCTATACCTATTATACATTTCAAAAACATAAAAATAAAATATAATATAATAGCAATAAAAAAGTAGATTAAATGTTTCGTTCATGAAAATAATTTTAACCCATTTTAAAATATAAATTAGAAAACAAAAATTTTAGCCAAAACTATTCATGATACTTGTATGAGAGATTCTCTCATTTAAGAGGAGAGAGAATGTTTCAAACTAGAGTGAAGAGTGGCAATAACTCTCAATCGAAAGTTCTCAAAGATACACAACGTGTCATATAAGTGTTTAGGGTGGGTAAGAGTTTGGGATAGGTCATAGTAAATTATTATTATTCCTTTCCATAGTAGGGAGAATAGAAATTGATTTTTAGTCAAACTTTTTTGACTTTTTTTGTTTAGGAAAATTTGTCAAATGTTTTCAAATGTTTTGGATATTATTTTATTAAATTCATTTTTTTTAAATTTAAATTATTTCTTAGAATTTTTAAAAATTATAAAAATATTTTTTGGTTAGCTACAAAGGTTTATGGGAATAAGTACTTATGATTAGACGTTTAGAAAATAAAATAATAATAAAATTAAATTAAAAATAAAAACATATTTGGCACTTATTAATATTGAATTTGAGAATATTAAAAAAAAAATAATTATATATATATTATAGGAAAAACTAAAATTTTCCAAGTGGCATTTCCAATCTAGCCAAAAATAGTTGCAAAGATATCATGTTTTACAAAAAAATAAGTGCAAGGGTATAATAATATAAGTTTATTATAGAAAATTATGGGTTTATTGTACTAAAACATAAATTGCACTAGATTTTTTTTTTCACTTCCAAAACTGGTAATGAAATAGATGGTATTCATTAATTAATGTAGGTGGAAGCCTTCATATAGGAAAATTCAATGCAATTTTCCTCATTTCCTATGTTTACTCTTCGATTTGTTCATTCTTTTGCTTTCCTTTTAGTCCCTTTTATTAATTTTATAGCCAATATATCGAAACACTCAACTACTTGTGGGAAATTTATGTTGTCGTTGATATCATTTCAGAATTTCTTATCTCATATCATTTTTTGTTTTGAAAAAAAATCTAATTTATCTTTGAATTTTGGCCATAATATAATCATTACCAAGTCGTCTTTTTTTGGATTGTCTTTCTTCTTTCTAAATTTGAGGTTTTTGTGTCTGAGGTTTAAGGAAAGGGGTTGAAATTGTGTGCCCTCATTTAGGTTTTTTGTGCAAGTTACGAATTAGATTTGAAAAGCATAGAAAATAAAGAGAGGGGTGAATTTTGGCTAAAGGATGCTATAATTTTCTACTTGTAGAGGAGATTGAAAGGGAATAATAAACTAGTGGGTATCAAATACATTGAGAAGGGAAAACATGTTTCTTTCTATGTCAATAGGTTCTTAATAGAGCTGAATTATACATTATTTGACAAATTATTTTATGGCCAATGGTTTGACCATTGAAAATATATATTGTTATCTAATATTTGTCTAGGAAGTCATTGCAGGTAGTGTAGAGTACCCTAGGTTCTAAGAGAAGTAATATTTCATTCTCTCCATGAGAGGACGATGGAGGAGATCATCTAAGGACTTTTACAAAAGAGTGATTGGTTTTAGTTTCCCTGGTTATGATGCTTGTATTTTTTTTATCATTTACATGGAAACTTGATATCATTGAGGCACATCATTCGTGACATGGATATGCAAATCAACAGTGTAAGTATGATAGAGTTTGGATTAGTGGCGTGATGGGATTAGGGATCACTCTTAGAAAAACATACCTTTAATAATTCTATTTTTTTAATGGAAACCTTTGATGACATATGTTTTATGGCAGGAATAATAATCTCATAATATTCATCAACTTTAATCTCATAATGGTAATCTTACCTTGAACTCGAAAGGGATATTGTCCCTCTGAGATCATAAGTAACTAATAATTTAGGCCCATATAATATCTCAATATAAATTTAAAATTAAATGGATGATAATAATAAAATGGGTAGAAGATACCTAGAAATTGCATGTATTTTTTACGTACCCATATCAAAATAATGCAGAAGCATAAGAAAATATAGATAAATGACTTTATAATAAGCCACTTCAAGGGGGAAACCTCCTTTTACATCACATAAATGAAAATTTCTTGGATGATTCAAATGGTAAGGCCTCCTTGTTATATATAGGATTATAAAGGGTCAACATATAATTAGGGCCGACATAAAAAGAATAATCCAAGGGCACAACAATAACAATAATGGGCTTCTATGGGGAACACCAATAACAATATTGGGGTTACACTAGTATTATAAGGACCTAGCATGCCCCTATCCTTCAAAAAATGTGATGCCGTCAACGCTGGAATAGTTTGGGATGCTTTTGTATAAAATATTCATCCTCCCATGTAGAATAACAAACATGTAAGTTCTTCCACTTAATGAGATACTCTAAAATTGATTGATTTTTTTGTTTTCAAATTCTTTTCTCCATGATTGCTTCAAGATCCAAAATGATTTTTCCTTCCTCGAGTTACAGAAATATATTTTTAACATGGATATTCTCACCCATAACATTATTTAAGAATGAAACATGGAAATTTGGATGTACTCACAAAGATGCAGACATCTCCAATTTGTTTTCCATAGTACCAATTTTTTGCAACACCGTATAAGATCCATTGTAGTTGGGCGATAAATTATTATCCTTCATAGTTTGCTTTAGGGAAATTTGCTAGTATGTTTGTAGCCATAAAAATATATAATCTCCCACATCAAAACTTCTTTCTCTGCGACGTTGATATGCTTCTTTTTTCATTCAGTTTTGCACCAGAGATAGGCTATCCTTTAAGAGTTGGAGAACTTGTTCTTGATGCTCAATGTAATCTTCCACTATTTGACTCTTAGAATTGTCTCTTAGATATGATGTGATGGATGGTGTATGATATCCATAAATCAACATAGATGGGGTAACTCTTTTTTTATTATGAAAGGAAGTTTTATACCAACATTATGTCATAGGTAACCACTTGACCCATTATGCGTTTTTATGAGATACAGATCAACGAAGATATCCTTCCAGAAATTTTTTCACTATCTTAGTTTCCCATCAGATTGAGTATGATAAGATTATCTATGAACAAATTGAGTACTCATACAAGGAAATAATTATGTCCAAAAATTTCCACTAAAAATTGGATCTTTTTCACTTATAATAATCTTTGGGTTTCCATGTATCTTTTGAATTCTTTATAAAAATGCAACAACAATTGTAGTGGCTTTGAAAGATGAGATAGTGCACAAACGTGTGCATACTTTATAAGTCTCTTGACTACCACCATGATGGAATTATTTCCTTTGTAATTCAGTAGACCTATGATAAAATCCATTGGGACCTTGTCCCAACACTGACCTAAAATGAATAATAGTTGTAAGAGACTTGGGGTCTAAATTACCTCGGCTTTATTTTGTTGGAAAAACAAATATTTCGCTAGAAACTTCTAAATATAAAATTTAAGTCCATCCCCAAAAAAAACTTCTTAACCCTAGGGTAATTTTTTAAATATATGGAATGTCCTCCATAGGAGAGGTGTTAAATTCAAAAATAACATTTTTTTTGAGTTGGAATTTCTTACATAGATACAAGTAATATTTATACCATAGTGAATCATTTTTCTAGATAAATGTATCATATTCACTGGGATCTTGTTGCAACTTTTGAATGAGTGTCCATGCCTTTCATAATTCTTCGATTGATCCCTTTCTTTAGTTATCCAATCATGATAGATAATAGAAATGGCACAAATAAATGCCTACACATCCTCATAATTTCTTCAGAATGCATATGCAATAACATTTTTCTTCCCTTTCTTGTAGATGATTTCAAAGTAATAACACAACATATTTGTGTCTCATTTTCTTTGTTTTTATAAACATAATACTTTTTCCAAGAAGTATTTAAGAATATCATGACATTTTTCTTACCTTGAGGTGTATTCTCATTAGGTGAGGGTGATACTGCTTCATGGCATGTAGTATTGGCAACATTTCTTTCTCAAAAATATAGTTGTGTAATTTTTTTCCGTTGATTGTAATAATTTTAAATGGAATGGGTATTCCTTATTTCATTAAAATGACACCAATTCCATTTCCTAAGGCATCAAATTCCAAAATAACCTTTTTTTGTGAAATATGGTGTAGCTAAGACCAAAGCTCAACACATTTCCTCCTTAAGATGCTCAAAGGCCTTAGTTTCTTCTGGAGTCCAAAAAAATGCATATTCTTATGTAATGTTGTTAGAGATGTTTTAATCTTCCAATAGTTCTTAACAAACTTATAATAATACCATTTCAACCCAAGAAATCCTCAAATAATCATTAAGGTTGTGGGGATTTCCATTCCTTGATGGATTTAATTTTTTTGGGGTCTACCTTAACACCCTCATGAGATACAATATGACCTAAATATTCCACCTCCTATATCCGAAAGAAACATTTCAAGGGTTTTGCATACAATTATTTCTCCTCCAATAGTTTGAGAACCATGCCAATGTGTTGAACATGATCTTTCCAAGAATTCTTCTAGATTAGTATATCATCAAAAAAATAATAACAAAAACTATTTATGGAAGTGTTTGAAAGTTGAATTCGTCAAACCTTGAAATGTGAAAGGTGCATTAGTAAGGCCAAAAGGCATGAACAAAAATTCTTAATGACCTTCATGAGTTACAAATGTTGTTTTTATGATGTCTTTAGTATTCATTATAATTTGATGATATCCTAAAATAAGATCCAACTTGATGAGGTAAATTTCTCCATATAATTTGTAACAACCACTAGTTTATTTTCATGTCATAAAATATAAGACCAAGGTCATGGGACACACATTTGAAGCTCAATGTTGGGAAAAAAATAGTGATGGTTATCACTAGTGATTAATTTATATCTACGAAAAATGGAAAAGGAATTAGCAATGACAAAGTAGAAATGATTGGATTTTTTTTTTATGAAATAAAGGAAAATATAAGAAAAGGAATTTGAAGAGACAGAGATCTACATGAGAGGGAAATTGAAGGAAAAATAAAGAAAATAAAATGATTATGAGGATCAGTTGCTAGCCTTTTGATAGTTTTTGGGTGGATTTCTCTTCTATTCGCTCATAATCCTGTACACTTAGAGAATTCTGGGAGCATGCTTGGAGCACTCTAGTATTCACCTAGATTTGGATAAAGAAGGAATCTAAAAGTAGAAAAGTGCAAGGTAATATGTGGATGAATTACTACAGTTTGATTTCTTCGTAGGTAATAGGTTGCATGTATGACATCCTTGTATTTTTTTGGATGCTTGAAATATGCATGTGATTATCTAATTATGAGTTTTCATCGACATAGAGGATTTCCTAGATTAAAATTTGTTTTAGCCTTGCTTTTCCATTTCCTTGATAGCCATGCTATTTTGGGTTCCAACTTGACTATTTTTATTATTGGTTTCCATGTTCCTTATGGTTGGGGGTTGGAAAAAAAATTCTGGAAACCCTGGAATATCTTGGGTTGAGTTACTAGTCCTAGAGCCTAAGTTGGGACAAAAAATCTTGAGCCCTTTGTGGGTTGAGTTACTAGTCCGTAGATGTGGGTTGGAAAAATGATATAGATCCCTGGAAGGATATGGGTTGAGTTACTAATTCCTAGTGTCATGGAAAGCTTGGGTAGAGATCGATTTGTTTTCGTGTTATTGATTTTCGGGCATGGAGGTGGAATCATTGTGGTGGAGGGTTGAGGTGGTTTTGAATCTAGAATTGTTTGGATCCTATAATACTAGTGTAGCCCCTTATTGTTATTGTTAGTGTAACCCACTTATTGTTATTGTTGTGCCCATGTAGTCCCCATATTATTATTATTGTGCCCCATTTAAGCCCACTATTGTTATTCTTGTGCCCTTACTATAGGCTCTAATTATATTGTGACCCCTTAGACTCCTATATATAGAAAGAAGATCTAGTCATTTGTATCATCTAATAATTTTTCATTTATGTGATGTAAAGGAGGTTTCAAGCTTGAAGAGGCTAATTCTCAAGTCATTTATGTTTATTTTCTTCTATTTTCTGAGCTTGTTGCATAACATCTGGTATGAGATATTTGGATTTTAGGGTTTCAATGCTTCAAATAGATCATCTTGGTTTTTTCACTATAAATTTATTTTTACGAAGTGTTAGAATCTGAAATTTCTATCAAGTTGAGCTGAAATTCTGGTGAAATTCATGTAAACATTACATCTCTTGGTTCATTATAGTTTCATATATGTAATTTGAGGAAGGTATGGTTTTTACGGGCTCCAAAATTCAATGTCAGACAGGTTACGTAGGGAAAATCATCATAACTTTCTTTCCGAGCATAGTATTTGAATTTTGTAAAAAGTGACTGAAAGTGTACCAACTCTAGTTTCTTTTATATCATTTTCAAGTTTCAAGGTCGAAACAATGACATATGGGACTCTTTTTCAGGGAATCACAACTTGGTCGATATTTTTGCAAAGACCTAAAATTTTGTGGGGCAGCGCGTATAGTGGACCGTGCAACAGAACACATTTTAAGGAATTAAATGTAATGTGCGGTTTCGTAAGGGCTTTGCGGTGGGTTGAAGCCCCTCATTTTTGTAAAAGAACACAATTTTGTAAGGGATCAATTTTTTTGGGTCCATATTTGCTTGTTTATGGAGTGTATGTTATTTGGACCATGGTACATTGATGATGTAACCCTATAATGTAATAGTATATACAGGTGAAAATAATAAGAGGGGAATCATCCAATTTGAATCAAATCATTTTTTATCTAGATCAGAGTTATGGGTCAATTATTATTTTTATTTGTAATTTGGTAGTGAAGGAGAGGCTCTGCAGCTGAGTGTGTAAATTCCTAGAGAAGAGTGTGTAGCCTAGTGCACAGATAACCTATAGCTTAGTGCGTAGGCCAAGAACTATCTGTTGTTTAGATTATATTAAGTAATAGTTCTTATGTATGTAGCCCTACATTACGGTGAACCATGGTAATTTTTTGTTCTTATGTGATTGATGTGTATATTTTCTTATTATCTATTTTACATTAGCAGTTATTATAGTTGCATTTTACTTCATCACAGTGATGGTTTACACTTTTATATCAAAATTTTGAGTGTCTTAACCTAATGTAGCGAAGTGATTTATAAGTGATAAGAAAAATATAACATAATAATATCGCATCCCCTAGTACTTCAAGGCTATAGAAACCTAGTTCTGCATCCTCCCATAGTCACATCAGGTGGGATTGCAATAAGATTGTAGGTCGCTGCCAAAAGGTCTAGTGATCAAGGGTTTTATTGGTGCATAGTATAAATCAAACCTGGGTCAGGCCAAAACGAGCCAAAAAATGGTTCCATTGTTGGGACCAGGATCTGTTTGAGGGATATGTGGATGTGGTACCAGTCGAGGACGAAGATTAAAGACTTGATAGACTTGAAATTGTGAGAATTTGCGGATCAAGAAAACAGAAGCCCTCATCTTAATTTTGAAGCTTAGTTATAGAAGTATATTTTTGCAGATAAATACTAAATTTTCTTTGGTTCCTTTCCTGTTAAGTTGTATGAGTGAATATCAAGGTTGAATAGAAGGAAATTTTTTTTTAATGGTGTAGAACCTATGGTGTGGACCCTTGAACTAATACATCCAATCGAGAGCACTAACATTAGGATTTCAAGAGCTATCAAGTTCTGGATTGATAACATCTTGGGAGGATTCATTACTGAGTTTCATGTAGACTCAAATGTTTCCTACAAAAAAGAAGGATGACGATTCTTCAAAGGATCTTGAGGTAAGTATTTAAAATCTCTGAAACTTTGGATTAAGATGCTTATGTGTGAAAATGGAGTTTTACAGATGTAAGCAGATTGCTAGTTTACTTATGTTTGGAAGAATAGAGAATAAATATGAGAAATAGATCGATGCAATGTGAAGTGGAAAGATATATAGAGTAGACACCAAAAATACATATTTTGAGTGGATATGAAATTGAAAGAGAAGAAAGGCACCCTGATAACCCACAGGTAACTTCGCAGTATTCTCCCTCCCAACTCGAGAATTCACAGAAGCCAGAATCTAGTAATAGGCTAGGTTTTTTTCGTTTTCTCGCTCCCCCTACCCCTCTTACCCCCCATATCCCTTCCCCTCACCCCAAAATAATATGTATGGCTGATGATGTAAAGCTACCCATTTTGAAAGGAACTCGAATGGAGTATCTGGAACAGTTTTGGCTTTTATGTGAATCTATATGGACAAAAAAGAAAATCAACATTGAGAATATAAAGAAAGAAAAACTTGTTATGATGTTTCGAGATAGACCATTGACATGGTATATGAAGTATTGAAATAATTAGGATATAAAATTTTCAGATATTAAAACAACATTAGTAATAGAGTTTAGGAATCCGAAGTCGAAGTCACAATGCATCGTTGAGTTGAAATAGATCAAATAGAAACCTATTGATTTTTTTTGGGAGTTTGATCAAATACTTAAGGTGTTATTAGATAAGGTAAGCTTTGACATAGCTCTGCAACAACATCAAGAATTCTTTATAGTTATGCTGCTACTGCATATCATATTTCCATTGATGAAACAAAAGGTATGAATTCAAGCTGAAGCTCTAAAGTTTGCAATAAAATTGGAAGCTTCTCCTATAGGAGATATTAATGCAGGCATGCAACAGATTGAGAATCAGCTGACAAACCTAACCCTATAGATACAATACATCAATAAAATCAAAGAATTTAGAGAATAAATATGGTGTACGAAGTGCATACTGGAAGGCCATTCTAAAGAATAGTCCCTGATATTCAGGGGTTACATGGTTGTTGGGGCACCAAATCACTTGAATGCGGGATCTAGCCTATGGTGCGAAATACGTAAGACCAGAGGCCAACAGAATTCAGAATATTGTTACTTGTTACAAAATATGTAAATACTTTAAGGAATCTATACTGCAAATTTTGTAAATCAGTAGGACATGATGAGAATAATTTTCAGGCTTATAATATAATGATGGAGTGTAGTGATGACACCTATATAATTAAATAAGAATAGCATGTACATGAGGAAAATGGAAATCGCAATGGTTAAGGAGGTTAACAAGGAAGAGGTCTAGATGGTGGAGCTCGTTGAGGACGTGGACAGATCATTTGATATAACTGTGGCCAACCAGGTCATTTTGAGAGAGACTGTCAGAACCTCACAATGACATCTAAGTAATATAAATCCTTCGACCATGTAATTAAATAATTTCATATACTTATGGAGAATATGAAATAAAATATGAATCAGTAGCCGACACAGAATATTCAAATGATGACCGTTGAAAGGAGGACCGAAAAACCTCCAGTTAGGATTGTCACTAGAAGTGGAGCTATGACCAGTAGTAATAAAGAAGATGAAAATAAAGAATCTGTAAGTACATAGGTTAGAAATACTGTTGAGAAATATCCTATTTTTTATACTCATAAAGGAAAATAATTATTTATGGAAGAAAAGTGAAGTTTTATGGGTGTTGGAGATTCGAATTCTAGTGTGCAGCCAAAGCCCAATTAGAAAAGTAACTGCGACATGTAATTAGCTTTGATACAAAACCGAGCTACGACACAGGATCAATCTCCGACATAAGACAACGATTCAGAAAATAAAGTAGGTACTTTAAATTATTTTCCACATTCTTGAATGAAATGGTTAAGAGGTAAAAATGCAGTAGAAGGGCTTTAGGAGTGGATAGATTCCTATGCATCGAAATAAATACCACGAAGTGAGATGTGTGAAGTCAATAATTTTCATCAATAGAAGACAACCGGAACAGAGATGAGGTTGAGTGCGCAAATAGGAGAATAAGAGATGAATCAAATTATTCTAGATATGGGATATGATGCCATTGTGTTGATGAAGTAGACATGGGAATTAATGGGAAATTTGAAGCTACAGTGGTCACCTATTCAATTAAGGATGGGAAATTAGCAAAATATATTCCCTCTCAGAATAATACCACCTGTCACAATGGATATTGAAGGAATTCACACTATTGTTGATTTTTAAGTAATGGAGATCGTCGATGATAATAAACCTAACCCTACATTTCTTGGACTTGACTGGGAATTTGAAAATATGGCCATAATTAATCCAAAGAAGAGATAGATGATATTTGAAGGAAATAATATGAGAGTAATTATTCCCTTGGATCCATCAGAAGGAGTAAGATACAGAGAACCATTCAAAGATGAATATTGCACAACTGACATAGAAAATATCTATAAACTGATAGCACGAGAACAAGATTGTGTTAACCCTACTACAGTGGGAAATTTGAGTTTCAATCATGATAGTTCTTGTACCTTAGATTCATAATAATATTTGGAAAACTTGAAGAATAGGTTGCATGAAATATCCACAAGGTGTTTTATAAGAATTACCAAATCAGTTCGTTGTATGATATAAAAGGTATGCAACCTACATTATTATGATGGCGTAGGGGATGTAAATCCTTTTCTTAATGATTCTAAAGAACAAGCTCCAGAAAATCAAAGGTTTTCAGCCTTGGATATGGCCTTGCAAGCAATCCTTTCTCGATGGTCAAATGCACACAAGAATAATATAGGAGTTTGGAAAGAATGTCGGAGACTGATGTGGATATGGTTTGTACAGATAGATACAGAGATGGAGATAAAATATGATGGTAAAAATGATCCTGGGAATCACATCCATCTATGCAATACATAATGGAAGGAGATTCCAAAACAAGAATGGGTACATGGATTCATTCATACATTAGAGAAAACCCTTATGAACAGGTACCTACAAATAGAACTTCGACGTGGTACTAATAACTTAACAGAAACGGTTGATAGCTTCATATTAACATTCAACTTTGAGGATTATTTCCCATATATATATTTGGTCCTTCAGATAGTCAAGAAGAGCATATTTTAGAATGTAACCCCACTGACATGGAAGCAACCTGATTGGGCTTCACAAATAGAAAATGTACTAGAGTGTTATAACCTGATTGTAGATGAAGAATAAGATCTCGAAACTTTCACATAACAGAGTCAGAAGGATGCCGCAAAGTAACTAGACTTGAGCTAGAGATACCAGACATAACAAAGCCACTGAATACAAAGAAAGTAAACATAAGCTCTGATAAGGAACCTAAGTTTGCAACAATAGAATACTACTGGGATAAGGAGACAGTAAATAAAGTTACAAATTTACTTCATGAATATCAAGAACTGTTTCCCACAATGTTTCAGAGATGAAGGGTATAATAGGAGATATAGGAGTCATGAGCATTCCCCTGAAGCCTGATGTGACGTCAGTAAAAAAAAGACCTTACAGGATGAACCTAAAGTATAAGGAGCAAGTGAAATTATAGATTGATAAGATTATAACAGTAGGAATTATTGAACCTATAGAAGAATCATAATGGGTGAGCTCTATGGTGGTGCAACAGAAGAAAACTCAAGGAGAAATTAGGATATGTGTTGATCTAAGAAAGTTGAATGATGCATGTTTACATGATCCCTTTCCTACCACTTTCACAAGTGAAGTGCTAGAAAATGTAGGATTTCAAGAAGCTTACCCATTTACAAATGGATTCTTAGGTTATCATCATATTAGGATTGCACCTGAAGATCGGCATAAGACCGCATTTTCTACAAAATGGGGCTCATCTCAATACACATTAATGTCATTTGGATTAAAAAATTCCTCTGCTATATTTTCTAGGGTGGTGGTCGTAGCTTTTAAGGACTCCATCCACAAGTTTTTAGAGGTATATTTTTATGATTGGACATTATTTGGAATTTTTACAAAACATGTTTGAAGTTTAAGACTTATGCTAGACACGTGTAGACAATATCAGATCTATTTTAACCTAAATAAATGAATATTTTTTGTACCTTTCATCATATTTTTGGGAGATATTTTCTATAAGTAAGGACTAATCCTGGACCCTACTAGGATTTCTATCATTGCAAACTTTCCTCCACCTAAGACAATAAGATATCTTCACACTATGTTGGGACATACTGGGTATTACAAGACGTTCATCAAGGGGTATGCTCAAATCAATAATCTGGAGACATAGATGAAGGATACTCTGATAGTGAAGGAAACGACGGAGCTCAAGGAAGTGAGTGGGAAGGATAAGGATGAGCAACAGTCAAAACAATAAGGTGATAAGAATAACAAAGAGTTTGAAAAGATAGAGATAGTCCCATTTATCGCAGAGAATAGGAAATCACATGTCGAAGATTTCATAAGAAGAAAAAAGAAGAAGAAGGTAGATAATACATGGGACATAACATCATTGGTTCTCATAGATGAGGACTTGGACTAGATTGGGGACAAAATTGAAGAAGCAACAGAAAAATCATGGAACAAGCTATAGGATCTCCACGCTACACTTCTAACAAGTGTCACAGAGTGCATTACATAATTGAAGATATTGGCATAGATGATCATACAACTACTGCAGGAAGAGGAGAAGCTTCGAGAGGAAATACCAGTATATCTTACACCTAGGGTGTGGATAGCACTGATACCTACCAGAGCCTTGCATTTTTAATCCATCGAGGTGAAAAAATGGGCCAAAGAGTAGAGGTTTGTGAACATGAACATCACAACAGTGCCACTTTAGTTATTATACAAGTTGCATCAAGATATCATAGATGATCTAAAACAACATGAACGGCTCATCTCGCAGGTAGAGAGAGAGTGAGATTTTTTTATGAAGAAGCTGAACCAGATGATCCAGGAGAAGGATCAGATAGTACAACAACATCACAAGTTGAAGAAGGTGGCCAAAGCAACATGCCACAAGGTTCCAGAAATTGATGTTTGAGAGGAGGTATTAGTGGATGAAAAGGTCAAAAAGCTCACCCTTACAGTAAAATCGTACAAGGATAAGATTATGGACATGAAATTTAAATGTTAGATGTATAAATGAGCTAGAGATGAAGCTACAACCAACCACGCTAGAGGAAGTGCAGTAGAAGAGGGATGTAGAACTAAAGGACGTAGTGGATGACATCTCCACAGCAATGGTAGATGATGCGAAGCTATTGGATGATAGCTTACTGATTTTTACTTCATTTTAGGAAGATACAAATGCGAAGCGACTACAAGAGGATATTCAACAAAATAAGTAGTAACTAGAGGAGATTCGGGAAACTATGAGAAAATTACCAATATCACAGAAGCTCGCAAAGGTCAATGAGGGAAATTCCCTGCAGAATAAGATTGAGGAGTTGAGGAATGAAGAGTAGACTCTGACAAAGAAAACTTATCCATGGCAGGATGAGTCTCTTCAACTTAGCATTGGATGAGAAGATTCAAGAGCTTCGAAAAAGAGAGAATGTAGTGATGTAGAAGGCCACGGGACCAACAAAAGAAGAACTATTGGAGGAAGTGCGAGACAAAGAGAAGTAGGTCACAAAAATTCTGCAGGAGTTCAACATCACGTACAACAACATTGCACTGAAGATCAAAGGAAAATCCACTAAGTGACTTAGGACGAGTCATGTGTGAGTGTTGGGGGCATATTGGGCTCAATCCAACTTGGCCTAGATTTTGGCAAAGACTCTGCATTTTATGGGGCGTAACACATAGTGGAGAACACAATGGAGCATGTAGCAGAGTGCATTTTGAGGAATTAAACATACCATGCGGTGTTGTAAGGGCTTCGGGGTGCATTGAAGTCCCTCCATTTTTTAAAAGCACACAATTTTGTAAGGGATTAATGGTTTTAGGGCCTTAGTTGCTTGTTTTGAGGATTCCATGGTATTTGGACCACGGTACTTTTATGATGTAACCCAAAAATGTAATAGTATATATAGGGTTAAATAATAAGAGTAGAATCATCAAATTAGAATCAAATCAATTTTGATCTAGATCAGAGTTGTGGGTGAATTTTTATTTTCATCTGTAATTTGGTAGTGAAGGAGAGACTTTATAGGTGAGTGTGTAAAAGGCTGGAGAAGAGTCTATATCTTAGTGCATAAGAAGCCTATAGCTTAGTGCACAACATCCTACAGCATAGTACGAAAGACAAGGTTTTTTTTCTTTTTTTTTCAGACATTCATTACATTAATAAAAAAAAATTATGGAAGTATCCCTACATTAGGGTGAACCACGGTAATTTTGTGTTCTTATGTGATTGATGTGTATATTTTCTTATTATCTATTGTAAAGTACCAGTTATTACATTTTCATTTTACTTAAACAAAAGGATGGTTTATGGTTTTATATGGAAATTTTAAGTGATTAATCTAATGAGGAAAAATGATTTGTAATTGTTAAGGATAATATAACATAATAATACCACATCCCCTAGTCCTTCAAAGCAGCAAAATCCTGAATCTGCATCCTCCCATAATCACTTCGTGTGAGACTACGATCTACTTCTAGATCATTGTCGAAAGGGCTAGTGATTAATGGTTTTGTTGGTACACAATACAGATCAAAATTGGGTCAGCCAAAATCTAGCCAACAACTCCATACAAGTTCGCTCTATTGAACCAGTCTATAATAAGGTCATAATGGGAGATCAGGAATAACTCTTTCTTGAAGAATCCTATCTTGGTATGAATGTTTGGGTTGGAAAGAATACGTAGAGGAATACCATAGGAAAAAATTTCTAACCTTGGAGATGCAAAATTAAAGAGATACAACATCTTCAATATTGAGATCCTAAAAATAAAAAACAAAGGTGTGTATTTTTTAAATTTTACATAACTTTTGTTTGAAAAATCAGTTTGAAGTGATTCAACGAGCATATTGAAGCATATATATCAGTATTAGGTTCTAAAACTCCTCCTAGAAAAAATAAATATAAACCCATTAAGCCATCACAAAGCTCTACTATGACACATGAAGAGGAATAATTGCAACATGATATATCAAAATTATGGGACAAAGTGCAACATATTTCACTCTCACAAAGAGTAGCCAAAGATAAACTAAAAGGTGAAATGGATGGATCAAAAGGGGACATGGAGGGTTTAAAATCATACATGGAAGCTTTGAAGGATGGATTAAAATATTACATGAAAGGTTTTAAGAATGGATTAAAAGTAGACATGGAGACTAAGATGGAAGGTTTGGAGGAAGTTTTGACAATGTTTCTACAAGAAATTCTTCCTAATGGTAAAAAGATATTTGATGAAACTCATCATGACAAAAAAATGAATTTTAATTACGATTTCAGAGAATGTAACTTCGGATTGAAGATCCACCATATTCCAAATATGGATATCAGGAATTTTGATGGCAATGATCTGGTATCATGGATACTATAAAGGGAACAATATTTCGATCTCCATAATGTGCAACACACACAAAAGGTATTCATTTCATATTTATGTTTAGAACCTAATTAGTTTTCATGGTATCGATGGCTTTGTTCTCGTAAATCACTTGTCACTTGGTCAATTATTACAGAGGAAATGATAGCACATTATGCAGATACAAAGAGAAACACCTTCTTTAGCAAATTGATAAATCTCAAACAAAAGGATTCAATGGCAGAGAACATTGAGGACTTCCAAAAATTGAATATAAAGGTAAATCATATTCCATTGGAGAAAAGGATTGATTTCTTCATAGGGGATTTAAATGATAACATTCAACACGAGGTTCTCCTTTGGGAACTTAATTCATTAGAGAAGGAAATCAGGGTGGGAAGAAAAGTTGAAAGAAAAATTATGGAAACAAGGAGGTATACCACTCAAAACTATAAATATGGAAGTGTTGCTACTCCTAGCCTTCCACAAAATACAAGGTTTAAACCACAACAATTAGAAGAAAAAAAGAGTAAAAGGGCTTTGTTATAGCTGTGATAGAAAATACACTAAAGGTCATAAGTGTTCTTAGAAGAAATTATTTTACATAAATTGTGAAGAGGAGGAAAAAAAGGAACAAGAAACATCAAAAGAAGAGGATATACTCTAGGGACCAACCCCAATGAAAGAATAAATGAATCTGACCATATCTTTTAATGCATTGGAAGGAATTACCACTACTCAAACTATAAAGATAGAAGGACATACCAAGACGAAAAAGGTAATAGCACTTATTGATTTAGGTAGTAGCCATAATTTTATTCATTATAAGATAGCCAAGGAATTGAATTTCCTCTTATATCCACCACCAGAGTGTGAAGTGATGGTTGCAAATTGAGGAACTATAAATTTCTCTAGAAAGCTCCATAATATCAACATAACCATGGGGTAACATGTATTGAACATCCCAATGATTTCCATTCCAATGGGTGGTTTTTATGTTGTACTAGGAGTCCCATGGTTACAATATTTGGGTACGATAGCTTTTAATTTTCAAGAAATTTTCTTGAATTTTTTTTGGGAAGGAAAGGAAAATGAATTAAGTGGTATCACAAAGAGGCCATGAAAGATAATCAGCTTTAATGGCATGAAAATTATTCTAAATAAACAACAACACGGTGTAATTGCACAATTATTATCACCATAGGTTTGAACATCGAAATCATTTATTTCTCCAGATTTGCAAAAAGTCTTAGACAATCATTCTAAGGTATTTGAGACTCTGAAAGTCCTCCCACCTATTCATGATCATGATCATGCTATTTTTTTTATTCTAGAAACTTTACCTCCAAACATCAGGCATTACAGATACCTTATGCCCAAAATATTTAAATTGAGCATATGGTTGCAGAAATTCTAGGCTCTAGTATAGTTCAACCTAGCCAAAGTTATTTCTCTTCTTCAGTAGTGTTGGTGCACAAGAAGGATGGATCATGGTGCATGTGTCTGGATTATAGGGAGATCAAAAAGTTCACGATTAAATATAAATTTACCATTCTTTCCATTGATGAATTATTGTATAAAATACATGGAGAAATTCACTTCTCCAAGCTGGATCTTCATTTAGGATATCATCAAATTAGAATGAAGACCAAATATATTTTGAAAAAAACATTTAGAACTCATGAGGGTCATTATGATTTTTTGGTCATGCCTTTTGGCCTTACCAATGCACCTTCCACATTTCAAGGTTTGAGGAAATCCATTTTCAAACCATTCCTTCGAAAAAAATTGTTCGTATTTTTTGATGATATACTAATCTACAACAAGTCTTGGAAGTATCATGTTCAACATTTTGAAAAGGTTCTCAAACTATTTGTGGAAAAACAATTATATGAGAAAAACCTCCAAATGTTTCTTTGGAGTAAAGGAGGTGGAATATATGGGTCATATTGTGTCTCATGAGGGTGTTAAGGTAGACCCTAAGAAAATTAAATTCATTAAGGAATGGAAAATCCACACAACCATAAATCATCTTCAAGGATTTCTCGGGTTGATAGGGTATTATCACAAGTTTTTGAAGAATTATGGGATAATATCAACACCTCTAACAACATTACTGAAGAAATATGCATTTTATTGGACTATAGAAGAAACTAAGATGTTTGAACATCTTAAAGGGGAAATGTGCCAAGCACCAGTCTTAGCTACTCCATGCTTCAAAAAACCTTTATTGTGCAGTGTGATGCCTCGAGAAATGGAATTGGTGATGTTTTAATGCAATAAGGAAGACATATTTCTTTTGAAAGCCATCCAATCAAAGGAAAGTATTTACACAAACCTACTTATGAGAAGGAAATGTTGGAAATACTACACACACTAAAGATATGGTGACTTAAGATGCTTCAAGGTAAAAATATATCATGATAGTCTTAATTACTTTTTGGAACAAATATTTTCTTTACAAGAGCAACAACAATGAGTGACAAATATGTTGGGTTATTAATTTGAAATCGTCTACAGAAAAGGGAATTAAAATGTTGTTGCAGATGCACTCTCAAGAAAGGACAAGGATACGGAAGCATTCTATTGTGCAATTTATATTATCCAGCTAAATTGTGTAACCAAAGCAAGGGATGAATGAAAGAATTACAAATAAGTGTGCACACTCATTCAAAAGTTGCAACAAGATCCTAGTACATCTGATTTATTAAACTGGAAAAATGATTCATTATGGTACAAATATCAATATTTTATTTGTAATAATTCCAAAATCAAACAAAATATTATTTTGAAATTGCACACCTCTTCCTTACGAGGGCACTCAGGATTTTTAATGACTTACCACAGGGTCAAGAAGGAATTTTTTTGGGATTCCCTTAAATGTGATATTCAAAATTTTGTGGTGAAATGTTAGGTTTTACAAAAAAATCAAGTTGAGACAACTAAGACACTAGGTCTATTACAACCTTTAGTGATTCATAAACTATCCTGGATATTCCACTCCATATTTTATCACAACAAATCTGATGATACTATATTACAATACTATATTTTAAACTATTACAATTTTATTTAACTTTAAGATCTGTAGATTTAGCTGTAATTAGTGCATGCATGTGAATATAGATTACGTAGAAATTAAGAGAATGAAAAAATAATCCCACATAAAAATAAGACACAATATATGCTCTCTGGGAAACCATTTCAGAAGAAACCCCAGCTGGAAGGTGAGGTCGCTCTGCTCTCTTTCTCTGTATGGAAATATTGATGAAGGTGTAAAGAAGTAATGTGTTTGGCCTGCGGGCTACTATAGGGCATAGATCTCCTTTGTCTGATCTACTTCATGTCTCTCCTGGCTATCTTTTCTCATCTATGGAACACAATTTTCTCGAAAGAATGGAATTCCTCTTCCTCCTAGTGGCACGGTTATAACAGATACCGATAGCCTACTAGTGGTTAATTTTGACTACATCAAACCTTAACTAGAGTTACAATATAGACTATACTAGAGTATTTTACATCATAAATATGTGGCTAGCTCCTTTTCCATGAATAATGGGGGATGACGTGACATCCTCCCGAACTACAAGTGTGAAAATAGGAAGATCAACTTCTGAGTGGCATAAATTTTTCATATGGACTTCGATTGATGCGCTTATTACACTGTTGGAAAGATATTTGTGTGCATAATAGCATGAAAATGTGTCTAATTAAGAGGCAAAGTTACATCCCCAAAAAAATTCATTTGATGACTCAAAATATTCCTAGAAGGTTTTAGACCCAGTTTCACCAAACTGGGTCCCATCGGTTAAAAAAAGGTCCCATGAGCTAATTCCTCCATGTTTCCACTCCAAATACATATATATGGATCAAAAACAATATAATGATCAAATTATGATAATTTATCAATTCCAAGTCAACATTGGGAGAATGTTTCAATGTATTTGATCACAAGTTTACCCAAGTCTGAAGGAAAGAGTGTCATCATGGTGTTAGTTGATAAACCTACCAAGTATGCACACTTTTATGCATTATCACATCCATTTAAAGCTATTACAATTTCTATTTTATTTATGGAAACAATTAAAAAGCTACATGGAAACCCAAAGATTATTTTAAGCGATAGAGATCCCATTTTCACTAGAAATTTTTGGACGAAATTATTTTCTTATCTGGGTACTCAATCAACTCATAGATCATCTTACCATCCTCAATCTAGTTGTTAAAATTATATAGTGAAGAAATGTTTGGAATGATATCTTCATTTATTTGTATCTGATAAACAAAAAAAATGTTTCAAGTGGTTACCTCTAGCTGAATGGCGGTATAACACTTCCTTCCATAATGTAACAAAAATGAACCCATTTATGGCACTTTTTCGATATCATCCACTATCTATCACATCATATTTAAGAGAAAATTATAATGTTAAATAACTGGAATATCACATCGAGCATTAACAACAATTTTTCAAACTCTTAAAGCATATCCTCACTTTAGCCCAGAATCGAATGAAACAATAGGAAAAACAACATCGCAACGAAAGAAGTTTTGATGTAGGAAACTGGTTATTTTTATGGCTACAACCATACAAACAAATGTGCCTCACACAAGATAAGAAGGATAATAAGGTATCCCCAAATAAATATGGTCCTTACAAGGTGTTGCAAAATATTGGTACTATGGCATACAAATTGGAGCTTCCCACATCTTCCCAAGTGCACCTAAGTTTCCATGTTTCATGCTTAGAGAAGGTTATAGGTGAAAAACTCCCTATTCGAAAAATATTTCTAGAACTTGAAGAGGAAGGAATAATCATATTGGAACCTAAATCAGTCATGGAAAAAAGAACCCAACATCTACGAAATCAATAAATTTGAGAGTATCTCATCAATTGAAATAACTTAACCATTGAAGATTCGACATGCTACGATGAGAACTTTATACAAAAGCATATATACCTACTCAAACATTGAGGAAAACACTTTTTTGAAGGATAGGGGCATGTTAGGTCCCTATAATACTTGGGTATCCCCTTATTGTTATTTTTAGTGTAGCCACCTTATTTTTATTGTTGTTCTTATGTAGTCCTCATATTTTTATTATTGTGCCCCATAGAAGCCCACTATTTTTATTGTTGTGTCCTTACATTATTATTGTTATGTAGACTCTGATTATATTATGACCCCTTGTACTCCTATATATAGAAATGATGTTTTGACAGTTGTATCATCCAATAATTTTTCATTTATATGACGTAAAGGTGGTTTCCCCCTCAAATAAGATATTTATCAAGTCATTAATCTATATTTTCTTCTATTTTTTTATCTGGTTATGTAACGGGAAGCCCTGGTTTAGTTTTGTCTTGGTTTATTCCATGAGATCCCATATTCATGCTTAAAATATGGCATAAGGTTGATTGGATGAAAGAGGGATTTAGTTAATCCAAACCTATGGTCGAGTGGTACATGGGAGTCCCTGACTTGGTTGGTATTTTTCCATGTTAATATGAGACATTTCCGTATTGTGATATATGCACATTTCTAGTACTATATTGAAGTTATTATGGATGAGTTTTCATGGTTTCTATGTTGGTTATTTTCTCATTGTATGTTTGTTATATGATGCGTATCATCTATGACCCTTGTCATGAATAATTTATTTATTGATTAATTGATGAATGTATGGACCAATAAGTGTTGTTTCAACTATCTGGATAGATTATAGAGCCCTCTCAGTCATTCTAAAATGAATCTCATACTCTTATGATCATATATACATCGATGACCTGTAACTCTTATTATTTCCATGTTTTTAATGAAATATTTGTTATGGATTATGAATCTATGGGTCTAGTTATTTTCAAAAAAAATTATGAATGTATTTATCATTATCTTGTTTATCATTCTAATAATTTATAGCTATCTGGGAAATGGTATAGAGGTCGTCCTTCAAAAGTGGCTCGGATATCATCACTAGACACTTTGAGTTGAATATTTTGGGCTATAACTCCATGGATGCAGTGTCATGTGTGTGGTTGGAACCCTATAACCACACCCTTACCTTATTATGCATGCATTTGGGCTTAATATGTGAGAAGAGAATCCTCAGCTCAAGGTTTGGTCACCTAGGGTGGTCCTTTGTTCCATGTGTGTCTTGTATCCCTAAGTGATGTTTGTGAGAAGTTAGTTGTCAACCCCACCTTCATAACTAAAGCTTGGAGCTGAGGTCATGGCATAATGAACCTTCATCTCATGTTTACCTTGGCAGGATTGTGAATTATATAAACTTGGGAGGAGGTTGTTACAAAATGGTATCAGAGCTTTCAGGTTCAAACTCTTAGACTAAATGGGAGGAATGTGTTTGTTATGCGTGCATGTTAGTTTTCCATGTGTTTTTTTTTTATTCATGGTGATGGTAATATGTATGGTTTTGTGTCATATGGATGTTGATGTTAAGATAATTGATATGTTGATTTCATTATATATACATATGTTGTTCTAATCTAGATTAACTATGTAGATGAGATAACACTGAGGTATGTTGTGTTATGTGAATATTTGTCTTATCTTACATGGTATGTTTGCAGGAAGTACAAGATAAAAAATGGAAATAAAAATGGCACATTATAGTTCATGTGTCTCCCATGAACTTAGATGAGTATAAAGGCAGAGATCATAAGTTGTAAATAATGAAAGAATCATTCAGGCACATGTCAGACATATATGACACGATTATATGTGTTAGATGGATGGATAGACCTGGCATGAGAGGTAGTGGTTATGGGTTCTACTATAGTTATGGGTTAGAGAGACAACATGGTCGACATTGTTATCATCCTTAGAGTAATATTGAAAGGGGATACTTTCCAGATGAGATCAAGAAATCCAAGTCTCCAACTTTTGATGGAGATATGAAGAAATAAGAAGATGCATAAGCATGGTTTCTTGGGATGAAGAAGTTCTTCAAGTTGCATGATTTTACAGGGAATATGAAATTCAGGATAGCCATTTTTAGTCTCAAACAAAAAGCATAAATTTAGTGAGAAGGCATAAAGCAAGTTAGAGGATTAATGTAGATGATTTGAGTTGGCATGAGTTCAAAATAATTTTTAGGAAGAATTAATTGTGAAAGAAATACTATGATGGTAGGATTAAGAAGTTATATGAGTTAAATATGGGATATATGAGACACGAAGAGTATATGACTAATTTCTTGGAGATATTAAGGTATGTACCATATCTTAAGGATGATAAAAAAAGGTTCAAAGATTTGTTAGTGGATTTTCTTTAGCATTTAAAGATAAGATTGTGTATGATGAGCCTCATAAATTAGATGAGCTAATTGGAAAGTTGAAGCATTCTTATGAGCCATCTAAGCATAAGTCAGAGTTTAAGCATGTTGATAAAGGTAATGAAAATACTAATGGAAAGTGGGATAAGAAGCGAGGAAGACCTTAGGATGCAAGTAAAAAATATCATGCAGTGACATACAATAAATCCAATGCATTTGAAATAAGATAGTGCTTTTAGTGTGAGGAGAAGAACAAGGATGATGGTAGGAATCCTTTGTAGTGTTGGACTTGTGGCAAGGATCATCACATGAGATATTTTTCACAACATCATGGTGGAAATCCTGAGATTTACAGTTCTCAGGAGGCACAGATAGTTGGAGATGTTGGACAAAGAATTCCTCAGATTTATGTAGCATTGGATAATAGGTAGATTTATCATCAAAAATATATTATCGATATGGAATCTAATCATTGTCATCAAGTTGTTTCTATTATGATTGAAACTGGATCTATGCAAAGTCATATCAATTCTAGCCTCATGGACAATTGTTTCTTGAATAAAGAAGTGCATGTGGAGTCTTGGTTAGTGTAGTTGGATACATGTACCAAGAAAATATTTTTAGGTGAGATATTTTTCATTCAAGTTCAAAAGTATGTATACATTAGCAGAGCTAAATGTGCCTATGTTTGGATGATACAATATGTTGTTGGGTATAATTTGGTTTTACATTCACAGGACTAAGGTAGATTTCTATGATAATTCTAGTGGGTAAGAAGAAGCCTAAATCAGTGAGAATGGCTATAGCTATGTAGGAAAAGTGTAATAGTAGGAAATTTTGTATCTTGTTTGAAATTCATATTTCTAGTGATAAAGGGATGGATATTGAGGACGTTGAAGCTTGAATAGGTATCCAGTTTTGGAGAAATTTTAGGATGTATTTCCAACATATATATCAGGGTTACTGTCTAATAGGAAAGTGGAATTTTATATTGAGTTGATGTCGGGAGTAACAAAGAAATCAAAGGCACCTTATATGATTAGCACTCTAGAGTTGATGGAATTTAAGTTGTAGCTTAAGGAAATGCTTGAAAAAGGATACATTAGGCCAATTGTGTCACCTTGGGGTGCACTAGTGTTGTTTGTAAAGAAGAAGGATGGTACTCTCAGGCTGTGCATTGATTACAGGCAATTGAATAAGGTGACGATCGAGAACAAGTATCCTTTGTTGCAAATTGATGACTTGTTTTATTAGTTAAAGGGAGCAACAATGTTCTCAAATATTTATTTAAGATCAGGATATCATCAATCACGCATCAAAGAAGAGGACATCTACAAAACCACACTTTTTACTAAGTATGGGTATTATGATTTTTTTGTGGTTCCTTTTGGTTTGAATAATTCTCCAACTACTTTCATGTGTTTGATGAATAATGTGTTGCATCCTTATCTAGACAAGCTTGTGATAGTACTCATTGATGATATATTGATATATTATGAGAATGAGGAAGACCATGTAGAACATATAGCAGTAATGTTAATATTTCTGAGATATCATCAATTGTATTCCAATCTTAGTAAGTGCACTTTATTTCAAATAGAAGTTCAATACTTGGGACATGTTGTTTCCAAGGAAGGTATAACAGTGGATCCAGGAAAAAGTAGAGCTATTATGGAGTGGGAAACACCTAGGAATGTGGATGACCTCACACCATTCATTAGATTAGCAGGTTATTACGGGAGGTTCATAAGGAAATTCTCATGGATTTATTATCATATTATATCATTTTAGAGAAAAGGAAATAAGTTTGAGTCGACAGGGGAATGTGAAACTAGTTTTGAGTAGTTGAAGAGTTTTCTTACAAATGCTCTAGTTCTAAAGATTGAAAATCTAGATAAAGAGTTTTTGGTATGATCAAATACTTGCAAGAGGGGAATTGGTGGATTTTTGATGCTGGAAGGACATGTAGTATACTATGAGTCAAGGAATTTGAATGAGCATTAGTAAAACTATGTGACTCGTGATCTTCAATTGACAATAATCATCCATGCCTTAATGATGTGGATACATTATCTTCATGGTAGGAGGTTCATTTTGATGAGATATAAAAGTGGGTTGAGGCACTTATTTGATAAACATAATCTAAATGCTATAAAATCTATGTGGTTGGTTACTCTCACTGAGTTTTACTTCAAGATCAAGTACATCAAGGGAAAGGAGAACAAGTTGAAGATGCTCTAAGTATAAGAGTATTGGTAAATAACATTATAGTGGTGAATTCTTATGGGATATACTTGAAGGGGTGGATATTTAATTAAGGAAAATAGGATGATAAGTACCGACAACTTAATAAAATTATACAATATCATGGCACAAGTAATAGGTATTAGGAGTATCATCTCATAACAAATGTCTTGGTCAGATTCAAGAACATTATTAATGTGTTATATAGCGGTGAGCTAACGAAGCCTACCTTGAGATAATTTAATGTTAATCCATCTTCATGTCACCTGAGATATCAGAATACATTGAAAACAATCAAAAAATTATATTATTGGTTTAACTTGAAGAAAGAGGTGGCTGAGTTTGTTGTGAGACGTTTAGAATTTCAATAGGTAAAAGAAAAGTGTAAGCATCCAACTAGTTTATTGCAATTGATTCTGATTCCAAAAAGGAAATGGGAGGTCATTTACATGGATTTCATTGCAATTTTCCCGACGACATTGGAGCAACATGATTCTATTATGGTTTTGGTTAACAAGCTAAATAAGGTAGCTCACTTCATTGTAGTTAAGACTATGAATTCATCTAGTGAGGTAGCTTAGATTTTCATCATGGTGATAGTAAGATTAGACAGTGTTCTTAAGAATATTGTATCTGATAGAACTACCAAGTTCACTTATAGGTTTTGGAAAGATTTATTTGCAGGTTTAGGAACATAGTTGGCTTTTAATACAACTTATCATCCACCGACAGGGAGGGTCAGCGAGATTGTGGAGAGAATTTTGAGGATGTATGTCATGCATAAATAATGAATCTGGGAAGAATATATTTAACTAGTTTAGTTTTCTTATAATAATAAATATCAAGAATCCTTGAAGATGGTTCAATTTGAGGCACTTGATGATACATTGGATCAATTGGAGTGATCAAGTGAACATGGTTCTAATTTCACTGGATATGCTAGCAGAGACGGAACAAAAAATGTAGGTTATTAAAAAGAATATAAAGGAAACATGAGACATGCATAATATTTATTAAGAGCATCATATGGTATTTAACGTGTTTCAGGTTGAGGAGCATGAGTACATGCGAATCAAGCCCGAGAGGTGCTCGCTTAGGATTGGGTCATGGGCCAAGTTGGCACCTTGATATCAGGGCCCTTTCGAGATCCTTGAGAGGATTGGACCAATGTACTATCAACTTGCATTACCTTTGATAACGAAATTACATGATGTTTTCCATGTTCCATTCCTTAATATGTACAATATATTTATCATGTTACTGAATGATTTCTATTGCAGGTGGAACCAGAGGGAGAATTCCATCCAAAACCACAATGCATATTGCACCAGAAAAAACTCATGACATGGAACAAAGAAATAAAGCAAGTTAAAGTGCAGTGGAGGAACTTTGGGGTCAATGAACTGCATGGGATATGACTGATCATATGCAGTCAATGTATCCTTATCTATTTGTTGGTTGAGTGGATGTATTCTGGTATATGTGTTTGACGTTGTGTTGGTTATATGAATATGCATATTTATGATCTAAATACCACAATAAAAAGTGTTATAAAGCTCCAATAAGTGGTATGGTGCTCATATTATGATGGTCATGGTATCAAAAATATGACATGTTGTAAATGTTACATTGATCTGTGTTATAAATATCCATGGGAAACATGTGTTTTGCTCATTTATGAGTGTCATTGAACAATCAAGACAATGTTCCCCCGAGGGGGAAGGGCTTGTAGCAACCCCTGGTTTACTGTCATGTAAATAGAATATAAGACCAATGTCATGGGACACATATTCAAAGTTGAATGTTGGGAAAAAATAGTGATGGGTATCACTAGTGATTAATTTATGACTATGGAAATTAGAAAAGGAATTGGAAAAGGAAAAGTGGCAATAATTGGCATTTCATTTCTAAAATAAATGAAAATAGGAGAAAAGGAAGGTGAAGACACACATATATGCATGAGAGGTAAATTGAAGGACAAATGAAGAAAATAGAGGCCTCAATCATAAAAAGGATTTTGAGGATCAATTGCTAGCCCTTTGAAATTTTTTGGGTGTCTATTCTATTATCTAATTCTCTCATACTCTTTCACACTTGGAGAAGTTTCGGATAATGCTTGGAGAAATATATTATTCACTTGGATTTGGAGAAAGAATGCAAAGGAAATTAAGAAAGAGTAAGGGAATAGGTGGATCACCAACTACAAGTATATTTATTCGTAGGTAATAGGTTGTTTGCATGATATCCCTATTGAGTTTTGGATCCATGAAATATGCATGTGATTATCTAGTTATGTGTTGTCATTGGCATGGAAGATTTACGGGATTAACAATGGTTTTATTTTTTCCTTTCCATTTCCTCGGCATCCATGGTGTTGTGGGTTTCCACTTCATTTTTTTTTCTGATCATTTCTTATGTTCATTATGTCTATTCGTTGGAGCAAACTCTATGGAAGCATTGGAACAACTTGGGTTGAGTTACTAGTACTAGAGGCTATTGTGGGACACATTATTTAGAGGCATTGGTGGGTTTAATTAGTAGTCCCTAGAGTCATGCTAAAAAAATTCTCTAGAGCCCTGGAATGTTTTGGGTTGATTTTATCATTCTTGAAGCCCTAGACAAATTTTGTAGAGAATGATTCAGTTGGTGTTAATGATTTCCAACCATGGAGGTGGAATTGTTGTGGTGGAGGGTTGAGGTGGTTTTGCCTCTATAAGCCCTGGTCTGGTTTTGTCTTGTTTTCTTCCATGAGATCTGACATTCATGCTTGGAATATGGCATGGGAGTGATTAGCTAAAATAGATATTTAATTCATCCCAATCTATGGTCACGTGGTACATGGAAGTCCTTGACTTGGTTGATATTTTCTATGTTAATATGAGACATTTCCTTATTTTTATCTATGAGCATTTGTAGTATTAGATTGGTGATATTATGGCTAATTTTCCACGGTGTCTTTGTTGGTTATTTCTGGTTATATGTTGGTTATATGATGTGTACCATCTATGGCTATTATCATGAATCATTTAGTTATTGATGGATTGATGAATGTATGGAATAATAGGTATTTGTTCAACTACGTGGAGAGGCAATGGAGCCTTCTTGTTCATTTTCATATGAATCTCAAACTCTTATGATCATATATGCATGCATGGCCTGTAAGCCTTATATTTTTCCGCATATTTGATGGAATGTATGTTATGGATTAGGAATATATGGGTATATTTATTGTTCAAGTTTTTTATGAATGGATTTATCATTATGCCATTTATGATTATGAAAAGATACAGATAGTTTTACAAAGTGGTGTGGAGGCTGGCTTGGAAAAGTGGCTCAAATCTGGGACCACACCCTCTAAATTGGAGATTTTTGGTTATAACTACATGGAAACAATGTCATGCGTGTATTTAGAGCCCTATAATCATATCCTTTCATTTTTTTTTCATCTGTTTGGGGTTAAATATGTGAGAACAAGAGCCCTAGCTCAAGGTTTGGTTAACTGGGGTGGTCCTTTGGTCCCTGACTGTCCTGTAGCCCTTATTTATGTTTGTGAGAAATCAATTGTTAGCCCCAGCTTTATAACTGAAGCTTGGAGGTTGGGTCATGTCATAGTAACTATTTTTCTCTTGTTTACCCTGATTGGCTTTTGAGTTGGGTAAATGTGGGAGGAAACTATTAAATAATTCATCCAACAATTCATCAATGATAAGAATGGGAAATTTATCTTTAATATTGAGCTTTTTTAGCTCTCTATAATTCAAGCACATATTCCACAATCTATCCTTTTTGTGAAATAATAATAATGGAGAAAAAAAATAATTTTGGCTAGGATAAATTATACCATCCTCTAGGATTTATGCAACCATGCATTAAATTTCACTCTTTTGAGTGTAAACATATTTGTAATGTTTGATGTTCAGAGGAAACCTTCTTATAATTATGTGAATAACATGATAATAATCATGGATAGGTGGGAGACATTTGGGAGCATAAAATAACTTAGAAATATATTCATGAACTCTTTATACATCTGGTGAAATGGGTGACATAAATTTTTTCACATCTAGTGAGAATAATCATGCAATCAAACCTTTTTTTTCATTCCTCATAATTTGTTTCATGACAATAAAATTAATTATTTTACCAAGCCTCCTTGTAATATCCCTTAATTCAATTTCCTTTCCTTTCCATAAAATATTCAAGAAAAGGTCTTGAAAATTAAAATCTATTGTTCCCAAATATTGCAACCATTTCACTACTAATATAACATCAACACCACCCATTAGTATGGGAAAAAAAATCAATATTCAATACATATTCCCCCATTGTTAGATTTAAATTATGGAAATTCCATAAGAAAATTATATTTCCTCTATATGCAACCACCACTTGAAACTTTGGTGCTGAAATAGAAATTAATTCAAATCCTAAGATATCTTACAATGTATAGAATTATTGGTTCGACTTGAATCAATCAACACGATTACATTTTTATTTTTTATGTATCCTTGTACCTTGAGACTTTGGGGAGTGTTAATTCCATCCAATGGATTGCAATATATGTTTGGATGGATTTCTTCAAACATTGGAGTTGGTTCCTACTGAATATCTTCTTCTTCTTATGTTTATTGTCCCTTTTTTTCCTCCTCTTCACAATCTATGTAAAATACTTTATTCTCAGTGCACTTATGACCTTTACTCTATTTTCTATCACAACTATAACAAATCCATTTTCTCTTTTTTCCTCCAGTTGCTGTGGTGTCAACCTTGTAGGTTTTGGGAGGCTAGGACAGAAAACACTTCCATATTTATAATTGTGAGTGGTAGAACTCCTCCTTTCCATAATTTTTCTTTCAACATTTTTGGCCACCCTAAATGCATTATCCAATGACTTAGGTTCCCAGAGCCAAACCTCATGTTTCATTTTATCCCTTAAAGTCCCTCTGAATACATCATTCATATGCACCTATGGAATATCAGTTCCCTTTGTATTTAGTCTTTGGAAGTTCTCAATGTGTTGTGCAACTAAACCCCTTTGTTTGAGATTTATCAATTGCCTAAAGAAGGTATTTATCATTGTATCGTGATAATGTTCTATCAATTCCTCCGTGAAAATTGTCCAAATGATAAGTGATTTACAAGAAAACATCCATCGATACCATACAACTCATGGAAATATGAAATTCTTACCTTTTTTTTGTGTTTCACATCATGTAAATAAAATAAATACCCCATTTATAGTATCCATGTTACCGAATTATTTCAATCAAACTTCCTCATATCAATATTTGGAATTTTGTTGGTCTTGAACCCAATATTGGATTCTCCAAAGCATGATTCACATTATTTTTATTCATCATGGGTTTAATGTAATACCTTATCACCACTAGGAAGCATTTCTTGTATTATCTTTGTCAAACCTTCCTTAAAACATTCCATGTCCCCTTTTATTTATAATTTTAAACCATCATTCAAAACTTCCATGTCTCTATTTATTTCTTCTTTTAAAATATCCTTCAAAAATTCCACATCCCCTTTTATTTATTTTTTTAAACAATCCATCTTAAAATTCAACATCACCTCCAATTAACTTTTGGTTTCTCTTTTTTAGAGCAAAAATTGTTGCACTTGTTCTTGTAATTTTGATATATCATTTTGTGTTTCTTCCTCTTCTTCATGTGTAATAGTAGATATTTTTGTGGGCTTAATGAGTGTATAATTTTTTGTTTTTTTTAAGACATTTTTTAAACAAATAATGATATCTATGATTCAGTACACCCTTTGAATCACTTCAAACTACATTTTTAAACAAAAGTTATACAATTTTAAAAATACACATCTGTTTTGTTTTTCAGAGCTTCATTTTGAGCTTGTTGATATAGCCAACCTTAAAAATATTGTATATCTATTATTTCAGCCACCCATGGTTTGAAACTTTGCACAACTTCTATGTCTTTTGTCCACCCACATAATTTATATCTATATTGGATTCTTTGAGATAAAATTATGTCGAAACTCCCATGATGACCTAATTATGGACTATTTTAGTATAGCGAACTTGTATAGCTTTCCATATGTCATTGTTTCAATATTTGGCCCTAAAATTTCTACCTAAAATAACTACAGTCTATGAAATTTCAATCACCTTTTACAAAATTCAATCTAATGCCTCAAGAGAATTTTAAGATAATTTTCCCTAGGATACCTCTTTGAGGCTAAATTATTTAGTATAAAAAAACCCCAACTTCCTTTGACCATATATCCAAAAATGTGGTGAACCCAGCTCTAAAATTTTAACAAGATCTTTATAAATATTTTGAATATATGTGGTAAAAATTTAATGGTTTAAATCATCATAGGAAACCCTAGGATCAAGAGATCAAATACCAAATGTTATGTTCCTAGATCAAAATAATGCATAAACATTAGAAAATATAGATAAATACACATCTGTTTTGTTTTTAAGAGCTTCATTTTGAGCTTCTTGATATAACCGACCTTAAAACTATTTTATATCTATTATTTCAGCCACCCATGGTTTGAAACTTTGCACAACTTCTATTTCTTTTGTCCACCCACATAATTTATATTGAGATTGGATTATTTGAGATAAAATTATGTCGAATCTCCCATGATGACCTAATTATGGACTATTTTAGTATAGCGAACTTGTATAGATTTCCATATTTCATTGTTTCAATATTTGGCCCTAAAAGTTCTACCTAAAATAACTACAGTCTATGAAATTTCAATCACCTTTTACAAAATTCAATCTAATTCCTGAAGAGAATTTTAAGATAATTTTCCCTAGGACACCTCTTTGAGGCTAAATTATTTAGTATAAAAAAACCCCAACTTCCTTTGACCATATCTCCAAAAATGTAGTGAACCCAGCTCTAAAATTTTAACAAGATCTTTATAAATATTTTGAATCTATGTGGTAAAAATTTAATGGTTTAAAGCATCATAGGAAACCCTAGGATCAAGAGATCAAATACCAAATGTTATTTACCTAGATCAAAATAATGCATAAACATTAGAAAATATAGATAAACAACTTGATACTAAATTCGAGGGGTAAACCTCATTTTACATCACATAAATGAACAATTATTGGATGATTCAAAATGACAAGACCTCCTTGGTATATATACGTCTAAAGGGTCAAAATGTAATTAGGGCTGAATAACAATAATAATAAGGGCACAACAATAAAAATATAGGGATTACACTAATATTATAAGAATCCCTTATAGTATTACATGTTAAAAAAGAATGGGTCAATAATGTTATGTTTTTTTTTTACATCACATAATTCTTATGACCTTTATACTTAGATTCCCCAAATAGGGTACTACTGAGTTCTATGAATCAAATGTGTGTTCTTTTAATTTCCTTTAATGTGTTTCATGAATTAAAAATGATATATATATCATCACGATTGAATTTAGATGGTTTGTTTTAAATTTGGTGACATAGAAAGGTCATGGACCTCACTCTAGTCTGTGTTTAAAATTTATTCCATTTGAAATATTACATTTAGCAATTAGCTCTCAAAAAGAAATAATCAAATTTTAAAGAAATAAAAATGATTGAATCCAATACTATGTCCAAAAATAAATATCTTCCTCTTACCTTATATCCATGACAAATCCAATCTTCTCATTCTTAAAATATACACCATTTACATTATACTGCTAAATTTAGCAATACATTCTCAAAGAGATATAATCACCTTTAAAGAGTTAAAAATTATCTAATCAAATATTATATCAAAAACAAAATTGTAACTCTTACTTTATATCCACAGAAAATCCAATCCTCTCATTTTTAATAGATATACCATTTACGTTATGTTGTAGACATCTTATGGACATCTCCTTCCTCCATTACTAAAAATATACCAGATAAGTTACACTGTATGCAAAACATCTGAATTATGTTACATTGAATGCATGAGATTTAAAGACAAATAATTCTCAATAATTGATAAAGTTTAATCATTTTAATTTATTTGTTTTAGTATGAAGATTTTGTAAAAAATTGAGATGTGTGAAAGAAATGTATGCAGGGGTGCGAAGGTGTATAGCTAGATATCTATTCGGAATAAGGAACACATCCATATACACAACACTTCTTCTACACATTCATGAAGTTTTTTTAATGCGATGTATGAAAAAAATCCCCTTAATTTTGAACAAATATTTCAAATATTTTAACAAGTAAAAATTACAAATTCCAATTCAATATTTACAAAAGAAAAATTACAAATTCCAAACCAAGATTTAAAAAATGAAAAATTCAAATTCCTAACCAAGATTTAGAAAATCGGAATTCCAATTTCTGAACCAAGATTACAAATACTACTAGAACAATATAAAGTATTGTCATTATTGTTGCTTAAACCTAAAAAATAGTTGAATGAATTTTTACAATCTCATGTAATAGATGGATGTGTTACCATTTTTTTGCCAACCAATTTACTTTAAATCTAAATTTCTTGAAAAAATAGACCTAATTAGAGGCATGACCTTTCCAATTCATTTAGTAATTGTTCTCAAAATGGTAGAATCTATTTCAATGAATGGAAACAAATTTATCTTTTTTCAATGACAATGGAATTTTTAGTCTCAATATGTCATTAATGAAAATAGTAACACTATTTTTATATAACATTCAGTCATATGATTAATATACATTGAGACATTTTAATATTCAACATTACTAATCAGGGTTTACCGTACATTCAATACCTATTCATGTATAAAAATAACTTGCAATGTAAAGAAGATAACCTATTACTTAAATCTAATGATTTTATTTATAAACATCAACTTCATATAACATTCATTCAAATCATTAATATACATTTAAATATTTATATACTCAAAATTATTCACAAAAAACTAATTTAAATGAAAGACTTGTTTTTTCATACAATAAGCTAAATGCAACACTTGAATGATAAAAAGGAAAATGTGTGGAGAAAAATGTGTAAGCTTCCTTCTGCACACATAAAATTTAACTAAGTAAAATACTTATGAAAGTGTAGTTTGGAGGGATTTTTATAAAAGCTTTTGTATATTTTATAGCATTTTTTTTTTGTCAGTCAAAGTCTGGTATTATATTATCATCTCAAAAATAGAATTTAAAATAGGAGCCACCATGGCTCGATTACATTTAGTCACCCTTAAATGCATACTATTCCCATAGAGCTTGGGTGCTTGCCAAGGCATTCGAAGAACTTGGTTATTTCCAACAAAATTACAAAAATCAAACCGAAAGCTATCATCAAGGAGGTGGATGTAGGGGACTTGGCGGGGGAGCTACAAAGAGAAGATCCTGATGGTGCACGTGGTAGCTGATGTGATCCACTTGCACGTGGTAGCTGATGTGATCCACTTGAGTCTCTAGGGATCAGAGGTGGACTTGAGAATGCCGCAGAATATGAAACGGACTCTCCAGAGCCTCAAGGGTCTCCGTCTACAGGATTTGGAAAGTGTTAATGTAATTGACTATTTCATTATGGTCCTCATACCTCTGCTCTCTGAGGGTGTCCAATTTGAGATGAATCTGCTGAAGTTAGGTGGCGATGGCGTCAATGGTGGTGGGAGCCTCAATTTTTCCAGGGGATTGGGCTAGGGAGATAGCCATGGCCGCTGATGAGTGCGGGAGGGAACTCAGATCTTCTGGAACCGCTCGATGATCCATTCCTCGGCTAAGACCACCGCGACAAGCCTAAGAACACTCTCTCTGCATGAATGCTTCTTTCTCTCCCTCAGGCTTGGCTGCACTAATGCTCCAAGTCGCCTCAATTCCATCCGTCCAGGAACCCCATGCTGCACCACCAAACCCTTGGCTGAGATTAGCTCAGATTGCGACCTGGGTCTTCTTGGTCCCGTAGACAGGGGACACGCGACCTGGGTCTCCTGGGTCCCATAGACAGGGGACACGCGACCACCCCCAATCTTTCCACTTATGTCTAGGGAGTTGTAGAGGCTCCACCGCTCACAGATAAAAAATGTGGGGAGGCTAGATTTCTCTGCAAATCTGAGGCAGAACCACCCAGGAGCTATGACATTGTGGGGTTGCTAATGAACAGTCCGCAGAATTGGAGTTGGCGCCCAAGAAACAAACCTAATTATTCCAGTCAAAAAAAAGTCCACAGTCTGAATTTCCTTGCCACCTCCCTCGTCCTCCTCTTGGCGCAGTGTGCGCATTCCCGAGCCATTGCCAGGAAACCTCCCTGCTTCCCACCATTCTCCACCACTGCCTGACATGTCTGCTCCTCTACTCTTTCCAAGCCGGCGAAGCTCAAGCTAGAGCTTTAGAGACAACTGGTGATCATCTGGATAGACCGCTACTCCAACCTTCACCATCACCCGTAGAACCGAAATGCCCAGAACAATGTCCCACATGTGACTTAACATTGCCACTTTTCCATGAAATTTCCTGCCCCGAGGCTCTTCGCCACTCGCTTGTGTGAGCATGGTGAGTCTGTGGGCATGCGGCTTGGGGTCAGGTGGGCCTTAATTGCTCCCCACCCACATTTTACTTGACAAAAAAATATAATATAATCAATTTCTAAAGAGATAAAAATTATCGAATGTAATACTATATTGAAAAATAAATATCTACCTCTTACCTTGTATTCACAACATATCTAATCTTCCCATTTCTAAAAGATATAGCATTTACATTACAATGCCACATTTAACAATCCATTCTGAAAGAGATTTAATCAATTTTAAAGAATAAAAAATTATTTGATCCAATTCTATATTAAAAATATTTATGTAAGTCTTACCTTATATCCATGGAAAATCCAATCTTCCCATTTTTAAAACATCTACCAATTACAGTACATTGTATACATATTATGGATTTATTCTTCCTCTATTCCTAAAATCATGTCACATAAGTTACATTGTATGAAAAACATATTTGTTTTGTTACATTGTATTCATGATATGTATTTTTTTTCCAATAATTAATAAATTTTATTATTTTTAGTTTATTTTTTTAGTGTAAACATTTTGTGTGGAATGAAAATGTGTAAAAGAAATATGTATGAAATCTTTTTAAAGTGATACATAAAAAAACCTTAATTTTGTAACAAGATTCAAATATTTTAATAAATCAAAATTACAAATTCAAAACCAACATTTAATAAACCAAAAATCTAAATTTATATAACTATATATTAACTATAAAAGTTAACTTTATCTAACATTTATTCAAATCATTAACCTATATTGAAACAAATTTATACGTAAAATTATAGATGGAAACAAATTTATACTCAAAATTATTCATTAAAAAATAAGCTAAATGCAACAGTTGGTTTTGTTTTTGATATAATAATCTCAATGCAACACTTGAATGTTTCTACGGAAAATGTGCCAGGGGAATGTGCCCACAGAAATTGATGTCACACCCTTTTCAATCTAGCCATGTTGCCGAGATATATTTCTAGCCATGTTGACATGAGCCTTGTTTCCAAGATCTTGTTCTCAGCCATGGTGCCTTGACACCAACCATGCTGCCAAGATCTAGTTCCCAACCATGGTACCGTTGGTGCCACTCGTTTATTCGACAAGATAAGCACACTAATATTCTATGTTGATAAGCACACTAATATTCTATGTTGAGCGATGTAACATTGCGCTTTTCCGAAATTTTTTTGAACCAAACCACCAATGACGTTTGAATAAAAAGGGAATTTCTTTTATTGCTTTATATTTCATATATAGCTCATGTCTAAATAAAATTATCATCATTCTATCAGCAATGACCGTATCATTCGTTCGTAGCCATAGAGAAATGTGTTGTAGCACCAGAAATGTCTCACACTATTTGTTGCAGATCAATCCCACAATTCATGTTTATTAATGGTAATAATGAAGCCTTAACCTTATATGATTTTTGAGCTATTTCTTATCTCTGTGATGGGAAAAGTGATAAAATTTGAGGTGTTATTATTACTAATTTCCATAGAAGCCTTTTTTACGCGTTAGAAATTTTCTTTTCTATTGATTTTTTTTTTATGGTATTTCTATATATGGTTAAACTTTATTCCTCACATCAGAAACTACAACAAACATCCATACAAAAAAGAGAAACCTCAATTAAGAGTTTTTTTTTTCGGAAAAATGAAATTGTATACACATTTTAAGAAGCTAAACTTTTTTTATATTAAACTCTTAATCTTAAAAACACAACACAAACCTATACGAAAATTGAGCAGCTTAAGGAATTCTTTTTTCCTTATAAGCAAAATGAAATTCAATAGAAACTAGATAAAGTTAGACTCTTTTATTAGTTAAACTAATATCCTTTGGAATCCCAACAAATATCAAATAGAAAAAATTGAATAGCCACATAAAGGAATTTTCATAACTGAAAGTTAAATGAAAAATTGTAGAAAAAAAAGATTACCTTGAAATTATGGACATTGTAGAAAATTCAATATATTGTTCAATAAAATATATTGTATTTTTTTATTATAATAGTTAATATATTTTTATTATAATAGTTAATATATTGTGTCCGAGTACAAAAAATGGAAAACAACTAATCTAAACATGTGACAATATGGTCATTAAGAATACAAGATATTTTTCCTTCCATATATTTGTGGCTCCTAGTATATGGCATCCTAGAATAACTTTATCTTCATTGAACCATCCATTCTATGATACTTGCATCTTCCAATACAACTTCCTCAATTTTTGTATAGAATTTTTTATCACTATTAGCCTAGTGTCACAACCTATTTTTCATACTAAAATTATTTCATAATTTTTCATAAGTTAAGTGTATATGAATAAAAAATATGTATCATGTTTAATGTAGATTATGCTAGGAGAGATGGAAAATTTCCAGAAAAAATGACACCAATGGCAATGGCAATGTCATCAACCTTTCTAAAGAGAAACAAATGGCACATGGAAAAAAAATTGTTTGCTTCGACAATTTCACCAATAATTTATTTCCAACATGTGGAGGATTTGAATCGAGCATTTCATAGAATATAATAATTCATTATCACTACTATTACCAATTAAATTTCACCAAAACCCTAATTTCAATAATAATTAGATTGTATTCTCTACTATGAAAAATAATAAGATGTAGAAAATGTTTGATATAAAAAAGTTTTAGTGGAAATAGATCATCCCATCTATAGGTATTTGGTGTGAATAACTAATTAATTTCCAAGAAAATCTCATCATTGTACTAGAACTCCTTTCTTACAATTTCTTAAAATTCCCACTAGTTCCTTAAAATTTCTCAATATATCCTTGTACAATCTGGCGAGGTCATTGAGTAGTAGCATAAGACATTTCAAATAGATTATCATGATGTCACTTAAAACAATCCTTTATATTAGTTGTTCCACTTTCCTACCTACATGAGCTATTGCTACTTTGTGCTTTAACTAAATAACATGTCTGATTGAGCTACTATTAATTTGTGTTTTAACTAAATAACTCATAATAAATATTTTCCATCTTTATTTAAATATGTAAATACATATCAACCTAATCTAGACAAATAGAGAATACATAACACATGGAGCCATGAGAATTGTTTCTATGTGTAATGTTGTAAAAAATTATGTTTGAACAGTAATGATTTAAGTATGAAGTTATGTTTGTTGTAAATTTTGCTTTCTTTAATATGTGAATTCAAATATAATTATTAATTTTGTTTAGTATTTTACTTTTTAAAATTTAAATATTATTTAAAAATTTAAATTAATATTAAATAAAGTTGTGAGAGAAAGCTTAAATATATATATATATATATATATATATATTATTTATATAAATAAGAAAAAATTATCTTTTTCATAAAAAAAATAGTGATCAAGTATTTAACCCTTATTAAATAAGATAAACAATATTATTAATATAAACTATTATGAACATGTACATTTATTTATATCAAAATAATTTTTTTTTTCATAGGTAATGTAGAGTTCTTATCTACCATTGAGGTTACATTTTCGAAAATTTATGAACATCTCCTTTCTCTACTCCTAAAAACATATAACTTAAGTTACAATGTATCCATAACATAAAACTTGTGCTACACTGTATGCATTATATGTAATTTCTCCCCCCCCCCCCAATAATTGATAAAGTTTCTAACAAATTAAAATTACCAATTCTAATTCAAGATTTACAAAACCAAAGTTACAAATTCCAAACCAATATTTTAAAAATAAAAATTTGAAATTCTTAACCAAGGTTTGAAAAATCAAAATGCCAAATTATGAACCAAGATTACAAAAAATATTAAAGAAGTATAAAGTACCGCCAATATTGTTTTTTTAACCTATAGTGAAACTAATCAAACTTATACAATATCATATAATTGATGGATGTGCTACCATTTTCTTTCCCTCCACTTTACATATGATTTCAATTTCTTGAAAATGTATATGTGAGGTGAAAAATCAAAGGCATGATTTGTCCAATTCATTTAGAAACTGTTCTCATCATAGAAGCAACCATACATGTGAATGGAAACAAATTTATATTTTTTCAATTTCATTGGCATTTTAAAGCTCACTGTGTCATTAATGCAAACATTAACACCAATTGTATATAATTCATTCACACGGTTACTATACTTTGAAGCATTTTAATATTCAAAATTATTCATGAGGGCCTACCTTACATGAAATACTTATTCACATATAAAAATAACTTTCAATTTAGAGAAGAGAACACATTACTTAAATGTAATGTTTATATTTACAAACATGAGCTTCATTTAACATTCATTCAAATCATTAAGCATTTTAATACTCAAAATTATTCATCAAAAAGTAAGCTCAATGGAACACTTGCTTTTGCATACATAAAATTTAACTAAGTAAAGCAGTTAACAAATTGCAGCTTTGGGGGATTTATGTATAGTGTTTCACTCAACATTTTCAAATTAGTGAAAGAATAGAGATTTAACCTTCCCGCCCTTTCGCATGTTCCCCTTAAACGCACAGCCCTACTTCCACACCTGCACGCACATTTTCACCTTCACAAACTTATATGTTTAGTAGGATAATTTTTTCTATTTATTATCTTTTTTTATAGTTTATATAATTAATATATGATCAAATATTTTTTAATTATTATTTAAAATAATTAATCATAATTTAATTTTTCATTAGTAGTAAGAAAAAATGGTTGTTTCATAGCTATGTAGTTTTTTCATGTTGTTATAGTTTTTTCTTACTCATTCTAAGTATGAAACTCAACTAGTCATAGTCTTCACCAAACTTAATAGCTTGTGTAATTCATTAACATAAGATTAAAAAATATTATTTTTTTTAATGTTTAGTGAATGGAAGTATGGTAATTCATAATCTAGGAACTTATAGTAATTCTAACAAATTTTTAAAAATGTACTCATTTTAATTAAGAAAAAAAATTATATTAGGGTATCTTCTAAAATTTAGATCACTTTATGGAGACATGATTCTGACTTCTATACACTATGTCTATTTCCATAAAAAAATTTCATCATCTCATAAATTAGTGGTTGGAAATAAATTTATTTAGTTATTTTATTTATGAAAATATATTACAATCATGAAAAGATAACATAAACATAATTCTAAAACACGGACAGGTTCGAATGTACATGTGGTTTCTAAAATATTGAGAAATGCACTTACATCTATTAGGTACAAAAATCAAATGTAATATTTGACTGTAATACTATCAATGAATGATTAGAAGCTAGGGGAAACCTCTTTTAATACAACTTTTTTACTAGCCCCTCTCCACGATTGTGTTGGTGTTGAGTTAGTAATCCATATTAATAACACATAATTAGTAAGTTAGCGATGGCTTATGAATATGAGTTATGCCAATTTATCTCATGATGGGAGAGCTAGTGAGCTTATAAACGAACTATCTCATGTACAAAATATTTTATTTATAAGTAAACAACATCGTTCATTGATTGATAATGGCTTATTTGATAAAAACTGGAAAAAAAATACATTGATTAATACATTAGGCCATTACTAGCCTTTGCGGAACAATGACTAACTAATGAAAAAATTATGTGTTACATCCATACGTACTAACATGTCCTTTCCTATAACGTTTTGAGCTTAAAGTAAAAGGAAAGAGTAGATAAAGTTACAATTTGCAATCAAAGTCATTCTCCTATGGTCACCTTAAGAATATAGTGGCATAGTACACTTCATTAAATTTAGAACCATTGTATTTACTTCCTTCTTGAGAATTATTTCCGCAATAAAATTGTAAATATTAACATTGATGTGCCTCATATGGTTGGAATTATATATGGAATTATATATACATGGATTAGCATGGTTATTTTATGCTAAATTTAAAGGTATTCTACCTATGTGTAACTTAACAAGTTTTTTGGTTAGACATTTATACTGGAAAATATATTATTCATTATGTTCAATGATTAAATCATCTTCAAAATGCTTAACAAATAGGGCATTCTATAAAGGAGTAACACCTTAAGAAGTCATACACAATTAGATCAAAGGTTATAACAACAATTTTTTTAAGTAGTTAAATCCTTATAATAGGGAAATAGTTGATAACCCTAGCCAACATGGCCACTTAAGGAAATTTATTAATGCTAAAAAAAATTGTACATGGGAATGTTTCTCACAATAAATCATAAAAAATTACCCTAAATTATCTTTAATTATTGAGGTTTTAAGTTATGGATCAATTTCCATTACTATAAAAATTTTAGCATATCATGATCATTGGATTACATAAATACAAATGTAAACTAATTCATGCTAAATAAACACACTAAATCTGTTATGAAACGAGCTCCCAAAATAGAAGAAAAGAGAGATCAACGCCTTAGAAATTAGCCACTTCGAGAGGGAAACCTCCTTTACATTACATAAATGAACAATTCTTGGATGACACAAATGAAAAAACTCTTTTATATATATAGGAGTCCATGGGGTCACAATATAATCCTAGCCAACCTAAAAATAACAATGTATGGGCACAATAATAACAATATGGGGACTACACAGATACAACAATAAAAATACACTAAAAACAATAAGGGACTACACTAGTAATATAGGGCTCTAAAATGTCCCTCTCCTTCAAAAAAGTGCTTTCCTCAATGCTTGAGTAGTTCTAGATGCTTCTGTATAAAATTATCATCCTCCAATGTGGAACCTTCAGTGGGTAAGTTCTTCCACTTAGCGAGATACTATGAAATTGATCGATTACGCAGTTCTCGAGTTCTTGTTTCCATGACTACTTAAGGTTCCAACATGATATTTCCTTCCTCATCAAGTTCTAGAAATACTGTTCAAACCAGAAGTTTCTCACCTATAACCTTCTTTAAGCATGAAACATGGAAAACTAGGTGCACTCGAGAAGATGTAGGAGGCTCCAATTTGTATTCCATAATACCAATATTTTGCAACACCTTGTATGGACCATAGTACTTTGGAAATAATTTATTATCATTCTTAGCTTACTTTAGGGACAGTTGTTTGTATGATTGTAGCCATAAAATACCCAGTCACCTACATCAAAACTTCTCTTGCTACAATGTTGATTTTCCCCTTGTCTCATTCGATTCTTGCAAAATTTAGGTTGTCCTTTAAGAGTTGGAGAACTTGTTGTTGATGCTAGATGTGATTTTCCATTGCTTGAACCTTATAATTTTCTCTTAAATATGATGTGATGGATGGAGGATGATATCCAAAAAGTGCCATAAATGGGGTTAATTTTTCTGTAGTGTGGAAGGAAGTGTGATACCACCATTCAACCATAGGTAACCAATTGACCCATTATGTTTGTTTATCATATACAAAGCAATGAAGATATCCTTCCAAAAATCTTTTCACTATCTCAGTTTGCCCATTAGATTGAGGATGATAAGATGAGCTATGAGCTATTTGAGTACCCAAACAATAAAATAATTATGTGTTATGAAACTAACTCCAAAAATATAAGAAAAGAGAGATCAGTGCCTTAGAAATAAGCCACTTCGAGGGGGAAACCTCCTTTACATTACATAAATGAACATTTCTTAGATGATACAAATGACAAAACCTTCGTTCTATATATAGGAGTCCATGCAGTCTCATGTAGGCAAAACAAACACAATTGCTACCAATAAAATTATTATAGTAAAATGTGTAATTTTACCAAGGCCCAGACTTTTCTCCTTGACAAGATTAGTTTGCCTCTTGTCGGTCTAAGTATGAAAGGTTACCACTATGTCAAACAATATAGAATTCCACTTACTTTCCAAGCACAAATTGTATGTGTCATAAAACAACATACCATTTATTCAACCCAAATGGTCTTTAAGATTCCACTCTAAATGTATCATAAACAAGTCGAGCTTATTAAGTTTATTGAATGATAGAAATTGAGCCGAATGCCATATGGGCTGCACCCATACCTCATAACTTGTCACCATTACTGCCCATCACATAGACTACATCATAATCATTTCAAGGTTCCAATGTTTTTAATACTGCAACATTGCCAAGACACTATAACCCACACAATGTAACACCTCCACGCAAGTGTAATCCAATATACACCATATGCAAACACATCTCAAGCCATACAATGTAATTCCTATGCAAACATATCTCAAGCCATACCATATGTGATGCCCACGGCATGGTCACTGTGGCATTGGATACGTAACATTGTAGAGACAGAAATTCCTCCCACGTTGGAACCGACCCCAACCAAAACGAAGCGTTAAGTCTGGTATTGACTCCTTTGCTATCATGGTTTTGTAAATAAAAATATGACAACACTTCAAATGTCGTGCCTCTTTGAACTCACATATCAAATCATGCGGTTTCTTTCATCATCGATGATCAAAAATATATGTTTGCTCATGACTCTAGCTATATCTCCCACTGTATTTCTTCAATCACATAGCAAGTTAACGTACTTACGTCAGCTTGTGGCTCTAGCTACGGCCATAACCATACTCCTTTCCCTAGCGCAAAGCATATCTTCTGCTCACTCTTTCCATGACTGTGATCCTTGATTCTGGTTGCAGTCTCCTGCGCTCGCGGCACTACAACAAATATGCGTGTAATATATATGTATAAACTGTAGAATTAAACAAACTCATAATATCACTTCGTCAGAATAATCTACTGATCTAAATTTATTTCCCACATGATTTCGCAGTCTACATATCGAACAATCTTGAGGTTCTCTTACCATCATCCAACTATTTATACTTGAGTAATAAAATTGCTCCTCTTAGAATAGGTTTCCTCAATAAATTACTACCTTCCTATTTTTAAGGGCTTATCCCTATGTTGGCTATACATCCACACAGGGAAAGAAACCAATTGCTAAATTTATTCCATATTTATTTAAATACAAAACAAACTAACAATGCTCCATAAATAAATAAAAAATTTAATAAAATAGCTAATTATACTACTCCTAAATCTATTTCACTTCAATTTAGCCATAACATGTGACCAAAATGTCACTTTGCTGGCTAGGTCCCCGATGCTCCTGCATCAGACTCCCGGGGAAGAAAAATGATCTTGTAGTAATTTAGAATCGATTCCCAACTTCTATAGCTCTATTGTAGTCATCCAACTGGTGTCTTCCACTGGCTACCCTTTCCACTTGACCAAATACTAATAATAAGTTTGACTCCTGGTTTTCTTTGATACTCTCTTTTCCAAAATGGCTTCCACTTCTCTTTTCCCTGCTTTAGGCATCTGCTCTTGCCAATTCACTGTTGGGCTTTCCTCTGCTATGGTATCTCCTTGTGGTTCTTCTTCTGGTTCTTAGTATAGGTACAAATCTGCAATACATGACTAAGTCACCCACTTGTAATTCCTTTTTTTGCCTCCTCATATCTTCTCTGTGCTTGTCTTTGCTATTGCATTCTTGCCATCTACTTTTGACATCTTCCTATAATTTCTAAAATATGCTTCTAGGAGTTGGCCAATTCACAATTGGATTTTCTCTGGATCCATTTTCAACGCTTCTTTAGAGAATGCATATTCCTTCAAAACGTCACTCATAAACCCAATGGTGATTTTATTTATGGCTCGAGAATCTATGTACATGCACCATTCACCTCCCTTCTTTGGACTGAGTATTATTGGCACAACACATGGACTGAGGCTTTCTCTGATTAACCCTTTATCCATCAACTCTTGCACTTGTCTTCCAATTTTTGCATTTTACTGTCGTGTTGACCTATAGGTTGCTCTCTTCAGAAAACTAGCTCCAGGAATTATATCAATGTGGTTACTAATACTCTTGACAAACAATAATTCATTTGGAAACTCATCCACAACAATATCAACAAAAGAATTCAATAGATTCTAAATTTCTTCAGGTAAATCTTCTAAACTTGTAGAAGTGAAAATTACCTTTGGTCTTCCAACAATAGAAAAATGCATCTCCTTACCCTTCTCAACTTCCTGCAACAAGGTTTTCTCACTCATTAACATGACACTGTTCCCAGCTGCTTCCTTGTCAACTTCAGCTTTCAATGGCAGCAGTGTATGCTTGTTCCCATATTTTTCAAAAGTATAAGTGTTTCTTCTGTCATCGTGTGTGGCCTTTTGGTAAAACTATCAGGGCCTCCTTAGCAATATGTGACATACATCCATTGGAATTATATCACATAAAATAACATCCTTATAAGTACCAATCTGAATTTCAACTTTACATTGTTCAGTTATAATAATTTGATGGCCTTTTCGAACCCACGATACTTTATAAGGAGTGGGGTGTATTGTCCTCTCTAACTTCAATTTGTCCACCATTTCTGTAGAAACAAGGTTATCAGTACTACCACTATCAATTACCAATTTGCAACACTTACCCTTTTACTTACATACATTTCTAAATAGATTCCATCTTTGAGATGGTTCTCTGGCTTCCTTAGCTTCTTTAAGAAATATCCTTTTCAACAAAAAGGATTCTCTAGCTTCCGGTGGTTCCTCTTTGGCTGCAATCTCAGGAATATCTTCCTTTCTTTCAGCAACATTCACACTTCTCTGTGTTGTTGCTCTATTATGAGGACAATCCCATTTCACATGTCCCCACTCACCACATGCAAAGCACCGAACATCTCTTCCTCGGCCTCTGCCTCTGGGCACAAACCTTCCGTGACCAGAATCTCCCCTTTGTGGTGATTCATTCCTCAAACTCTCTGCTTCATTCTGAGAGTGTTGGAATTTGGATTTAAATGTTCCCACTTCTTTTTCCAGACTCTTTTCTTTATTTCTCTCATTTTATTTGCGCAACAGTTTTTTTGTCTGCCCTCAAAGTTTCTTGATAGGCACCTTCAATTGTCCTGAGATTTAATAAGCTAATATCATCTTGTATTTCCTATCTCAAACCATTTATATATCTAGCTACCTTCTCTAATTCATCTTCAATATGACCTGATCTAATACTCAACTTATAAAACTCTTCAGTATATTCCTTGATTATCATCCCTTTCTATTTTAAATTTTGCAATTGTTTAAACGAGTTTAATTAATAATATTTCGGCATGAATTTACCTTTCAACATACTTACCATATTATCCCATCGCTTGATTTTGGGTTTCCATTTTCGCTCCCTAGACAGTTGTAATTCATCCCACCATAGGGCTGCATGGCCTTTCAATCTTGTGGCTGTAAACTTCACTTTCTTCTTGTCATCGAATTCTTCATAGTCGAAGTATTTATCTAATGAACTTATCCATTCCATTAGCACCTCCACACTAAGACTTCCATCATACAAAGGTACTTCTACCTTTGGCCGACTACTGGCCTTTACTATCATCTTCATGACTTTAGCTGCCTCGCTTTCTTCCTCCACTTCTTCGTCTGTGGTCTCTTCTTCATTGGCACTGGAAACTCCACCATATGTCGCTCTCCTCTGAGTAGTTTCCATTGTAGCTATTCTCGTGTGCAAGTGCTCGATTTCATCTAGCAAAACTGCATTTGCTATATGTCTCCCTCAACCTATCCCATCTCCGCCTACTTTGGCTCCTCTTATGGGCGGAATTATCTGCAATGCTTCAAGAACAACTCAACAGGCTCTGATACCAAATGATCTAGGAAAAACAAACACAATTCCTACCAATCAAATTATTATATTAAAATGTGTAATTTTACCAAGGCCCATAATTTTCTCCTTGGAGAGATTATTTTACCTCTTCTTGGTCTAAGTATGCAAGGTTACCACTATGTTAACCGATATAGAATGCCACTTATTTTCCAAGAACAAATTGTATCAGTGTCATAAAGAAACATACCATTTATTCAACCCAAATTGTCTTTAAGATTCCACTCTAAATGTATCATAAACAAGTGGAACATATTAAATTTATTGAATGAAAAAAATTGAGCCGAATGCCATATGGGCTGCGGCCATACCTCATAACTTGTCATCGTTACAACCCATCACATAGACTGCATCATAATCATTTCAAGGTTCCAATGTTGTTAAGACTGCAACATTGCTAAGACACTATAATTCACGCAATGTAATGCCTCCACGCAAATGTAATCCAAACTACACCATACACAAACACATCTCAAGCCATACAATGTAATGCCTATGCAAACATATCTCAAGCCATAACATATGTGACTCCCACGGCATGATCACTGTGGCATTGGATACGTAACATTGAAGAGACAGCAATGCCTCCCATGTTGGAACTGACCCCAACCAAAACGCAGTGTTAAGTCTAGCCTTCACTCCTTTGCTGTCATGGTTTTGTAAATAAAAATATGACAACACTTCAAATGTCGTGTCTCTTTGAACTCGCATATTAAATCATGCAGTTTCTTTCATCATCGATGATCATAGATATATTTTTGTTGGCGACTCCAGCTATATCTCCCATTGTATTCCTTCAATCACACAGCAAGGTAACGTACTTACGTCGGCCTTTGGCTCTGTCTACAGTCATAACCATAATCCTTTCCCCAGTGCAGATCATATCGTCCTCTCCCTCTTTCCATGATTGTGATCCTTTATTCTTCTGGTTGTCTCCTGCGCTCACGGAACTACAATGAATATATGTGTAATATATATGTATAAACTACAGAATTAAACAAACTCATAATATCACTTCGTCAAAATAATCTACTGATCTAAATTTATTTCCCACATGAATTTGCAGTCTACATATCGACAAATCCTAAGGCTCTCTTACCATCATCCAACTATTTTTACTTGAGGAATAAAACTACTCCTCTTAGAATAGGTTTCCTTAATAAGTTACTACCTTCTTATTTTTAAGGGCTTATCCCTATGTTGGCTCTACATCCACGAAGGGAGAGAAACCAACTGCTAAATTTATTCCATATTTATTCAAATTCAAAACAAACTAACAATGCTCCGTAAATAAAGACTACTCCTAAGTCTATTTCACTTCAATTTAGCCACAACATGTGACCAAAATGTCACATTGTTGGCTAGGTCTCCGATGCTCATGCATCACAGTCACAATATAATCCTAGCCAACATAAAAATAATAATGTAAGGGCACAATAATAACAATATGGGGGTTACAAGGGTACAACAATAACCATAACGGGGCTACACTAACAACAATAAGGGACTACACTAGTAATATAGGGACCTAACATGCCCCTCTCCTTCCAAAAAGTGTTGTCCTCAACACTTGAGTAGATCTGGATGCTTCTGTATAAAATTCTCATCCTCCCATGTAGAATCTTCAGTGGGTAAATTCTTCCACTTGATGAGATACTCTGAAATTGATCAATTTCGTAGTTGCCGAGTTATTGTTTCTGTGACTGCTTCAGGTTACAATATTATTTTTTCTTCCTCATCAAGTTCTTGGAATATTTTTTGAACTAGAAGTTTTTCACCTATAACCTTCTTTAAGCATGAAACATGGAAAACTGGATGCACTCGAGAAGAAGCAGGAAGCTCCAACTTGTATTCCATAGTACGAATCTTCTACAACACCTTGTAAGGACCATAGTACTTTGCTGATAATTTATTATATTTCTTAGCTTGCTTGTGGGACATTTTTTTGTATGGTTGTAGCCGTAAAAATACCCAGTCTCCTACAATAAAACTTCTCTCACTGCGATGTTGATCTGGTTGTTGTTTCATTCAATTTTGTGTGAAATTTAAGTTATCCTTTAAGAGTTGGAGAACTTTTTATTGATGCTCTATGTCATCTTCCACTTCTTGAACCTTAGAATTTTCTCTTAAAGATGTTGTGATGGATGGTAGATGATATCCATAAAGTGCCGTAAATGGGGTCATTTTTTCTACAATATGGAAGGAAGTGTTATACCACCATTCAGCCATATGTAACCACTTGACCCATTGTGTTTGTTTATTATATACAAAACAATCAAGATATCCTTCCAAAAATTTGTTCATTATCTCAGTTTTCCCATCAGATTGAGGATGATAAGATGATCCATGAGCTACTTGAGTACCCAAACAAGAAAATAATTTCGTCCATAAATTTCTAGTAAAAATGGAATCTCTGTCACTTACAATAATATTTAGGTTTCCATGTAGCTTTTGAATTGTTTCCATAAATTCAGTAGCAACTATACTTGCTTTAAATGGATGATATAATGCACAAAAGTGTGCATACTTGGTAAGTTTATTAACTACCAGCATGATGACACTCTTTCCTTCGAACTTAGGTAAACATGTGATAAAATCCATTGAAATCTCCTCCCAACATTGACTTGGAATGGATAAAGGTTGTAGAAGACCCTTGGTCTTAATTGTCTCCACTTTATTTTGATGGAAAACCAAACATTCCGCCACAAAGTTTTGAATATCATATTTAAGGCCATCCAAAAAAAAAAATTATTTCTTCACCCTGTGGTATGTTTTTAAAATTCCTAAGTGTCCTCCTAAGGGAGAAGTGTGAAATTCCAAAAGAATATTTTGTTTTAGGTGGGAATTCTTACAAAGATATAAGCAATATTAGGATCTACTAGGATGATATAAGTGATATCAGATGTACTAGGATGATATAAGAGATATCAGATGTACTAGGATCTTGCTGCAACTTTTAAATGAGTGTACACAGTTCTTCATCATCTTTCCATTCATCCCTTGCTTGGATTATCCAATCTGGTTGGATAATAGAAGTGACACAAAGAAATGCTTCCACCTCTTCATCCTTTCTTGAGAGTGCACGTGCAACAACATTTAGCTTCCCTTTTTTGTATATGATTTCAAAGTCATAACCCAACATCTTTGTGACCCATTTTTTCTACTCTTCTGAAGATAGTCTTTGTTCCAAAATGTATTTAAGACTACCATGATTAGTTTTTACCTTGAAGTGTCTTCCCATTAGGTAAGGTCACCATTTCTTTAGTGCATGTAGTATTGAAACCATTTCCTTCTCATAAATAGTTTTATGTAAATACTTTTCTTTTACTGAATGAATTTCAAAAGAAATGTGTCTTCCTTATTCAATTAAAACAACAGCAATTCCATTTCCTAAGGCATCACATTCCACAATGAAGGTTTTTGTGAAGTCTGGTGTAGCTAAGACCGGTGCTAGGCACATTGCCTATTTAAGATGTTCAAAGCCCTTAGTTGCTCTAGGAGTCCATGAAAATGCATCTTTCTTCAATAATGTTGTCATGGGTGCTTCTATTCTCCCATAATTCTTAACAAACTTGCGATAATACCCTATTAACTTGAGAAATCCTCACAAATTCTTTATGGTTGTGGGGACTTTCCATTCATTAATGGTTTTAATTTTTGTAGGGTCTACCTTAACACCCTAGTGAGATACAATATGAACCAAATATTCCACCTCTTGTACTCCAAAGAAACATTTGGATGTTTTTGCATATAATTGTTTCTCCTCCAATAATTTGATCACCTTGTCAACATTTTTAAAATGATCTTTCCAAGACCGGATGTTGTTGAGTCGATAAATCCCCTCTACGGATAGAGGCGATCCCACTAGCCCTAGAGTGGGTCTAGCAACAATAAATTACACAAATACGTTAGTTCCTAGTTACAAGAAAGACAAAGATCGCGATAAGTTACCTACCTCAAATCCCATGATGTTGTTGTCGAAGAAGAAGTGAAGCTCTTCATCCTTTGCCTGACAGATCACCGTCCTTATGTTTTCTTCATCTAGACACCTGTACACACGCAAAGAAATGATGACATACAACGTAATACTTAAATGTAACTATATATTAGTCAGAGAGGATATAATTCATTGCATTTCATGAAAGAGTAAACACATGAATGGAACCAAAATCAGAGTCGCTTATATTAATGATGACAAAAGGGATATTACAACCAAATTCTTTGACGTTATGATCTTCCTTTGGCGGGGCTTGCAGTAGAGCGCGTCACAATGAAGCCTTTCAGGAATTTGGACAAAGCTCTCTCTCACGGGGTTCTTCTAGGCTCTGCTTTCACTAATTTACCAGCTATAGTTCTCCTCCTACAAGTTCAGCTAGCTTAATAATGGAAAGGGCAAGCTTTTATAGATGGAAGAAGGGAATTTGGGATCCCTATAATCATGGGATAGGCTCTATCTCTAAGGAAGGTTCCATGAAAGGTGGAAAACCACTTCCTATACATGGAGATCCAAAGCCAAACCACTCAACTTCCTTTGATGATTCATTCTGGAGTTTGTTAGAACCAAACTTCCACCATTTATTTTTCAAAAACATTCCTTAATGGGCCTGGCGCGAGTGAGACACAGGGACATTGTGCCAATTGGTGCACCCTCTAATGTATATTTCCCCCATTGGTGTGAGGGATGAACTGACTAATCACGCCAAGGCTAAAACATTTGTTTTTAGGGTTTTCCAGAGGAAATGTTCTTTAGGAGAATATTTATCCTTAGGAAAGGGGATGTTATGAAGGTGTTTTCAGGACATGTTACTACTCACAGGTCATGGGAATAGTCCTCCAATGTTTGGGACGAGGGATTGCAAGGATGGTGAAAAAATACTGTGTAACAGATGCCCCCTAAAGCATGAGGTCTGAGCGAGAGGGAGGGGTGAAATGCTTTATGATAACGCGCCCAACTGAAAACACTGCCGTCGGAAAACCTACAAAGACAAATACAATTGATATCTCAGATACATGATATGTGGTATGGGCGTAGCCATCCATAATAGAGTGTACGAAAACTGGGATCCAAGGTATGGACGCATCCATCCAATAAATAAGGATCAACAAGTAGACTCAGGTATGGTCACAGCTATCCAATCGAATGAGTCATGTAATACATGATAATAATACACAAATAACCAGTAGCCTAGATGTATATCAGACAAAATCTAGGGTCTTGTGCTCCATCTCGACCTAAACAGAGTACAAGTTCAAGCATGTGAATATGTGAGTTGAAGTCGAACATGCAAGAACATCGTCTGATTACTAGCCAATAATGAAAGTCATTAACAAATGTGAGAGAAACCACAAAGAATGATGATGGCCCTCAAGGTACATGAGGTACAATCCACGGAATGTGAATAGTGAGATGGCGTCGAAGACCTGCACAATCATCCAATCGAAGGTCAATAATGAAAACCTTGCATCGAATGTGAAGAACCTGCCATTGAGGCATGTAGGCTCCAAGGTACCTGAAGGGAGTCTCTAGATAAACTTCTTGGATAATGAGCTAAGGTCGACAGGAAGTTACCTTGATCAAAGGTGGTCCATAATGTTTCCCACATCATCGACACGAGACAGAGGGACATAATGTTTTTGAATCAAGATCAGAGGGAGGTTGTAAACTGCGAAGGCCAACTTCTCTTGAACATATCAGCGACACGACATTGGATTTGGTAGTATTTGACATCAAAGGATCTGATTTCATGGTGATGTGGCAAAGAATAGATGAGCGGTCAAAAGATATTACCCAAACCCATAGAGGCAAGTGGATAATGAGATGTCCCCAACCTGACACGAATGCAGAAAAATGCCATGTTCAAGAGCGACATACTGCTGACACGACTATAATACTCATTCCATTTTCCCCCACCATTTATGGCGAGTACCCCAATTATTTTTTAAAACAATCTTGAAGGGGATAGCATGTTCTTGCGATATATGTTTATGCTTCGGACAAATCCATCCTAGTACATTTAACGAGCTATAGGAAGGAGGAACTTGAGTAACGTCATTACGATGGAATCTGATGTCATCATTTTTTAACGAGTCTGAAAAGGGAAGAACTCACCATATTTTCATCTTTAGAGAGTTTGAAAAGACAACGGAAAAGAAAACTCCAACAGTCCCTTTTCATAGATAGTTCCACAAATCCAAAAAGGTAGAAAACTATATCTGAGAGAACCTCCTAGTTGCGATAGGCTAGGGTATTCCTTTTTCGTAAATAATCTATCCCAGCTCGAAAAAGGGGTAAACTTATACTGGGTAGATATCGTTTAGTAGCCAATTTAACGAGCTCAAAACGATAAGAGACTCGGTAATATTTTCAATTTTAGAGAGTCAGAAAAGAGCTGAAAGGTGACTCCAGTAGTGAATTTTTCGTGTTTTTACTGAGTCTAAAAAATTATAAATACAACTCATGTCATTATCCTAGTCGCATGAAAACCTGTCGCTACACAAAAAGCAAGTGTAAAACCCATTTTTCGACAAAACATAGTGAAATATTGGAAAAAAAAGTCTTAAAACCTAAATTTGATTTTGAAAAATTATAAATATAACCAAATAGTAGAAACATATTTACTTTTTACCTCTTGTGCAGAGCGATAGTGAGTTATTTTCTTGCAATCTTGCGGTGATGATTGTGGACGATCCAGTGCATCGTTCTGAATCATGTCCTTTACAGGTAAGAGTCGCTTCCATTAACAATGTTTTAAGTCATATTTCATAGCTTTTCATTGTGTTTTGACATCCCTGAGGGGAGGATTTTCAAATTTAGGGCTTTCGGGGTTGGCTCGAGTATGAGGCACGGACGTGCGCCAATCGAGATATTTTTGAAAAGAGGGCATGCCAACTGGTGCAACTGTCATCAAAACAGTCGTGCCAATCGTGCAACCTCATATTCCGCTCAAATTTCACAAAAATTGAACCAATCAATTGAATTTTTGAATGCCCAAGGGGTCTTATGATGTGCTTATGACCAATTGGATGCAGGTATAAATCCATAATGGTGATTGAATGGAAAGAAAGGGAGCATAGTGAAGAAGAAGAATTGGCAATGGATAACAAGCAATGCATGAATGCTCTTCGGAATTGCGGATTAAAGAAAATATTCTTAACACCATGTCTCAGGGCTCAGCCTGAATTGTTACAATATTTGATAAGTATCTGGGATGAGAATGAAGAGAAGTTTAAGCTTCAAGATCAAGAGCTTGAACTCAAATTTTCCAATGTTTACTTCATCACTGGATTGTCTTGCAGAGGTCCAGTTTTGATTATGATAGGTACCAGGCCTTCTGGTGAGAAGATGTCGATGGTTATGAAAAGAGTGTGCCTAGGGGCAAGAACAGGATCAGGTAGTGGCAAATTTGACATTCACACTGTTCCCGATCTAGCACTTAGAGTGGTGCTACATACTATTAGACAGGCTGCGAGGTCGCAGGCACTACACGAGGCTACTAAAACACAACTCCTCTTGGCGTTAGAATGTATGAACCCAACAATATTTGATTGGGCCATAGCCGTAACCATGAATATCAAATGACAATTGACTAAATGTAAGAAGACAAAACTGAAGTAGTTTGGATATGGATCAATATTGGTATCATTCTTCCTAGAATGACTGCCTATCTTCCAGGGCCAAGGGGCTATAGTCCTAGATCCACCACTTAGAGAGCCACGGATGGCTCGATGGGTGACGCTGATGCCTAGGGCAGGGGGTGGCCAATAGATGTCATGGTGGCCTGAGTTCTTCTGATGCCTCCAATGACAGTTGATCATCGTAGAGGACTAGCCCTATGCTGGTACTGATTTCAAAAGAGACCCAGACCTTCCACTCCCAGAAGGAGAGGAATGAGATGAGGATCTGGGTAAGACTCTTTTTTATTTTGTGAATTTTATGATTTTTTGGTATAAATACATGTTCTAACAATTGATCCTATATGTATGTATATTTTGGCTAGGAAAGGCCCACTGAAATGTCACCGGTGGCGAGGAGGACCCCTCTCGCCTATGACCCTCAAGAGGGGGACAAGGGGAACGAGCTAGTTCAGAACTTAGACGGAATCACCCATTGGATTCTTGATTATTCTCGCCTAGATGATGTCCCTATGGCTTATCAGAGGCACACCATAGGGGTGCCGAGTCGACTCCATCGCTTACTCAGGCGGCTGGTGCGGGCAGTAACATGCTACCATGAACACCATGTCGATTAATCGCCTAGGCTTTTCATATGCACATTTTTTAGAGACATGATGTCTCTAGATGTAATATAAAACAAGCATGTATATTTTTTGGATTTTATATGATGCACACACTGCAAACATTCAACATATATATATACATGGATCTTTTCACATATGATGATGTTTTTACATGTTATGAAAATGTTTAATACAATGTTATCTAATGCATCAGTTACATGATCTGCATAACAAACGACCCAATGGAAAATTTAAAAGTTCACAAAATGCATCACACCAACATATTTTATTTTTACACAAGCTTAAAAGCACAAATGAAAATTATGCTTGAAGATGGGTTTCATTTTTAAGCAAGCTTAAAACACAAATGTAAACTATGCTTGAAATGACAAGAAAAACGGGCATGCCCCTAGCATGGTGTCTCAATTCGAGGTACATGCCCCCCAAGCTTCAGTGTATATGCAAAGAAAATGCAGTGAAGGTTCAAATCACGAGATTGAGATTATATCAAGGAGTAAAACAGGATCATGTTTCATTATTTTAACGAAGTTGACACACTTAAAAGAACTTTCCTCAAAGCAGCTTGTTTCATTGTTTAGGGAGCTTGACACAAGAAGAGGAACTATGCTCTGATGAGCTCAAAGGAGTAGGTTCAAGAGGGGAATAACCGAATACAAAACGCTCGAGACGATCGGACATTGCCCCCAGGCCAGGCATGAACAAGGGACAATGATGTCCATCGCTCCATGGTAGATCTTCGAGAGACATCATCTCCACAATAGATTCGTTAGACGGAAAAAATTCTCTCAAAGGATGGGGCGAATCTGCATCGCTGAGCCAAGGGGATTAGGAATAAATGTAAAGATCCATGCTCAAAGGAGCATTACCGCTAGGAGGAGGATCTGATGCAACAACACTCTCACAATAATTGATTTCAACTGGGGTCGAAAGCATCGATTCTCCAAAAGTGGCAACCTGTTCAGGAGAGGGGATGATCCATGGGTCATCCGACCTAGAGACCATATTGACTTGAACAGTGTTCGGTGGTGGAATGGGAAAAATACCCATGAGAATGGGGTCCTTGAAAAGACTAGGTCCTATATTGTTCCACGTACGGTACATTATTCTCAGAGGATGAGGTGAAGAAAGACAACTGATCGATAGTAATAATCTTTCCCTCATGCGGAAATTTCAGAAGCCGAAAGAGGGTGGACTGAACTCATAGCATGGCATGGGTCCAACTACAACTGAGCAGAAGATTGTAGTTGATCTTGGCGTCAACAACTTCCACTTCTACGTTGACTATCTTACCTTGCAATGTAATCGGTAGACTCGCGAGAACACCCAAGGGTTTTGATTCCCTTCCATTAAATGCCTCAAGGGCATTGGGAGATGAAATGAGAGTTGGAGAGCCAATGGCCTTCCAGCAGGCAGATGACATAACACAGGTAGAGTCACCTTCGTCCACAATGGCTCTATGAATGTTGAGGTCGTTGATACCGACTTGTATGACAAGCGCGATCTGATGCGGAAGTCATGGGACAAAATTCTCTAGATCGAAGGAGAGAAGGCTAGAATTGGCAGGATCAATTCCGTCGATCACAGATAACAAAGCTTTCTGCTGAGATGGACAACTCTAAAGAACTTCAAATGCGGACATCTTGGAAGGCCCCTATGCCAAATCCTCAACAATGTTGTAATGCTGAGCAGCATGGGCGTTTGGATTATAGGAATATTTTCGGAGAACACCTTTGGAAGGTGGCCGTATAACAGGTTCAGCACTGGGCTTCTCAATTTCAAGAGGACCAGAGGTAGGTGGGGGAGGAGGGCCATCAAAAAATTCCTTCCCAGCTGCCTAATGTGGTCCAGCATAATCCTTCAATCGAGTGGCAATAGAAACAGGTGCAGCATCATTCATTATGAAAACCTGAGACCCAAACGGTGCAGAAGGTGAAGGTTTCTCAACCATCTAGGTCTGTTGAGATGGAAACGATTCCTTGAGAATAGCCGGATTTCCCTTAGAGCCCTTAAGAATTTTACTAACCTCAGATCGTCAAGGACAATCTTTGGTGTAGTGGTCTTCATCACAGATCAGGCAAGGGTACTTCGATTTACGTTGTGAACCATCCTCAGCATGTGGTTTGGACGATTCTGGTTTTGGGGCATTGGATTTGGCTTTTCCTTTTCCCTTGTTCTTCCCTTTGGAAGTCTTATCTGTAGGATTAGCCTGAACGGCATTAACCTCCGCGGTCTTACCAGAATCTGGGGTAGCGGGAGGAGCAGAATTATTGGAAGAATTCACTTTCGGCTTCCCATTGGAATAATTATGGGAAGTCTGAGCGACAGAACCAATAACACCATCTACTGATGGAATAGGCGGTGCTTTAGAGGTCCCTGGATGAGGGGCATTAGTCAAGATGTCATATAATGTGCCGAACTGAGAGTACACTAAATAGAGGTATTGGGCAGGAGCGATGGCTTGTTCCTTGGTTACACATGCCCCCATAGCAATGTCCTGTGAAATCTTGTTGATAATGGAGGTAGTGAACCAGTGAGTTAGAAGCTAATCAGGAATTTCAAACTTGATCAGACGACGACAATGTCTCCACTCGTGAATGTGATTTGAAATATGAGTGGATTTGTCCTATTTTAGAGATGTCAGGAGATGCGTCACCAGGCTCCTTCGTCGGAACCGGAGGCCAATATGGATTATGAAGAATCAGATCATTGGTCAACTTGGATACATCCGTTAACTCCAACATGACGAGGAAAGGTAACTGAGGGTTAAAATGCATGCCAGGCCCTTGATAAGGACCTGTTCCTATACTCCATCCTAGTTGAGCATAAATTTTCCCCCACTAGTTCTGTCCTGGAGGATTCTGACCATAGGGGATACAAGTCGGATAATGAGGTTGATATGGCGATTGATAACCAAGATACGGGGTTTGATAACCAGGGTACTGATTCGGATTATATGTGGGCCTCGTTTGAGCAATATATGGGTTCTGCTGTAGAATATAGGTATAACCTGGCTATTGAGAGTAATAACCAAAACCTTGGGGCGGGTTGTAAACTGGTCAAGATTGACCTTGAAAGTAATATCCACCTTGGGGTCAAACGGGCTGCTGATAAGTAGGGCCCTGCTGAGCCTAATAGGTCAGGTGCATAGGTGGATTCGACTGTGGCATAAAATAGATCGGCTGTTGAGCAGGGTTAACAAGTTGTGCAGGTTGTCCTGGTTGAACAGGTTGACCTGGTTGTGTAGGTTGCCCTGGTTGAATAGGGTGACCTGGCTGAACGGTTTGTCCTGGTTGAACAGGTTGACCTGGCTGAACGGGTTGTCCTGGTTGAACAGGCTAACCCGGTTGAATGGGTTGTCCTAGTTGAATAGGTTGACCCAGTTGATGAAAGACACCAGGTTGCCCCAGCTGAGCAGGTTGGCTTGATGGTGGGAGAGGGCCAAGTTGCGCCTGATGACTGGGTCGACCCGTGATAGGACCATGAGATGGCCCTGGTTGTGCAACATTTTCACCAATCAGAAATTGAGGTTGCTGAGGTTGCACCGAAGGTTGAGAAGGATGGTTTTTCCCCCCAGGACTGTATGGTGGTCCAGGTTGATACCCCGGTTTCCCTGCTAGTCCTTGAGGCTGCCCTGGTTGGACCATAGGGTGAGGCTGCAGAGGTTGACCTTAAGAGTTGTAAGACTTCCCTTGCGGACTGTAAAACAATCCCTGTCGGCCCAAAGGTTGTCCATGTAAGGGTTGTCCTTACGGGTCGTATAGATAACCTGGCTGGGCCGAAGGTTGTCCCTGGAAGGGTTGTCCTTATGGGCCGGAAGCATATCCTTGCTGAAACAAAGGTTGTCCTTGTAAATTTTTCCTGTGTTGATTAGAAGGTTGCCTAGCCTGGGCAGATAGAAAAATGTTAATGTACTGATAAGCCTCGGGAGAAAGAAAAAGAAAAGGGTTTCCCTGCTCATCATATTGATATAGAAATACATAAATCAGGGCACCATTTGTTCCATAATGGGAAAAGTAAGGACGATTAGGGTCTTGAGAGGATGGACAAACCTCAGAGTTCGACGGCTGTAAAGACAACTGATACTCCTTAGGAGAAATATTCTCAGGAATGGTAGAAGCTACGTAAATGTCTTCAGGAATCGACGAGGTCCTGGTTGACTGAGTAGTGACAATAGGCATAGACGCTGCCACACAGATGGTAGTTCTAACAGGTACTGATGTAACAAAAGGATATTTCGTGAGAGGTGTAAACGACGACATCCCTAACGAGGGAATAGTCGGCCTCATGGATGGAGTCGATACTCCCATAGAGGAAACATCGACCATGACCTGACTTAAAAACCTATATCCAGTAGGGAGCGTAGGACCAGGTGAATACATAAAAGAAGGTTTGTGGATGTCTTCAGGAAAAAGCTGGTAATCTTCACCAGAAGTAGGAATTCCCTCACTAGGAGAAGGACTGGATGAGTCCATATCTAACCCTGCCATGAGATCTTGTAAAAGGCGATGGGGACTAGGAGGTATGATAGCAGCCAAAAAGGGGGATCCTAATGTAAGAGGAGGGAAATTTTCCCCTACTCCAAATCCAAACCAAGCATTAGACAAGGGCCAATTGAAGTCAACTAGTCCTTCAGAGGGAAGTTCCGATATGACCGGTCCCCCGTCGGGAAACTCAGATACTACGGGCTGCTGATACTCAACAGAGGACTGGGAGACCTCTGATGAATCGTCTATGTAAGGACTACTAGTAGAAAAAACTGACATTTTTTCCATTGTGACTATAGAAAAAAAAAGGACGAGATCGCAAAACAAAAACGCACGGTAAAAAATAAATGCAAACAAAAACAAGCCAAAAAATCAAACTCTAAATGAGCATGTGATCGCAGGCGATTAATTTTACCACATTGAAAATGGAAATTTTACTGTTTCATGTCTTAAGAGTCTAGAAACAAGTTAAATATGACTCTATGACTTTCAATTTGGAAACAACCATGAAAGGACAAGTGCTTGATGATATTTTCAAATTGAATGAGTCAGTAAAGATCAAAATGACTTCTCTAGTAATCTAGGTAAATGGGTGTACCAGATATCCGTGGACTGCCATATACACCTTGGTAAGAATGAAAGAGAAATCAACCAAGGACTTGATGTATGCGTAGGTAATCTCCCCGAATGCTGTGTCTAGTGTATCACGGGTAAAAGGTGGCAGACTCGGCTTCCTACAGATAAAGGATTGCAACTTAATGGGGTCCTCCTTTATATATGCGACGGTACGAGGAGCACAATTTCGTACTAGCACTATCTGTAACCAGATGGTGAGTGACAGCTGCTAGGCTTAAAGACATTGGAACACATCTCTACCTTAGACTACTATATATTACATTAATGTTTCAATGTTGCCTTAGGTTAATTCAGTGAATTTTAATGTTGATCTTCAATTTACGTTTCAATTTTAGGCCCTATCGAATATTGGATCTCATAAAACCTCTAAATGCACACTACATGCCACAAAATATCACTTTGTTCAATGAAGAGCTATCTATGGGAGAGTTGAGAGCTTTTCAAATAACAAAAAAATGAGCACAAAAACATCCACTACTGTCTCTAATGCAAGCTAACGAAACTAGAAAACTTCTCTCTAGAGTTATATAACACTAATAATGTGAAAGAGTTTTCAATTTTCACAATGCCAAACCAAATGCAAAAGATCTTATTTTTGTACTTTTCAACATATAAGATAAAATGCACTAAATGAATTAAAAAACTAATGAAAACATCAATTCAACGAACGAAAAGGAGAGAGCTAAAATAAACAAGTTCAATCAATCCAAATGCATACACACAAGACTCAAATTGACAGCGAAATCCTTCAGAGCAAAGAAGAATCTCGAAAAAGATTCACAAACCGTGTAATCTAGGCTTGGAGCAACACAAAGCGAAACTGAATGAAGGAGAAAAAAATCACTCAACTAATGCAATGATACAATGGAATCAAGCAGAATGAACACAAAGGAGCGAAAATGAAGTCGACCGGGAAATTAAGGACCCAAAACTCCCATGGGAGGCTCAGCACACTGAAGCACCTAGAAGCCCTAAGGATAGAATGTGAAACTGATAGTAAAGGAAAAACAACTAGAGGGCAAGGGCCAGACACAGTCAACAATGACTCCAAGGCACTCAATCAACCAGAAAAATGACACCAGGACCAAAATTCAAACTCAGAGAGCCCAAAAGCAAGCAAACCTTAACACCAAACAGAGTTGGCGCGCATGTTCTGTTGTAATCTACGCTAAAACAACATTGGCACAGGGGCCTAACTAGCAACAAGCACCAGTTGGTGTGACTGTCAGGAGATAAACCACGCCAATCAAGTTTACTATGGAAAAAAATATTAAAAAGGAAAAACAGAGACTGGATCTGGTCTTTTGGGGGCTGAATAGGGATTTAAAACCAATTAGGGTGAACCAGAAGAGCAAATAAATCAATCAAAAGCCAAAAAAAAACAACCCAAATGGAAGGAGTACTAAATCCCACTAATCCCCAGTGGATTCGTCAAATTTTTGAGTCGGTAAATCCCCTCTGCGGACAGAGGTGACCCCACTAGCCCTAGAGTGGGTCTAGAAACAATCAATAACGCAAAGACATCGGTTCCTAGTTACAAGAAAGACAAAGATCGCGATAAGTGACCTACCTCAAATCCCATGCTGTTTTTGTCGAAGAAGAAGCGAAGCTCTTCATCCTTTGCCTGATAAATCACCGTCCTTTCGTTTGCTTCATCTGGACACCTGTACACACGCAAAGAAACAATGACATACAACGTAATACTTAAATGTAGCTATATATCAGTCAGAGAGGATATAATTCATTGCACTTCATGAAAGAGTAAACACATGAATGGAATGAAAATTAGAGTCACTTATATTAATGATGACAAAAGTGAGATTACAACCAAATGCTCTGACACTATGATATTCCTTCGGTGGGGCTTGCAGCGGAGCGCATCTCAATGAAGCCTTTCGGGAATTTGGACAAAGCTCTCTCTCATGAGGTTCTTCTCGGCTCTGCTTTCACTAATTTCCCAGCTATAGTTCTCCTCCTATAAGTTCAACTAGCTTACTAATGGAAAGGGCAAGCTTTTATAGATGGAGGAAGGGAAGTTGGGATCCCTATAATCATGGGATAGGCCCTATCTCTAAGGAAGGTTCCATGAGAGGTGGAAAACCACTTCCTATACATGGAGATCCGGAGCCAAACCACTCAACTTCCTTTGATGATTCATTCTGGAGTTTTTTAGAACCAAACTTCTGCCATTTATTTTTTAAAAACATTCCTTAATGGGCTTGGTGCGAGTGAGACATAGGGACAGTGCTCCAATTGGCGCTCCCTCTAGTGTAGATTTCCCCCATTGGAGCGAGGGATGAACTAACTAGTCGCGCCAAGGCTAAAACATCTGTTTTTATTCTTTTCCAGAGGAAATGTTCTTCAAGATAATATTTATCCTTAGGCAAGGGGATGTTATGAAGGTGTTTTTAGGACATGTTATTGCTCACAGGTCACGGGAATAGTCCTCCAATGTGCGGGATGAGGGATTGCAGGGACAGTGATAAAATACTATGTAACAGATGTAGATTAATATATCATCAAAAAATATTAACACAAATTTTCTGAGGGTTTGAAAATGGAATTCATCAACCCTTGAAATGTAGAAGGTGCATTGGTAAGGCCAAAAGGCATGACCAAAAATTCATAATGACCCTCATGATTTCGAAATGTTGTTTTTGGAATATCTTCATTCTTCTTTCTAATTTGATGATATCCTGAACAAATATCCAACTTCGTAAAATAAATTTCTCTATGTAATTCATCCAATAATTCATCAATCACAGGAATGGGAAATTTATCTTTAATAGTGAGCTTATTGAGCTCCCTATAATCCGAACAAATGTGCCATGATCCATCCTTTTTGTGCACAAATAATACTGGAGTAGAGAAAGAACATTGACTAAGTTGAATTATACCAACCTCTAACATTTCTGCAATCATACGTTCAATTGCACTCTTTTGGACATAAATATATTTGTAAGGCCTGATGTTTGGAGGAACAATTCATGGAATCAAATGAATAGCATGATTATGATCACAAATAGGTGGGAGTCCTTTGGGAGTTTCAAACACCTTGGAATGATTGTCCAAGAATTTTTGGAGATCTGGAGAAATAGATGATTTTGATGTTGGAACTTCTACTGAGCATAATTGTGAAATTATGCCTCATTTTTATTTCTTCAGAATATTTTTCATGAAATTAGAGGTTATTATCTTTCCCAGCTTCCCTCCAATATCCTATAATTCAACTTCATTTTCTTCTTAAAAACAAATCAAGAAAAGTTCTTGAAAATTAAAAGCTATCGTCCCCAGAGATTGTAACCATTGTACTCCTAGTACAACATCATCACCTCTAATTTGAATGGAAAGAACTAGACTATTCATTACATACTCCCCCATGGTTAGCTTGACATTATGGAATTTTCCATAGAAATTTATAGTTCCTCCATTTGCAACCATGACATGAAATTCTGGTACTGGTTATAGGAAGCAATTCAATTCCTTAGCTACCTTACAATGAATAAAATTATGGGTACTACACCAAGGGAAATATGTCCCAAGGTAAAGAGGGCAAGAGTGACTTGTCCAAGATCAAGTGTTTTCATTGTCACAACCACAAGAACTATGCCTTGAATTATCCACAGAAGAAGGCAAGTAAGAAGGAGTCTTCTGGTGTAGGAGCGGGTGAAGCACTAGATTCATAGTTCAAGCTAGATTTTACTCACATTACACACATGGAAAACATTTTAAGGGGATGCATGTGGTATCTAGACAGTAGTGCCTCATTCCATATGATTCGGAATAGAGATCTCTTCAGTTACTTGGAGGAGAAGTACCTACAACAGAACATAGAGTTTGGAGATGACATGAGGTATAACACGACAGGCATATGTACAGTTACCTTTTAGAGGGAGCCTAGATCCCCTCTCAGAATGACAGATGTTTTTTGTGTTCTGGGACTGAAGAAGAATATTATATTCATAGCAGTATTGGAAGATCATGGTTATGATGTCATACTTACAAAAGGAAAGGTGTTCCTTGGACACATCGCCATGGGACAGGTGAAGCATATCGCTGCAAGATTCAAGAACTTGTATGCTCTCGAGGTTGAAGATGCATGAAAACATTTGAGGAGAAAAGTATAGGTTAGTGAATTGGTGGTTGAGAGGGAGCCTAAATTACCTCTCAACATGTAGCCTCAGAAGGTTATGGAGCAGCCACAATTGGAGAAGCAGAAAGGAGAGTGGAGGCATCGACTCCACCAAAGAGCTCTAGGAGGGGGGAATTTCAAGCCAGATGGGAAGAGGGAGCACATGCATTAATATCTCTAGGTGAGAGGTGGGGCAATGTGCAGACATAATCCCAAGAGAAGAAATTTTGGAAGGATCCATTGAGATGGCTTATTTCATGTATCAGACCTGGCTTCAGGGAGCCCACGCGAAATAGTATCAAGAAGGATTAGTATTTATTGATATCGCCAAATTTCATAAAGACATAAATCAGAGTGACATATGTCAGATATTGGAGCACGGATAAGATTTGGCAGCAATGCAGAGAGCACATATGCAGAGTTAGCATCATCATAGAGTTTTTAGTAGATAGTACATTAACTAGTAGCATCGAGAGACTCTGATAACAGATGCATCCTACTGATTCATTTTTGGAGGCTATTCAGTTTCAAGAGTTGCAGGAGAAAACAACACTAGAGAATTTTTTCATGTAGAACATTCCAAAGGTATCAAAATGAGAGGGAGTGTTGAAATTTGCAACAAGAAACATTGAAAATGGCACCCAGAAATGGCTACCATATGAAGCTTCTGATTTAAGTTTCCCTTAATTGAATTGGACAAAAAAATGTTTCATCTCATGAAAAATTGTATTAGTTAACTAAGTCAAAATACATAGTTATCTTACGAAATTCGGGTTAGAGGTCAAAGAGGAGGCACGTAGAGGATTTTCCTATTTTTAGGGGGTTCAATTATAGTTATTTGTGAGTTGTATATGGTTAACTCAATTAATTGAGTTAAAATCATTTTAGCTAGTTATAACTGAGTGACGAGCTAGCGATAGGTCCAATGAATTAAATATGATTTAATTCACAAGTAGTGATCAATCATTTAACTGATAATTCACTTTAAATAGTTGTTTCATGTCAGTTCTAAGGAATTCCAAGTTGAGACTAAGGTTAAAGGGAAGAGATCTATTAGATGTACTATTAGAAAATTGTACAGGTCATGCATGAGGTCATCGAGAAGTTCTTGAAGGATTGCACAATAATTAATTTCTATTTCCCTAATTAATAGGGGCATAATTAGCCCAATAATGCATAAGGAATGGATGCGAGGTAGAGGTGAGAAAAAGGTTAAATACTTGATAAATTTTCTTATATCAGAAGCTAGATCAAGCCAGATCCAAGCTAGATCAGAGTGAGAGAGTCAGCAGAGTGCAGAGCTTTCTCAGTGTGAGGAATATCATTGTATTGTTTCATGGTATTGAATTTATGCAATATAGAGATAGAGGGGTTTTGAGTAGTTTATTTCCCCAGATACATTTTGTGTTGTACAATTGATTTATATCTCTTTCATGTTATGTGATTGTGCGATCTTGTTTTGTTTCCACAAATTGTAGACAGATTCAATATCTTGTTTTAGAATATTATAAGATCATATTGAATCTCGTTGTTATATTTTCTACAATATAATTTTTAGCCTTGTCTAATATTATTTTCTCTAATGATTCTTTCATTATATACTTTGTGACTCTAAATTTATTCATTCAAACTCTTCATTGTCTTAATAAGGTCATGATATGTTACCTATTCCTTCCCATTTTCCTCAAAAGCGATCAGTACTGAGTAGGGTATTTCTGTTGCAAATCCTTTTCTTTCTATTCACTAAAATAAGTTAATCTTATATGGTGAAATTACACACAACTATAAATACCATTCAAATCATAAAAATTACAATATATTTATTACCTTTTATTCATTTTTTCATGGGGCTATTGTTAGAATGTATTGTCACTGATGTAAAATGTGTTTTCATTGGATGAAAAATATCATTAATCATTGACTAATGTTATTTGCATCAAAGGTGTTTTAGGGAGACAGTTACCAGGCGTTTTCATTGAAGATAAAGGTGTTGCTACATTTCCATGGTCATGCTCATGTTTTAATTGTTTTCCATCCTAATTTGATGATTTTTTTTGGTACCAATGTGATTTATGTCAAAGGTGTTGGATTTGTAATATTTTTTATGGAATTAACACTAATTATACAAGTAAATAAAGGAGTATAATTTTTGGATCCATTTTTAGTATAGAATATTAGATTAGATTCACTTGGAAACTCCTCAAATTTATAGCGATTTAAAACTCCTTTCCAACGGTGTATGGAACTTTTCAAATTCATTCCAGATCATAAGATATTCTCATTCAAAGGTTGTAGGTTAAAATCCAAGGTTCAAGGTCGCAAGAAAACATTTGGAGATAGCTTTGGCACTCTCCAAAATTGGCGAAAAATGTTATTTGGTGGTTTGGTTTCCAAAGTTGGCACCCCCAATAATTGTTTAAGTGGCACACCTATCAATGGTTGGATCACGTGATAGGTGAACCCACTATTCCATCAGATGATATGAGAAACCACCAAAATTTTCATAGCTTAACAAAAGGAGGGTCAAAAAGACGTCATATTATTCCATGCTAGCCATCTTAGATTTGACAGTCTACGTGCAATGCGCAACACCCACCCTGTTGTTTTGAAACCACCAAGGGTTTGGGGGTCCAAAAAACCACAAGTGGTTTCTTTGGATGAGGAAAGGCATGTGACATGCAACCAATATATGACAACATGGACAAGTGGAATGAGGAAAAATGGCACATAAAAATTTGATGATAGAGATGAGGAAGAGCATATGTGGAGCCATGATGACATGATGATGTCAACATGACATAATCCTAGGAGTTTTGGCACTCTAGGAAGATTACACATGGCATTCATATTTATCATTTTTTGGGGGGTGAGTGGGCAGAAAAAAAGTGACACACAACATCTGTTATAGACAAACATGTGCCAGGTTCGCACAGGTGGTAGACACAATGGTGTGCTCTATAAGGAGGGTGAGATTATGGTTACATTTCCCAGAGGAAATTCCTTGTGTATGGGGACTGAAATAGATAAATTTAACTTCAAATTTTATATATATTGATGTCCAAAACTGAATATTGTATATAGTGTTGAATTGGGTCGGCAGATGAAGTCTGGTAGACAAATATTACCAAAATATTTTTTTAAGTCGTTTAATATTTCATCAATATCTTGAGAAAACTACCAATGGTTTGTTTTGCATGTTTTTATGTGTTAAGGGGACTAAGGTGTAAAGTCCAATTAAGCCATTCAAAATGGTATCATGGGACTTTAGGCTCAGTGTAAATTATTATGCCTATGAGTAAGCCCTTTGAGCTTTAACAAGTTGTTTCTAGGGCTTAGCGATGTGGTCCATATAATAAAATGGGCTTAATTTTTAGTTCATCATGAATGAGTCAGTAGCATGGAACTTTCTTCCATATTTTCCATTTATGCCAAATTTGGAAGCTCACTATAGTTGCTAAAAATATGAAATGAAAGAGTTGGAAACATTGGTGATATATTTGGCCGATATGCCAAATCTAGTAGTTCGATAAAATTGGAAATTTAGTTAAAAATACTACTAAATCGTGCAAAAATTCCAACATTATGAAACTTGGAAATTTAACTAAGTTTCTCTCCTCAAGGAAGTGTATCAAATATTTAATTTCATTAGAAAAAATAAATAATAATTAATAACAGTAAAATATAAGTGAAAAACAAGCTAGGATAGAGATTTCTTGAGCTAACTAAACTAAATGTCTAATCCTAAAAATATCATCTCAAATTATTTATAAGCATAATTGAATAAGATATTTGAATTGTAGTGTTGGAATTGATGTAAAAAGGGACTTAACATGTATTTTCTTATTAATGATTCCGACCTGGTCATGGTAGCTCTAATGATTTGTGGTTTGTATGAATATATACTATACATGAATTATCATTTTTTTGATGTAGAGGTGTTAACTTGATTCAGAGATATCGATCCATGTTGAGGTGTTTGAAAAACTAGGCCTTCAAGTTCCTGACTTGATGAAAATTTATTTGGCATGCTACTACCCTTATGATAATGTTATTAATGATAAAGAGGATTTGGAGAAGGATCTATAGGTGTTGGATATGCTTGGATAAGTGTTGGAGATGTTGGATAGGTTCTAGAAGAGCTGAGCTACAAATATGGTTGAAGAAGGGACATAACACAAGTATTGATACATAAAATGCATTATAATGTAGGTATTGAGACATAAAATGTGCTATAGTTAGTTTAGGAAGTTATGGAGTAGTCTGTGTGAGGTTTGGGGTAAGAAACACACATAACACAGGTTTGAGCCCAAATGGTGCATTATAACGCAGGTTTTTAGGGATAAACTACATTACCTCCAAATTTCTATATTTCAGGAGTGTGATATAGGAATAACGTAGGTATTTTCCCATTAAGTGGGTTATAATGTATATATCGGCCCATAAAGTGTCTTATGATATGTTCAATGAATTTTCCCAATTGTGAGCGTAGTCATGCCTAATTCTAGCAATATTTTCTATGGTTTCTCACAGTTTTTGGTCAACGGTTTGAGTAGGTTTTTCTATTTTCTAGAATATTATTAAAGAATAAAAATCTCTCCAATTTAATAAATATATTTATGTATATAGCCAATCATAAAAAAATTTCAAAGTATGAACAAGAGTATTTGGCTCCCCATATCTGATTGTTATTCTTGTTTAATCACTTCATATATTTTATTTATAGAAGAAAGTTTTGTGTTATAGAGGTTGGTTATTTTGGGAGAGAGGGTCCTTGGAGAATATTGAGATATAATGATGAGAATAGATACATATGAGTATAAAAGTGTTGAAGAATATATATTTCCTTACAATTTTTTATGTGCATTCTTCAACAATAGTTGTATGCAGGTCATGTAGGCATTTGATCGAGGGGTTTTTGCTACCATGGATATTAGATGTTGGCATATTTTCTATGGCACTATTTTATTTCTTACATAATGTATGTAGGGGAACGTAAATGACCATACCATGTTTCTATTGAAAATGTTTAAAATGGTTGTAGCATTGCAGTTCATGTCTGATATGGCTACTATTGTTGAGATATAACTGAGTATTTGTGGTTAGATTTGTTATGTTGCTAATGGATATGAATTAAGAGTGTGTATGTAGGGTGTTTGATGTGTTTTACTTTGTATATCAAATTTCTTGTGGTATTGCGGGAGTTTTGTGTATGTTGGTGGTTTTATTATGAGTACACTGGTTGAGGGGAGAGAAAGTGTTATATGTGTATATTGTATTTGTGAGTGTAGTTTGAAAATGCATGAAATGAGGCTCATGGTTTTGTTTTTCTTAGGATATGGGAAATATGTTGAAAATAAATGAAATGAGGCCCATAAGGGTTTTAAGGTTGAGGCCTTAAGTGTTGTAGGTAGAGGCTTGCAGTAAAGTAGTGACTTTCCAAGGGAGTAGTGGCTTCCTTCTAGTATAGGCTAGAGAACTTTCTCACAAAATAGATACTTCCTTCTATTGGTGGCTGCAAAAAAAGTGAGGGTGGTCACTCTCAGTATATGGTGTCCAACATGGTTTATAAGAGTGGTGGATTTTGAGTGAGTGGTGGATCACATTCTCTTTGCAACTAGAGGCTTGCAAACTATGGTGGCTATTATGTTAGGTCCCTATATTACTAGTGTAGTCCCTTATTGTTGTTAGTGTATCCATATTATTGTTATTATTGTACCCCCATAGCCCCCATATTGTTATTATTGTGCCCTTACATTATTATTGTGAGGTCTACTAGGATTATATTGTGCCCATTGACTCTTATACATATAAATGATGTTTTTTCATTTGTATCATCCAAAATTTGTTAAATTATGTAATGTAAAGGAGGTTTCCCCTCGAAGTGGTTGATTTCTAAGGAAAATATCTCTCTTTTCTTCTATTTTTGGAGTTGGTTTCATAAAATTTGGTATTAGAGATTTGGATTCTAGGGTTTCTCTACTTCGAACGAGTTATCGTGGAATTTTTCTATAAATTTGTTTCTAGGAGGGTTCAGACACTAAAAAAACAACCCATTTCAAAGACATCATGAGGAACTTCGTGTAAAAATTTAAGATCTTAGTTCACAATATTTTTTGAGATATTATCTGTGGAAGTTAGGGTATTTTTAGGCTCCCGAATTTCATCTAAACGAGGTGACCTTGGGAAAATCGTCATAACTCTCTCTTTGAGCATTGGATTGGAATTCTGTAAAAAATGGCCAAAATTAAATGAACTTTAGTTGCCTTTGTATCAATTTTAGATCTGAAGGAGGAAGCAGCGACATGTGGCATGTCGTACAAGTTTTTTCTACTGAACCAGTCCATAAATAGGTCATTGTAGGAGATTGGGCATAGCTTTGTCTTGAAGAATCCAAATCAGGCCAAACCTATGGCATTCGAAATAATATTTATATGGATACTACAAGACCAAATTTCAGATATTAAATATCCAAAATCATATATATAATTCACTTTCAATAGTGGGCTACTCAAATGAAAGAAAAAAGTGTGTATTTTGTTTTTCAAATTGCATAATTCTTGTTTGAAAAATGAGTTTGAAGTGATTCCAAGGGCATATTGAAGCATAGATATTAGTATTGGGTTCTAAAATTCCCCATAAAAGTAATTTAATTCCCATTAAGCCCTAATAATACTCTACTATGACTCATGAAGAGGAAAAAGTGCAACATGATATATCAGAATTACAAGAGCAAGTGCACCAAATTTCGCTCTCGCAAAGAGAAAAATAAAATGAAATGGAATTTTTGAAGAAAGGCATGGGAAATAATATGGATATTTTGAAGAAATGGATGGAAGCTAAGATGGATGGTTTGAATAATGGTATGCAAGACATGGAAGAAAAATGGAAAAAATGAAGACTGATATAAAAGCAGACATGGAAGGTTTAAAGAAAGGTTTGACAAAGTTGATAGTAGAGGAAACTCATGATGAGAAAAAAATAAATTTTAATCATGATTTCATGAACTCTAACGTTTTATTGAAGACCCACCATATTCCAAAGATTTATATGAGTAATTTTGATGTCAAGGATCCCGTAACATGGATACTACAGATGAAGCAATATTTTTATCTCAATAATGTAAAAAAAAAAGGTATGTCTTGCAACTTTATATTTAGAAAAAAATACATTTGTATGGTATCGATGGCTTTTCTCCCATAAAAAAAATTTCACTTGGTCAATTTTTACGAAGGAAATGATAGAACATCATGAGCATACAAAGAGAAACACCTTCTTTAGCCAAATGATAAATCTCAAACAAAAGGGTTTAGTGTTGGAGAAAATTCAGGACTTCCAAAAATTGAATATAAGGGTAGCTCATATTCCAGAGGAACACAAGATTAATATCTTCATAGGGACTTTAAAGGATAACATCCAACATGATGTTCCACTTTGGGAACCTTATTCATTAGGGAAGGCATTCATGTTCGTAAGAAAAATTGAATGTAAAATTATGGTGACAAGGAAGCCTACCACTCACATCTATAAATATGGAAGTGTTGCTACTCCAAGACTTCCACAACCTACAAGGTTGAGACCACAAAAATTGGAAGAAAAAAGAGAAAAAGGGCTTTGCTAATGTTGCGATAGAAAATACATTAAATGTCACAAGTGTGCTAAGAATAAATTATTTTACATAGATTGTGAAGAGGAGGAAGAAAATGAAAAAGAAACATCAAAAGAAGAGGATATACACCAGGAACCAACCCTAGAGAAAGAAGAAATGAGTCCGACCATATCTTGTAATGCATTGGCAGGAATTACCACTCCTCAAACTCTCAAGATAGAAGGAAATTTCAAGAAGAAAAAGGTAATAGTGTTTATTGACTCGGGTAGTACCCATAATTTTATTCATTGTAAGGTAGCCAAGGAATTGAATTACTTCCTATACCCAGTACCATAATTTCATGTCATGGTTTCAAATGGAGGAACTATAAATTTCTCTAGAAAATTCCATACTGTCAAGCTAACCATGGGGGAGTATGTAATGAATAGTCTAGTTCTTTCCATTCAAATAAGAGGTGATGATGTTGTACTAGGATTACAATGGTTACAATCTCTGGGGATGGTAGTTTTTAATTTTCAAGAACTTTTCTTGATTTTTTTTCAGAAGAAAATGAAGTTGAATTACAATATATTGGAGGGAATCTGGGAAATATAATAACCTCTAATGCCATGAAAAATATTATGAAGAAATAAAAATGAGGAAAAATTGCACAATTATGCTCACTAGAAGTTCCAACATCAAAGTCATCTATTTCTCCAGATCTCCAAAAATTCTTGTACAATCATTCCAAGGTGTTTGAAACTCCCAAAGGACCCCCACCTATTTGTGATCATGATCATGCTATTAATTTAATTCTATGAAGTGTTCCTCCAAACATCAGGCCTTATAGATATCCTTATGTACAAAAGAGCGAAATTGAACGTAAGATTGTAGAAGTTTTAGAGGCTGGTATAATTCAACCGAGTCAAAGTTATTTCTCTGCTCCAGTAGTATTAGTGCACAAGAAGGATGTATCATGGCGCATGTGTCCCGATTATAGGGAGCTCAATAAGCTCACTGTTAAAGATAAAATTCCCATCCCTATGATTGATGAATTACATGGAGAAATTTATTTTACCAAGTTGGATCTTCATTCAGGATATCTCAAATTGGAATGAAGACTAAAGTTATTCCCAAAACAACGTTTCGAACTCATGAGGGTCATTACGAATTTTTGTTCATGCCTTTTTGCCTTACCAATGCATCTTCTACATCTCAAGGGTTGATGAATTGCATTTTCAAAACCTTCCTTAGAAAATTTGTGTTAGTATTTTTTGATGATATACTAATCTACAGTAGGCCTTGGAAGGATCATGTTCAACATGTTGACAGGGTGCTCAAACTATAAGAGGAGAAACAATTATATGAGAAAACCTCCAAAAGTTTCTCTGGAGTACAAGAGGTGGAATATATGGGTCATATTATATCTCAAGAGGGTGTTAAGGTAGACCCTAATAAATTTAAAGCCATTAAGGAATATAAATTCCGCACAACCATAAAGTAGGTGCGACGATTTCTTGGGTTAACAGGGTATTATGGCAAGTTTTTTAATAATTATGGTAGAATAGCAGCACCTCTAACAACATTTTTGAATAAATATGCATTTTCATGGACTCCTGAAGCAAATAAGGCCTTTGAACATCTTGAAGAAGCAATGTGCCTAGTACCATTATTAGTTATGCTAGATTTCACAAAAACATTTATTGTGGATTGTGATGCCTCAGGAAATGGAATTTGTGTTGTTTTAATGAAAAAAGGAATACCCATTGATTTTTAAAGTCATCCAATCGAAGGAAAGTATTTACAGAAAGCTATTTATGTGAAGGAAATTTTGGCAATACTACATGCAGTAAGGAAATGTCGACCTTACCTAATGGGAATAAAATTCAAGGTAAAAATTGATCATGATAATCTTAAATACTTTTTGGAACAAAAAATATCTTCATAAGAGTAGAAAAAATGGGTCACAAAGATGTTGGGTTATGAATTTGAAATCATTTACAAAAAAGGGAAGCTAAATCTTTTTGAGGATGCACTCTCAAGAAATGATGAAGGGGTGGAAGCAATGTTTTGTGCCATTTCTATTATCGAACCAAATTGGATAGCCGAAGCAAGGGATGAATGGAAAAAGAACAAAGAAGTGTGGAAACTTATTCAAAAGTTGTAGCAATATCTAGTACATATGATACATTTAGTTGGAAAAATGATTGCTTACAGTACAAATAATGCTTATATCTTTGTAAGAATTTGCAACTAAAACAAAATATTCTTTTGGAATTGCACACTTCTCCATTAGGAGGACATTGAGGAATTTAAAAAACTTACCACAGGGTGAAGAAATAATTTTTTGGGATGGCCTTAAATTTGATTTTCAAATTTTTGGGGCAGAATGTTTGGTTTGCAAGAAAAATAAAGCTAAGACAATTAAGACCCCGAGTCTTCTACAACCTTTATCCATTCCAAGTCAATGTTGGGAGGAGATTTCAATGGATTTTACCACAGGTTTACCTAAGTCCGAAGGAAAGAGTGTCATCATGGTGGTAGGTTATAGACTTACCAAGTATGCACAATTTTGTGCATTATATCATCAATTTAAAGAAATTACAGTTTCTATTGTATTTATGGAAACAATCCAAAATCTACAAGGAAATCCAAAGATTATTTTAAGCGATAGAGAACCCATTTTTATTGGAAATTCTTGGAAGCAATTATTTTCTTGTTTGAGTACTCAACTAACTCATAGTTCATCTTATCATCTTGAATATGAAGGCCAAACTAAGATAGTGAAAAAATTTCTGGAAGGATATCTTCGTTGTTTTCTATTTGATAAACAAACACAATGGGTCAAGTGGTTACCTCTGGTTGAATGGTGGTATAACACTTCCTTCCATAATGCAACAAAAATGACCCCATTTATGGAACTTTATGGATATCATCCACCATCCGTCACATCATATTTAAGAAAAAATTCTAAGTTTCAAGCAATGGAAGATCACATCGAGCAACAACAACAAGTTCTCCAACTCTTAAAGGATAACCTAAATTTTGGCACAAAATAGAATGAAACAACAGGCAGATAAACATTACAACGAGAGATTTTTTGATCTACAAGGCCGGTTATTTTTATGGCTACAACCATAAAAAAAATTTCCCTCAAGCAAGCTAAGAAGGATAATAAATTATTTCCAAAGTACTATGGTCCTTACAAGGTGTTGCAAAACATTGGTACTATCGCATACAAATTGGAGCTTCTTACTTCTTCTCGAGTGCATCCATTTTTCCATGTTTCATGCTTAAAGAAGGTAATAGGTGACAAAATTCAAGTTCAAACAATATTTCCATAACTTGATGAAGAAGGAAAAATAATATTGGAACCTGAAATAGTCACAGAAACAAGAACTCGACATCTACGAAATCAATCAATTTTAGAGTATCTCATCAAGTGGAAGAACTTACCCACTCAAGATTCTACATGGGAGGATGAAAATTTTATAAAAAATCATCGAGAGCTGCTCAAACATTGAGGATAACACTTTTTTGAAGGGGAGGGGCATGTTAGGTCCCTATATTACTAGTGTAGTCCCTTATTGTTGTTAGTGTAGCCCCCTTATTGTTATTTTTGTACCATTGTAACCCCCATATTGTTATTACTACTCCCTTACATTATTATTGTTAGGTCGGCTACGATTATATTGTGACCCCATCGACTCCTATATATAGAAAGGAGGTTTTTTCATTTGTATCATCCAAGAATTGTTCATTTATGTAATGTAAAGGAGGTTTCCCCCTCGAAGTGGATGATTTCTAAAGTTTTGATCTATATTTTATTATATTTTTGGAGCTCATTTCATAACATGTTGATTTGTATGTAAAATAGCCTAGAGATTAATAAAATAATGAAGGCGAATACTAAATGTTGACGTTTTATTTTACCCTTGTGTTTTCTACCTTCCATCTGGTATCCTTTCATGATGTGATTATTGATGTGTTTTTTATATGTGTCTTGATGGTTAATGGTTCATGCATTTATAATAGCATGGTTATATGGTCATTATTATTTTTTCTCATATGATTATGATTGTGCACATGATATTTCCTACTAGTCCATTGTGATGTGTTGTTGGTTAATCAGTACATGATTCAATGATTGTGAAAAGAAAAGAGGAAATTTGCATAAAGTTTTCACAAGCCACACTATTAATTCACTCTCCCCTCACAATAGTTTTCAAGGTTTCTAACAAGTGGTATTATAGTGTAACTCTTAGTTACATACTAATCACTACTGAGTAGATCTGAGGATATTTGGTGAAATTTTTACAATTTTTTTTTTTTTTTTCAGAATGAATTCTTTGGGAGTGTCTCCACTCACAATGACCAATTTCTAGGTATCACAAGAAAAGATGAAATATTTATTATTATCTCATGGATAATACATTTAGAATTTTGGTTGTGAAGGGTGTGGAGAGAATTATATCTCAGCAAAGGTATTGGAGTAGGATTCTTTAGCAAGATGCATAATTTATAAAAATATTCATAATATACATATGGAGAAGTTAACAAATTGCAATATGGTAAAGATATTTGGGAAAAATTAGAGATATTTTTGGGTGGTGATAGTAGCATCAGCAATGGAAAATTAGAGAAGACCAAAAAAAAGAAGGAAAATAATAAGGGCCTAAAGAAGGAAGAGACTCAATCTAAAGGAAAAAATTCCCCTAGTGCGAATAGTGCAATAGGTCTTAAAGATAAATCAAAAGATGAAGCCACAGTCAAACTAGTTGTGCTACAAGATAACAAATATGAATGCAAAAATATCGATGATTTAATTTTGAGTTATGATTTTGACAGATATGATTATTTTCATAGTGAAAAAGAGAATGATAGCATGGTCCTTAAGGTAGAATATAATTCTGCAATGGTAGTGATTGAAAAAATGATCTTTTGAAGTGAGTAGAATAATAGCTACATGTAGTGATAATGAGAATATTTTTTGGATATTTGTTAGGTCCCTATATTACTATTATAGTCCCTTATTGTTGTTATTGTAACCCCTTTATTGTTATTATTGTACCCCTGTAACCCCCATATTGTTATTATTGTGCCATTAAATTATTATTGTTAGGTCGGCTAGGATTACATTGTGGCCCCTTGGACTCCTATATATATAAAGGAGGTTTTTTAATTTGTATCATCCAAGAATTGTTCATTCATGTAATGTATTGGAGGTTTCCCCCTCGAAGTGGCTTATTTATAAGGATTTGATATCTCTTTTCTTCTATTTTTGGAGCTGGTTTCCCAATATTTGGTATTAGAGCTTTGGATTCTAGGGTTTTGTTGCTCCAAACAGATCATCATGGAATTTTTGCTATAAATTTGTTTCTACGAAAGTTCAGAAGCTGAAAATTTTAGAGTGAAAATATGAAAGCCTGAGAACATCATCGTAAAATTTCGGATTTTGGTTCATAGTAGTTTTGGAGATATGATCTGTGGAAGTTAGGTCTTTTTGAGGCTCCTGAATTTCATCTCAAAGACGTGATCATGGGAAAATATTCATAACTCTCTCTCTCTGAGCATCAGATTGCAATTCTGTGAAAAGTGACTAGAATTACATGGACTGTAGTTGCTTGTCTATAAATTTCAAAGCCAAAGGAGAAACAAATGACATGTGGCAAGCCGTACAAGTTTTCTCTACTGAACTAGTCCATAATTAGGTCATTATGGGAGATTGGAAATAAATTTTCCTTGAAGAGTCCAAATCAAGTCAGACTTGTGGCAATTGAAAGAATATTCAGGGGGCTATATCAAGGCGGAATTTCAGATATTGAAGATATAAAATCACAAATATAATTCAGTGTCAATATCGATCTCCTCAAAATCAAGAAAAAGGTGTGTATTTTGTTTCAAATTCCATAAGTCTTGTTTGAAAAATTAGTTTTAAGTGATTCCAAAGGCCTATTGAGCATAGATATCGGTATTGGGTTATAAAATTCCTCCTAAAAATAATTCAACACCCATTAAGCCCTTAGATTACTCTACTATGACTCATGAAGATGAAGAATTGCAGCATGATCTAACAAAATTACAAGAGAAAGTGCACCAAAATTTTCTCTCGCAAAGAGCCACAAAAAATGAAATGGATGTTTTGAAGAAAAGCATGGAAGCTAAGATGGATGGTTTGAATAAAGGCATGGAAGCTATGATGGATGGTTTTAACAATTGTATGGAAGATAAAATGGATGGTATGGAAGAAAAAATGGAAGGTTTGAAGGAAGACATGGAAGGTTTGAAGGAAGGTTTGTCAAAGTTGATACAAGAAATGATTCCTAATGGTGAAAAGATAATAGATGAAAATCATGATGAGAACAAAATAAATTTTAATCGTGATTTCATAGACTCTAATGTTGGATTAAAGAACCACCATATTCCAAAGATGGATATGAGGAAGTTTTATGGAAAAGATCCCGTAACATGGATACTAGAGATGGAGCAATATTTTGATCTCAATAATGTGCAAAACACACAAAAGGTACGCATTGCAACTTTACATTTAGAACAAAATACATTTGTATGGTATTGATGGCTTTGCTCCCGTAAAAAAATTGTCACTTGGTTAATTTTTACGGAGGAAATGATAGCACATTATGATGATACAAAAAGAAACACATTCTTTAGCCAATTGATAAATCTCAAACAAAAGGGTTTAGTGGCGGAGCACATTGAGGACTTCCAAAAATTGAATATAAGGGTAACTAATATTTTAGAGGAACACAAAATTGATCTCTTCATAAGTACTTTAAAGGATAACATCCAACATGAAGTTTGCATTTTGGAACCTGATTCATTGGAGAAGGCATTCAGGTTGGAAAGAAAAATTGAATGTAAAATTATGGCGACAAGGAAGCCTACCACTCACTTCTATAAAGATGGAAGTGTTGTTACTCCTAGATTTCCACAACCTACAAGGTTGACACCATAACAATTGGAAGAAAAAGGAGCAAAAGGGCTTTGCTATATTTGTGATAGAAAATACACTAAAGGTCATAAGTGTGCTAAGAAAAAATTATTTTACAAATATTGTGAAGAGGAAGAATAAAATGAACAAGAAGAGGCTATCCACGAGGAACCAGCCCTAGAAGAGGAAGAAATGAGTCTGACCATATCATGTAATGCATTGGAAGGAATTACCACTCCTCAAACTCTCAAGATAGAAGGACATATCAAGAAGAAAAAGGTAATAGTGTTGATTGATTCAGGTAGCACCCATAATTTTCTTCATTGTAAGGTAGCCAAGGAATTGAATTGTTTCCTATACCTAGCACTAGAATGTCAAGTGATGGTTGCAAATGGAGGAACTATAAACTTCTCTTGAAAATGCCATAATAATAAGATAACCATGGGGAAATATGTATTGAATAGTCAAATGCTTTCCATTCCTATGTGAGGTGTTGATATTGTACTAGGATTACAATGGTTAAAATCTGTGGGGACGGTAGCTTTTAATTTTCAAGAACTTTTCTTGAAATTTTTTTAAGAAGGAAAGGAACTCGAATTACAAGGTATTGCATGGAAGCCTAGAAAGATAATAAGCTCTAATGTGATGAAAAAGCTTATAAAGAAAGAACAACGACGTGTAATTTCACAATTATGCTCACTAGAAGTTCCGACATCAAAATAATCTATTTCTGTAGATCTCCAAAAATTCTTGGACAATCATTCGAAGGTGTTTGAAACTCCCAAAGGGCTCCCACCTATTCATGATCATGATCATGCTATTCATTTTATTTCATAAACTGTTCCTCCAAACATCAGGAATTATATATATCCTTATGTCCAAAAGAGCGAAATTTAATGTATGATTGCAGAAATGTTAGAGGCAGGTATAATTCAACCTAGTCAAATTTCTTTCTCGGCTCCTGTAGTATTGGTACACAATAAGGATGGATCATGGCACATGTGTCCTGATTATAGGGAGCTCAATAAGCTCACCATTAAAGATAAATTTCCCATTCCTGTGATTGATGAATTATTGGATGAATTACATGGAGCAATTTATTTTACCAAGTTGGATCTTCATTTACGATATCATCAAATTAGAATGAAGACTGCATATATTCTGAAAACATCATTTTGAACTCATGAGGGTCATTATGATTTTTTGGTCATGCCTTTTGGCCTTACCAATGCACCTTCTACATTTCAAGGGTTGATGAATTCCATTTTCAAACCCTTCCTTAGAAAATTTTTGCTAGTATTTTTTAATGATATACTAATCTACAACAGGTCTTGGAAGGATCATGTTGAACATGTTGATAGGGTGCTCAAAATATTGCAGGAGAAACAATTATATGCAAAAACATCCAAATGTTTCTTTGGAGTACAAGAGGTGGAATATTTGGGTCTTATTGTATCTCACAAGGGTGTTAAGGTAGACCATAATAAAATTAAATCCATTAAGGAATGGAAATTCCCCACAACCATTAAGCAGTTGCGAGGATTTCTTGGGTTAACAAGGTATTATCGCAAGTTTGTTAAGAATTATGGGAGAATAGGAACACCTCTAACAACATTATTAAAGAAAGTTGCATTTTCATGGACTCCTGAATAAACTAAGGCCTTTGAACATCTTAAAGAGGAAATATGTCTATCACCAGTCTTAACTATGCCAGACTTCACAAAAACATTTATTGTGGAATGTGATGCCTCAGGAAATGGAATCAGTGTTGTTTTAATGCAAGAAGGAAGACCCATTACTTTTGAAAGTCGTCCAATCAAAGGAAAGTATTTACAAAAGCCTATTTATGAGAAGGAAATGTTAGCAATACTGCATGCACTAAATAAATGGCGAACTTACCTAATGGGAAGACACTTCAAGGTAAAAACTGATCATGATAGTCTTAAACACTTCTTGGAACAAAGACTATCTTCAAAAGAGCAGCAAAAATGGGTCACAAAGATGTTGGGTTATGCCTTTGAAATAATCTACAAAAGAGGGAAGCTAAATGTTTTTGCAGATGCACTCTTAAGAAATAATTAAGAGGTGGAAGCATTGCTTTGTGCCATTTCTATTATCCAACGAGATTGGATAACCGAAGCAAGAGATGAATGGAAGAAGGAAGAAGAAGTGTGGACACTCATTCAAAAGTTTTAGTAAGATCCTATTAAATATGATACATTTAGTTGGAAAAATGATTCCTTATGGTACAAAGATCGCTTATATCTTTTTAATAATTCCCAACTAAAACAAAAGATTCTTTTGGAATTGCACACTTCTCCTTTAGGAGGAGACTCTGGATTTTTAAAAACTTGCCAGAGGGTGAAGAAATAATATTTTTGGGAGGGCCTTAAATCTGATATTTAAAATTTTGTGGTAGAATGTTTGGTTTTCCAGCACAATAAATTTGAGACAATTAAGACCCTGGGTCTTCTACAACCTTTATCCATTCGAAGTCAACTTTGGTAGGAGATTTCAATGGTTTTTATCATAAGTTTACCTAAGTCTGAAGGAAAGAGTGTCATCATGGTGGTAGTTGATAGACTTACCAAGTATGCACACTTTTGTGCATTATCTCATCCATTTAAAGCAATTACAGTTGCTACTACATTTATGGACACAATTCAAAACCTACATGGGAACATAAGGGTTATTGTGAGCGACAGAGATCCCATTTTTACTGGAAATTTATGGACGAAGTTATTTTCTTGTTTGGGTACTCAATTATCTCATAGCTCATCTTATCATCCTCAATCCGATGGTCAAGCTGAGATAATAAATAAATGATTGGAAGGATATCTTCCTTTTTTTGTATCTGATAAAAAAACACAATGGGTCAAGTGGTTACCTCTCGCTGAATGGTGGTATAACACTTCCTTCCATACTGCAACAAAAATGACCCCATTTATGGCACTTTATGGATATCATCCACCATCCATCACATCATCTTTAAGAGAAAATTAGAAGGTTCAAGCAGTGGAAGATCACATCGAGCATCAACAAGAAGTTCTCCAACTCTTAAAGGATAACCCGAATTTGGCTGAAAATCGAATGAAACAACATGTAGATCAACATCACAGCAAGAGAATTTTTGATGTAGGAGACTGGGTATTTTTACGGCTACAACCATACAAACAAATGTCCCTCAAGAAAGCTAAGAAGGATAATAAATTATCGCCAAAGTACTATGGTCCTTACAACGTGTTGTAAAATATTGGTAATATGGCATACAAATTGGAGCTTCTTGCTTCTTCACGAGCACATCCAGTTTCTATGTTTCATGCTTAAAGAAGGTTATAGGTGAAAATATTCCAATTCAAACAATGTTTCCAGAACTTGATGAGGAAGGAAAAATCATATTGGAACCTAAAGCGGTCACGAAAACAAGAACTAGACAACTACGGAATCGATCAATTTCATATTATCTCATCAAGTGGAAGAACCTACCCACTGAAGATTCTACATGGGAGGATGATAATTTTATACAGAAGCACCTAGAGCTACTCAAGCATTGAGGACAACACCTTTTTAAAGGAGAGGGGAATGTTAGGTCCCTATATTACTATTATAGTCCCTTATTGTTGTTATTGTAACCCCCTTATTGTTATTATTGTACCCCTGTAACCCCCATATTGTTATTATTTTTCCCTTAAATTATTATTGTTAGGTCGGCTAGGATTACATTGTCTCCCCACTAGGATTACATTGTGGCCCCATGGACTCCTATATATATAAAGGAGGTTTTTTTAATTTGTATTATCCAAGAATTTTTCATTCATGTAATGTATTGGAGGATGCCCCCTCGAAGTGGCTTATTTCTAAGGCGTTGATGTCTCTTTTCTTCTATTTTTGGGGTTGGTTTCCCAACAATATTTGATGAAAAGAAGGATGTACTTATATATGAGATCCTTAGTATGAATATTCAGCCATAGGAGGCCAAAATAATAGAGGATGTATTGACGAATCCACAGAAAGACAAAAAAGTTTGAATTGTAGACCTGGAAATTGAAGTGGTATCCATGAGGAAACAATTAGAGAAGAAGAATGATCAGTTGAATTAATATAGGAGCACCAAGATCTTGGATATTATGCTTCAGAGCCAAATATCTCTTATGAACAAATATGGTCCTGGCATTGGAGATTTCAGTTCACAACCATGAAAAAATTACATTGAAGAACCAAAGAAGGATGCAAAGAATGAGACCAATTATGGAAACATGAAAGAAAAGAGATAGTGGTTTGACCAACAATAATCAAGAATATAACCAAGAGGAGAATTTACATCCAAAATATATTTCTCTCTTAGATTTGATAGTGGCATATTTCATAGGATGAGTCAAAACTATTTTACCCCCTTGCTAGACGAGATCTAGTGCCTCGTTTATCACAATTTTAGATATGTGGTAACTACTTATAGAAGGAGAATGCACACATATATGCATAAATTTTATTAGCCAAGAAGAGGACCCACCTTTAGATATACAAGTTAATTTAATCATTATTGTTATTCTTGTAACATGTTTGGCCACACAACCATTGATTGCATATGTAGCACAAATATATGAATATCTAGCATGAGCAATAGAAGAAAAGATCGCTTGGCCTAATATCATGGTCATGTGGATTGTTATGTGTGTCAAAATTTCATGCACATGGCCAAATATTATAAATTTTCCATATTTTTAGGTCATCCTGTTAAAAAGAGTGGAAAAATAAAAGTAGAAATTGAATAAAGATTGAGAATAGTGCTCAAACAAAGAAATAACCAAGGACCATGTGGAACAAAAAGGAGGAGAAACTAAGAAAGTGTGGTATTTCTCTTTACTTTTGTGATTAGGATGATAAGAGGTACAATTATAGCATATGTTCCCACCATATGTCAGGATATAGGAGAATATTTTTCCTTTTTAAGAGAACTAAGAGTGGTCATGTTTCTTTTGAACATAATGAACCAACAAGAATGTTGGGAAAAGGAAAGTCCAACCATGGTCAAAAGAAGCTGAGTGAAAATGATGTGTCATTCCTTGAAGCTTTGAAGAACAATATATTTAGTACAATCCAGATGGTTGATGGAGGCAAGGAAGTGGTATTAAACTCCAAAGGTTATTTCATCTACAAATAAGGATCAAAGAGAGTGATTGCCAAAGGTGTCGAGACACCAAATAATGTGTATGTGTTGAAGGTAATTAGAGTGTAAAAAATTTGGTAAACTTGAATAAATATATATTATTATTGATAAAATATGAGATGATTACAATGGGGAATCACCAAGGCTTTAAATACAGCCTTACGGTGTCCCTTGGTGAAGATTCATGATCATTGATCATGCCCTTTCACTTAATAAACCTAAGATAACTATATTTAACTAATAATTAATAAATTATAGATAAAATTACACCTCTCTTAAAGATGCTTTGTCCTCAAAGCATATGTAATGATGGACATTGTTGAAAAATGCTTATATTTCCCGAGAGGCGGGCTCTTGCTTCCCACATTTTTAAAAGATCGTGGAGCATCTTCTCAAGCTTAATCTATTGGTGATGTGGATAGAGACAAGATTTGATATTGACAGGGTCAGATCCTTTCTTGACTTATATTGGATGCTTGTGTTCCCTATTAGGAGGTATTTTCATTAGCAGGTCTTGGAAGACCTTTTTGTGTGTCTGAACTATTCCTTGTACTTCTGGTGATTCTTCATGGTCCGTTTTTAGATTTAGAGGTAATTTACTAACAATTATCCCCCGATGCAACTTCTCCCCATCATCAAATGCTTCCTTCTTAACAACCATATCTACTTCATCATCGAAGGCCTCAACATCTTCTGGCACTGTATCAGTGGCTTCGGATGTGTTTGTCTCTTCACATTTTTCTTTCAAATCTAGGGATGAAACATTTTGTTGTTTATAAGCATTTGTATTTTCATGGTTTCTTTCATTTTCAATGACAATGTCTGTTTTTGCATCTGTAATAGCAGTCACATTGAATTCTTTACGTGGCTCCTTCACCAACATTGTTTCTTTTTCTGCCATTGGATTTTCATTTATATAAAAGTTCTCAATAACTTCTGTTGCTGCATTACTGGCTTTATTATTGGATTGAGTTGAATTTTCTTCTCTTCGTTTCTCAGCTCTATAACTTTCATGGTTGATTTCAAAGTCTCTGCTTCTAGGTATTTCAGCACTGTAGCTTTCATGTGAGATGATTTCCAATTCAACCTCATTTAATTGCTCTTTTTCAAACATGTTATATTCATGATTATGATCTGAATTAGTTGAATTTTTTAGTTGATTATGTTCAACATTCGAGAATATTGGTTTTTGTGTATGACTTATCATATCTATCTTGTCATTTATCTTATCGAAGAGTTTTGTCATCTTTTTCATTGCCTCACTAAGATTTTTTGTGGCCTTGTTATGATTTAGCCACATTTGTCTTTCTATTTGATTCATCATATCTTGAACCTTTTTGATATCATTGGAATTATTATTGATTTTTTTTTCAAGATCCAGCAATTTTTTTTGGAAATCGACCATCGACATTGATGACGTCATACTCCTCATGCTCCTTGTAATTAGGGCTTATCCCCTTTTCCTTAAAAGCGTTTTCCTCAAAGCTGTATTTTTTTGACAATTTTCTTCACTTAAGATTTATCTTATTTGGCATATCTCATTCACCACTGGTACCTTCTCTTGTAATGTTGTCTTTGAAAATAGGGTTTTTTTTTAAATTAATTAATTAATTAATTAAATTAATAAAAAAAATTTAATAATAATAATAATTATTATTATTATTATTATATTATTTTTTTAATATATAGCTTATATAATTGATATAATTAATTAACCTATTAATCATATAATTGGTCAATTATAAAACTTAATAACTTATTTGTATATCCCTTATACGATTATTAGTAATCGAAATGTCACGAATGGAATGGAACAGCATAAAAAGGTAGCACGTAATGGTTCAGGTCGAATAATTGGATGGTGACAGGGACGGTGGTAGGGACAAGAGTGTCAACGGAGGTGGATGATAGGATAGGAGAGAGCAGAAGTGACAGTAGCGGAAGAGGTGAAGTAGCCGCAGATGGAGGTTTGACGGTGATGATGGAGAGGGGGGTGGGGAAGAAAAACGTCGGGGGAGGCGCGATAGAGGTGACGAAGGTGATGACAGAGAGGGAGGTGGGGAAGACAGACGTCGAGGGAGGCAGGAGGGCAGTGAGGTAGGGAGGAAGGCTAGTCGAGGAAGCTAGCTACGAGAGGCGTGGAAGGGTGGAAGGCAGAAGGCAGAAGGCGAGGTGACAGTGGAAGGTGGAAGGCAGGGAAGGTGGACGTGAGGCAACAAGAGAAAGTGGGTAGGAACACGGGGAGGGAAGCGAAGGGTTTCAGGGGAGTGGGGGTGACAGAGTAGGGGAGACAGTGGGGAGAGGCATGAGAAAGGCAGAAAGGTAGGCCGAGGGAAGTGAGGGGGAAGGTAGAGTCAGTCGTAGATGGGGACGAGAGGCTGAGGGAAGTGAGGAGTAAGTGCGAGTGGGGAGAGAGGCCGAGGGTGCAGAGCATGGGGTGGGGCTGTGTGGTGAGGGCGAGGTTAGCAAGTGAGGGGCGGGGGTCGAAAGGCTGTGAGGTGTAGAGGGGAGCAAGGGTAATAGCATGAGGGTAACTAGCATAGGAGGGAATGGAGGAGGGAATGCAGAATGGGAGTGAGGGGGGTGTGTGAAAAAAAGGGGAAGGAAGGGAAGGCAAGCGTGGGAAAAAAATTTTGCATTTTTTTTTTCTTAAAACAAATGTTGCTGCCCACAAGCATGTGGTTTAAAAAAAAAATCAATTTCCTCTGTAAATTTTTATTTTCTTGATGATCACACAGATCCTGAAGAGCGATTGCTTCGATACTAATGGATTGTAAAAACTCTGGTAAACTTGAATAAATATATATTATTATTGATAAAAGATGAGATGATTACAATGGGGAATCACCAAAGCCTTAAATACAGCCTTATGGTTTCCCTTGGTGAAGAGGCATGATCGTTGATCATACCCTTTCACTTAATAAACCTAAGATAACTATATTTAACTAATAATTAATAAATTATACATAACAGTAATATTGAGTAGAAAGAAGAAATCGACGAAAAATGTTTCGTCATAAGATTCTGAGTAGGAGATATCAACATATATTACAGTTAGTTCTTGCATGGAATATCTCTTAGATTGCAAAAATTCTTGAGAGGCCTTCATAGCCTTATGTTGATCGGATGGAAAAGTATGGCAACATGATGAGTAGTAATATGGAAGAAAAATGGATATGTGTGTGAGTTGTAGCAACATTAGCATGTTTTATCATGAGTTTAATTGTCTAGATAGGTCCACAGGATCAACATGTCCATTGGAGGTATAATGATCTAAGAGGGAGATATTGTTTCACTCATACTTTCACTCCTTTTTTGTTTAGAAGATTTATATTTTTGTCATCATGAGTTGGAAGTTGTGAATCAACCTTGTATGTCACTATTCATGATCATCATCGTCAGTAGTTGTGTCCCCATAAATTTGGTCATGCATTGGTGTGAGACTTATAGTGTGTTGTAGCATCATGAATGGGATATAGAGTAGAATGATTCAACCATGTACTTGTTATAGTTTTGTATTATCATTGTTGGTTCATGTCTTGGTGACTAGTCATGATGATAGGCATGCATTGGAATGGATAGATATATTTTAGCCATGTATGCATCCTAGTATGCAATAATTGTATTATATGAGTATCTGAGAGAGAGGTATTTGTCATGAATTGTATTATAAAATCTATATTATTCATGTATGGTCTTATGTGAGCATGATAATCCCTATAGCTTTGTTTCATTCATCATTTGGTCTAGTTGATTTTTTGGTCCAAGTGTCAAGCATGAACTAAGAAGAGCCTTGAGATATAGCTCACCCATATAGTGGCTTATTGATGCCATTATACAACCATGTATTATATTTATTGTAACCATGTAATATGCTTATAATCCTTATAACTCATTGTATATCCTTGGGAAAAAATTATTTGAAGTATATATCCATGAGGAGTAGCCTCTTGTATGTGACAAGGATGCATTGGAAGTGTCAAATAGCATGTACAACAACCTGAAAATAAGCTTTGAAACCCCATTACATGTTTAGGGGGAGTATGTCTAGCCTTTGTTCAACATTATGTTGAGTATTTTAGGAGGATCACTACTCTTAGTGTTGGGTATGTATTATATTCTTTGCACGATTAGTCCCATGCGCTAATAGGGAGACCCACTCATAGGTGAACCCACCCATGGTTTTGTGCATGAGTTTCACATGGTTTTTGGGGGACGATGGTTTTCAGCCCCTGGTATTTTGTAGATCTGGTCAAGGGAACTACGATTATGTTCTAATCCAAGGTTAATGGATTTGGGTTTATGTATGCTTCGGCATGTATATATATGCATTGTAACACTGAAAGGAATATAATGAAAAATCAAGCTTTTCGTCCCAATTTGGGATCCAGGGGAAAATCTCTGTGTATTTTTTTTTTATGTTTTATGATCTCGCTATTGTTTATTTTCTATTTTTAAGATTCATTTGTAGATCATTTTTGTACAGGTTTAAAACCATCATTTTGTATCGAAGTTGTTTCGGCTTCAAGGGGACGCCTTTTCTGCTGAGGGGTTTTTTGCTCGGGCTTGAGGTAGACCATGTTCAATGGAAGATCTACGAGATTGATTCTTGCGGTGAAATAAGATGGCGAGCAGTGGAAAGATAGAGATTGATAACTTCAATGATCAGAGTTTTAAGTTGTGGAAGCTCAAGATGGAGGACCTACTGGTGGATAAAGATCAATGGATCGTGGTAGATCTAGGTACTAAACCAACGACAATGTCAGATGAAGACTGCAAGAAGTTGGATCGGAAGGTGAAGAGAACAATATGGTTGTGTGTCTCAGATTTGGTATTGTTGAATGTATCTGGGGAAGCTACGATGAAGAATTTGTGGGAAAAACTTGGGAATTTGTACCAATCTAAGTCTCTGGTGAATAAATTGTTCCTGTGGAAAAAGTTGTATAACCTGAGGATGAATGATGGAGACTCAGTGACAGAGCATCTGAACGCCTTCAATACTGTGGTAAGCTAGATATCATCTGTTGATATTAAAATCTCAGATGAAGATAAGTGCATCATTTTTTTGTTTTCTCTACCAGATTCCTGGGAGAGTTTGGTTATTGCAATAGGTAGCAATACAACTACCTTGAATTTTGATGACATTGTCTCATTCTTGCTGTCAGAGGAAATGAGACAGATAAATATGGAGAGTCAGAATGGAGATGCCTTATCTATACAAAGAAGGTCCCATAACAAAAACAAGAATAAGGTTTTGAGTGGGAGATCTAAATCTAGAGGGAGATCTAAATCTCCTGGAAAGTTTGTAAAGGTGTGCTGGAAATGAGGAAAGGAAGGGCACTACAAAAAGGACTACAGATCTAAAGCTCCTGAGAAAGGAAAGGGATCTGATGATGCTCCTTCTGCAGAGGCAAAAACCACCTCGAATGAAGGTGGGGATGTGTATTTGGATTCTTATTCAAATACACATGTAGATCATGAGTCATGGTTGATTGACTCGGGTGCATCCTTTCACTTCACTCCCCATAGGGAGTGGTTCTGCGAGTATGAGAAATATGATGGCGGTGCTGTCTTCTTAGGGGATGATAGGAAGGCCAAAATCGTTGGACGTGGAAAATTAAAGCTGAAGCTACAAGGTGGAAGGATAAGAACACTTCTTGGCGTTCTGCACATTCCTGCGTTGGCCAGAAATTTGATTTTTGTAAGCAAGATGGATGATGCAGGTGTAAAAATAGTGTTCAAGAAAGATACCTGTAAGATGTTTTGAGGAGCACTCATATTAATGCAGGGATTTTGGATTGGAACTCTATACGAGCATTAGTGCAGCACTGTTCCTGATGGGTGAAACTATTCTGTGCTTCTCGAAAGTGGAGCGGAAAGCCTAGCAATCTCTGGAGAAAAGACCATGCTATGCCATCAAAGGCTTGGACATATTGGAGAGAAGGGCCTTCGGATACTGCATGGAAATGGTATGGTAAAAGGTATGTCTAATAGCTCTCCGGATTTCGATTTCTATGAACAGTGTGTATATGGGAAGCGGAATCGAGTGAGTTTTCCTTCTGGTGCTAAGAGGGCGAACAAGATATTAACACTTGTGCACAGTGATCTATTTGGACCTGTGGCGGTTCCATCACTGGGTAAGTTTGTGTAATATGTTTCATTCATAGATGACTTCTCAAGGAATACATGGATATATTTCTTGAGGAAGAAATTGGAATTTTTTGACAGATTTAAAGAATTTAAGGCTCTAATGGAAAATCAAATAGAGAAGAAGATAAAGGTGTTGAGGAAAGATAATGGTGGGGAGTTCTACAAGAAGGAATTTTAAGAGTTATGTAAGAAGTGTGGTATAGCATGGCAGAAGACTACTCCATACACACCTTAGAAAAATGGAGTTGCAGAAAGAATTAACAAAATGTTGATGGGAAAGGAAATAAGCATGCTCAGTGGTACCAAGTTAGGACAAGAATTATGGGTAGAGGCAGTGGAGACTGCATGTTACTTGGTTAACAGATCACCTTCATCAGCATTGGAGGATAAGACTCCCCATGAGGTATGGACTGGTAAGAAACCCTCTCTTTCACATCTGAGGGTATTTGGATGTGATGCATATGTACATGTTCCAAAGGATAAAATGACCAAGTTGGATAATAAATCTGAAAGGTGCATATTTATTGGGTGTAAGGATGGTTTAAAGGGTTACAAGCTTTGGAACCCGGAAATAAGGAAGGTTTTGTACAGTCGAGATGTGGTGTTTAGAGAGGTGAAAGATGTTGTTAAACATGAAGTCCTACCAAAGGAACATGAGAATATAGAGTTCAAGCTAAAGTAGGATGAATCAAACTCTACAACAGAAAAAGACTCAGAAGAGGAAGAGCCACAAACTCCTGCTATGAGAAGATCAGTTAGGGAAATAAGACAACCAAAAAGGTATAGTCCATCTAATTTCTGTTCAAATTTTTCTTTAACTATAATTGATCATGATCCCAGAACCATCAGGGAGGCAGTAGATTCAGAGGATGGAAACTCTGGAAGGAGGCCATGGTTGATGAAATGGCATCCTTGCATAAAAATGAGGCATAGGATCTGGTGGAGTTGTCGGCTGGAAGGAAGGCCATTGGGATAAAATGGGTGTTTAACAAGAATATGAATGTAGAAGGAAAGGTGGAGAAATATAAAGCTCGATTCATAGAAAAGGGTTATTCCCAGGTGCCGGGAATTGATTTTGGTGATATTTTTTCTCATGTTGCCAAAGTTACTTCTATTAGATTACTTTTATCTATTGTTGTTGAATTTTATTTTGAGGTAGAACAGATGGATGTGAAGACAACATTTCTTCACGGGGATCTATAAGAGGAGATCTACATGAAACAACCTGAAGGCTTTATGGTGAAGGGGAAGAAAGAAATGGTATGCAGGTTAAAGAAGTCTCTGTATGGGTTAAAACAGTCACCAAGGATGTGGTATCAGAAATTTGACACCTATATATGAGTACTTGGCTCCACCAGAAGCAAGGAAGATCACTCTGTTTATTTTAAATTAATTGGTGACCGTGTTATTTATTTGGTATTGTATGTGTATGATATGTTTTTGATTGGAAATGACAAATAAATTATCAAAGATTTGATGTTGTGTAACCAGCTCCAAAAATAGAAGAAAAGAGATATCAACGCCTTAGAAATAAACCACTTCGAGGGGGCAACCTCGAATACATTACATAAATGAAAAATTCTTGGATGATATAATTTACAAAACCTCCTTTCTATATATAGGAGTCCATGGGGTCATAATGTAATCCTAGTGGGCCACAATGTAATCCTAGCCGACCTAACAATAATAATTTAAGGGAACAATAATAACAAAATGGGGGTTACAAGGGTACAATAATAACAATAAGGGGGTTACACTAACAACAATAAGGGACTATACTAGTAATAGAGGGACCTAACATGCCCCTCTCCTTCAAAAAAGTGTTGTCCTCAATGCTTGAGTAGCTCTGGGTGTTTCTGTATAAAATTCTCATCCTCCCATGTAGAATCTTTAGTGGGTAAGTTCTTCCACTTGATGAGATACTCTGAAATTGATCGATTCCGTAGCTGTCGAGTTCTTGTTTCCATGACCGCTTCAGGTTCCAATATGATTTTTCCTTCCTCATCAAGTTATGGCAATATTGTTTGAACTGGAAGATTTTCACCTATAACCTTCTTTAAGCATGAAACATGGAAAACTGGATGCACTCATGAAGAAGCAGGAAGCTCCAATTTGTATGCCATAGTACCAATCTTTTGCAACACCTTGTAAGGACCATAGTACTTTTGTGATAATTTATTATCCTTCTTAGCTTGCTTGAGGGACATTTTTTTGTATGGTTGTAGCCGTAAAAATACCCAATCTCCTACATCAAAACTTCTCTCGCTGCGATGTTGATCTCCCTGTTGTTTCATTCGATTTTGTGCCAAATTCGGGTTATCCTTTAAGAGTTGGAGAACTTCTTGCTGATGCTCGATGTGATCTTCCACTGCTTAAACCTTTGAATTTTCCCTTAAAGATGATGTGATCAATGGTGGATGATATCCATAAAGTGCCATAAATGGGGTCATTTTTGCTGCAGTATGGAAGGAAGTGTTATACCACCATTCAGCGAGAGGTAACCACTTGACCCATTGTGTTTGTTTATCAGATACAAAACAACGAAGATATCCTTCCAAACATTTATTTACTATCTCGGTTTGACCATCGGATTGAGGATGATAAGATGAGCTATGAGCTAATTGAGTACCCAAACAAGAAAATAACTCCGTCCAAAAATTTCCGGTAAAAATGGGATCTCTGTCGCTCACAATAACCCTTGGGTTTCCATGTAGCTTTTGAATTGTGTCCATAAATGTAGTAGCAATTGTACTTGCTTTAAATGGATGAGATAATGCACAAAAGTGTGCATACTTAGTAAGTCTATCAACTACCACCATGATGACACTCTTTCCTTCGGACTTAGGTAAACCTGTGATAAAATCCATTGAAATCTCCTCCCAACATTGACTTGGAATGGATAAAGGTTGTAGAAGTTCCGGGGTCTTAATTGTCTCAACTTTATTCTGCTGGCAAACCAAACATTCTGCCACAAACTTTTGAATATCGGATTTAAGGCCATCCCAAAAAAATTATTTCTTCACCCTGTGGTAAGTTTTTAAAAATCCTGAGTGTCCTCCTAAAGGAGAAGTGTGCAATTCCAGAAGAATCTTTTGTTTTAGTTGGGAATTCTTACAAAGATATAAGCGATCTTTGTAGCATAAGGAATCATTTTTCCAACTAAATGTATCAGATGTACTAGGATCTTGCTGCAACTTTTGAATGAGTGTCCATACATCTTTGTCCTTCTTCCATTCATCTCTTGCTTGGGTTATCCAATCTGGTTGGATAATAGAAATGGCACAAAGCAATGCTTCCACCTCTTCATTCTTTCTTGAGAGTGCATCTGCAACAACATTAAGATTTCCTTTTTTGTAGATTATTTCAAAGTCATAACCCAACATCTTTGTGACCCATTTTTGCTACTCTTATAAAGATAGTCTTTGTTCCAAAAAGTGTTTAAGACTATCATGATTATTTTTTACCTTGAAGTGTCTTCCCATTAGGTAAGTTTTCCATTTCTCTAGTGCATGCAGTATTGCTAACATTTCCTTCTCATAAATAGGTTTGTTTAAATACTTTCCTTTGATTGGATGACTTTCAAAAGCAATGGGTCTTCCTTCCTGCATTAAAACTGCACCAATTCCATTTCCTGAGGCATCACATTCCACAATAAAGATTTTTGTGAAGTCTGGCGTAGCTAAGACCGGTGCTAGGCACATTGCCTCTTTAAGATGTTCAAAGGCCTTAGTTGCTTCAGGAGTCCATGAAAATGCATATTTCTTCAATAATGTTGTTAGAGGTGCTGATATTCTCCCATAATTCTTAACAAACTTGCGATAATACCCTGTTAACCCGAGAAATCCTCACAACTGCTTTATGGTTGTGGGGACTTTCCATTCCTTAATGGCTTTAATTTTGTTAGGGTCTACTTTAACACCCTCGTGAGATACAATATGACCCAGATATTCCACCTCTTGTACTCCAAAGAAACATTTGGATTTTTTTGCATATAATTGTTTCTACTGCAATAGTTTGAGCACCCTGTCAACATGTTCAACATGATCCTTCCAAGACCTGCTGTAGATTAGTATATCATCAAAAAATACTAGCACAAATTTTCTAAGGAAGGGTTTGAAAATGGAATTCATCAACCCTTGAAATGTATAAGGTGTATTGGTAAGGCCAAAAGGCATGACCAAAAATTCATAATGACCCTCATGAGTTCGAAATGTTGTTTTTGGAATATCTTCAGTCTTCATTCTAATTTGATGATATCCTGAACGAAGATCCAACTTGTTAAAATAAATTGCTCCATGTAATTCATCCAATAATTCATCAATCACAGGAATGGGAAATTTGTCTTTAATGGTGAGCTTATTGAGCTCCCTATAATCCGGACACATTCGCCATGATCCATCCTTCTTGTGTACCAATACTACAGGAGCAGAGAAAGAACTTTGACTAGGTTGAATTATACCCGCCTCAAACATTTCTGCAATCATACGTTCAATTTCGCTCTTTTGGACGTAAGGATATCTATAAGGCCTGATGTTTGGAGGAACACTTCCTGGAATCAAATGAATAGCATGATCATGATCACGAATAGGTGGGAGTCCTTTGGGAGTTTCAAACACCTTGGAATGTTTGTCCAAGACTTGTTGGAGATCTGCAGAAATAGATGATTTTGATGTCGGAACTTCTAGTGAGCATAATTGTGCAATTACGCCTCCTTGTTCTTTCTTTAGAAGCTTTTTCATGACATTAGAGCTTATTATCCTTCCCAGCTTCCCTTCAATACCCCGTAATTCAACTTCCTTTCCTTCTGAAAAAAATTTCAAGAAAAGTTCTTGACAATTAAAATCTACCGTCCCCAAAGATTGTAACCATTGTACTCCTAGTACAACATCAACACCTCCCATAGGAATGGAAAGAATTGGACTAGTCAATACATATTCCCCCATGGTTAGCTTGATATTATGGAATTTTCCAAAGAAATTTATAGTTCCTCCATTTGCAACCATCACTTGATATTCTGGTGCTGGGTATAGGAAACAATTTAATTCCTTGGCTACCTTACAATGAATAAAATTATGGGTTCTACCTGAATCAATCAACACTATTACCTTTTTCTTCTTGATTTGTCCTTCTATCTTGAGAGTTTGAGGAGTGGTAATTCCTGCCAGTGCATTACACAATATGGTCAGATTCATTTCTTCCTCTTCTAGGGCTGGTTCTTGGTGTATATCCTCTTCTTGTTCATTTTCTTCTTCCTCTTCACAATCTATGTAAAATAATTTCTTCTCGGCACACTTATGACCTTTAGTGTATTTTCTATCACAACTGTAGCAAAGCTCTTTTTCTATTTTTTCTTCCAATTGTTGTGGTGTCAACCTTGTCGGTTGTGGAAATCTAGGCATAGGAACACTTCCTTCTTTATAGAATTGAGTGGTAGGCTTCCTTGTCGCCATTATTTTACATTCAACTTTTCTTGCCAACCTGAATGCCTTCTCCAATGAATCTAGTTCCAAAACGCGAACTTCATGTTGGATATTATCCTTTAAAGTGCCTATGAAGAGATCGATCCTGTGTTCCTCTGGAATATCAGTTACCCTTATATTCAATTTTTGGAATTCCTCAATGTGCTGCCCCACTAAACCATTTTTTTTTAGATTTATCAATTGGCTAAAGAAGGTGTTACTCTTTGTATCCTCATAATGTGCTATCATTTCTTCCATAAAAATTGACTAAGTGACAATTTTTTTACGGGAGCAAAGCCATCGATACCATACAAATGTATTTTGTTCTAAATGTAAAGTTGCAATGCGTACCTTTTGTGTGTTTTGCACGTTATGGAGATCAAAATATTGCTCCATCTGTAGTATCCATGTTACAGGGTCCTTTCCATCAAACTTCCTCATATCCATTTTTGGAATATGGTGGTTCTTCCCGCCAACATTAGAGTTTATGAAATCACGATTAACATTGATTTTGTTCTCATCATGAGGTTCTTCTACTATCTTTTCACCATTAGGAAACATTTCTTGTATCAACTTTGTCAAACCTTCGATGTTTGTTTTTAGATCATTCTTCATGTTTTCCATCTTAGCTTCCATGCCAGCTTCCATGCCATCCATCTTAGCTTGCACGCCATCCATCTTAGCTTGCACGCCATCCATCTTAGCTTCCACGCCTTTCTTCAAAACTTCCATTTCATTTTTTGTTGCTCTTTGCGAGAGTGAAATTTGTTGCACTTGCTCTTGTAATTTTGATAGATCATGTTGCAATTCTTCATCTTCATGAGTCATAGTAGAACCTTCTGAAGGCTTAATGGGTGTTGAATTATTTTTACGGGGCATATTTTAGAACCCAATATTGATATCTATTTTACAATATGCCCTTGGAATCAATTCAAATTTATTCTTCAAACAAGACTTATGCAATTTGAAAAAAAAAAATACACACCTTTTTCTTGCTTTTGAGGAGATCTATATTGAAATTGGATTATATTTGTGATTGAAGCACTTAAATATTTTATTTTTAGTACCAACGTAGCCCTCTGAACTATCTTTCGAATGCCACAGGTCTAACCTGATTTGGATTCTCCAAGGCAAAGTTGTGTCCAATCTCCCACAATGAACTAATTATGGACTAGTTCAGTAGAGTGAGATTGTACGACTTGACACATGTCACTGTTTCATCCTTTGTCTCTGAAATTGATAGCCAAGAAACTAAAGTCCATGTACTTGCTACCACTTTTTACAGAACTCCAATCCAATGCCCAGAGAGAGAGTTATTGAAATTTTCCCACGATCACCACTTTGAGATGAAATTCAGGAGCTTGAAAAAGCACTACCTTCCACAGATCATATCTCCAAAAATATTGCGAACCAAGCTCTGAGAATTTTTTGAAAAATTTCTTCAGGATTTCAAATTTTCACCATAAGAATTTGAGATTCTGAACCTTCATAGAAAAAAAATTACAGCGCAAATGCCACGATGACCTGTTTAGGAGCCTGGAAAAAGACCCAACTTCCACATATCATATCTCCGAACATATTGCGAACCAAGCTCTGAAATTTTTATACAATATTCCTCAGGATTTCGGCTTCACACCCTAGAAATTTCAGCTTCTTAAACTTCGTAGAAAAATATTTATAGCGAAAATTGCACGATGACCTGTTTGGAGCAACGAAACCCTAGAATCCAAAGCTCTGATACCAAATGTTGTGTAACCAGCTCCAAAAATAGAAGAAAAGAGATATCAACGCCTTAGAAATGAGCAACTTCGAGGGGGAAACCTTCAATACATTACATAAATGAACAACTCTTTGATGATATAATTTACAAAACCTCCTTTCTATATATAGGAGTCCATGGGGCCATAATGTAATCCTAGTGGGCCACAATGTAATCCTAGCCGACCTAACAATAATAATTTAAGGGCACAATAATAAAAAAACGGGGGTTACCAGGGTACAATAATAACAATAAGGGGGTTACACTAACAACAATAAGGGACTATACTAGTAATATAGGGACCTAACATTTGAAGGCCCAATTGTTCTCCAAATTTGACATGAAGGATCTTGGTGCTGCAAACTATATTTTGGGCATGGAAATTAAGAGAGATTGGGAAAAGAGGAAGCTCTGGTTAAACCAAAGAATGCATGAAGATACTATATTGCATAGGTTCAATATGCAAGATAGTAAACCGGTGAATGTTTTGATTCCTGTAGGTGTAAATATGTCTACTGAACAGTGTCCCAAGACACAAGAAGAAGAGAAGCATATGTCTCGTGTTCCATATTCAAGTGCAATGGGTAGCCTGATGTATGAAATGGTCTATAATAGACTGGACATTGCACATGCAATGGGAGTATTGAGCATGTTTATGTCGAACCCAAGGAAGGAGCATTGGACAGCAGTGAAGCGAGTTTTCTGATATTTGTGTGGCACTAGTGATTATGGCTTGTGCTACCAGGGAAGACCAAGATTGGAAAGAGTGTTGGACATTCGTGGTTTTATTAATGAAGACTAGGCTAGAGATTTGGACCAAATAATATCTACAAGTGGGTATGTCTTTAGCCTATTTGGAGGTATAGTCAGTTGGATGAGTAAAAGACAGTCTGTAGTGGCTCTTTCAACTACAGAGGCAGAATACATGGCAGCCACTCATGTAAGCAAGGAAGAATTTTAGTTGTAGATACTGTGTTCAAGTATGGGGTTGGTGCAGCAAGCTATAAGGATAGAATTTGATAGCCAAAGTGCAATTTTCTTAGCTAAGAACCCTGCTTATCGTTCAAAGAAAAAGCACATTGATGTTCAATATCACTTTCTGAGAGATATGGTTGACAATAAAAGGGTGTTGCTGGTAAAGGTGGACACTTTGAAGAGTGTTTCACATGAATTGATGAAGTCTATGAGCACTCAGAAGTTCTCTTGGTGTAGAGAAACAATGGGTGTTGCAGATTTGGACTGATTATTAAGCTCTCCTGTGGCCCCCTACGGAAAGAAAACAACAAGTGGGATAATGTTGGGTATGTGTCATATTCTTTCCATGATTAGTTCCACGCATTGTACATTTCACCGGGTGCAGTAGGAGGGTCATAGGGGGGCCGATAGCCCCCCCTTTCAGGGTCCGAGGCAACGGCCTAGGAAAAAAAGTTAGTGTGCGGACCCACGCACAAGAAGACCCACCCATGATTTTGTGCATGAGTTTTCACATGGTTTTTGGGGGATGATGGTTTTCAACCCCTGATATTTTGTAGATCCAATCAAGGGAACTATGGTTATGTTATAATCTAGGGATAATGGATTGGGTTTTATGTATTCTTCGGCATGTATATATATATATATATATATATATATATATATATATATATATATATATATATATATATATATATATATAATGTGTGTGTTGTAACACTAAAAGGAATATAATGAAAAATAAAGTTGGTCGTCCCGATTTGGGATCTAGGGGAAAATCTCTGTGTATATCTATTTTATGTTTTATGCTCTTGCTATTGTTTATTTTATATTTTTAAGATTCGTTTGTAGATAATTTATATACAGGGTTAAAACCTACACTTAGCCCCTCAGGATGTTAGCTTTTTTTTTGTGTTGGTATTTCCCTTTGCATTGATGTTAAAGGGGGAGATAAATTATAGAGTGTATGGATATAAACCTCGTAGTTTGGAGATCAAGTGGAGGTTGAAACTAACACCAAAGGGGGAGAATGATGGAATTGTAGTGTTGGCATTGATGTCAATAGATACTTAGAAATGGTAGTCTTATCATTGATGTTAAATTTATTATGGTATCACTCATTATTTGTGGTTTGTATGAAAATTCTTCTACTAGACATGAATTAACATTGTTTTGATGTAGAGGTGTTGATTTGATGTAGAGATGTTCATCGATGATGAGGTGGTTGGCTAACTAGGACTTCATGTTCCTAACTTGATGTAGATGTGTTTGGAATGATAGTTCCCTTAATATGATGTTCTTGATGATGAAGAGGAGTTGGAGAAGGATCTACATGTATTGGAGATGTTTGTATAGGTGTTGGAGATTCTAGATATGTTATGGAAGAGTTGAGATAAAAATGTTGTTGAAGAAGGGACATAACGCAAGTATTGATACATAAATTGTGTTATAATGGGTATATTGAGCTATAATGTGTGTTATGGTCAATTAAGGAAGGTATGGAGTTTTAAGAGCCCCTGGTTGATTTTCCATGTAAAAAGGATGATACCAAGGTCATAGGATGCATATTTCAAGCTGAAATGGTGGGGAAAACATCCTAGTGGGTGTCACTTTCAGTTTATTAATGGCTATGGAAATTGACAAATTTATTGGAAAAGAAAATTTTATCCTCCTATATTCTATAGAGTTCACTAGGTGAATATTGATTTTCCACAAGCAGCTAAAGATACCATTATTTTCCTATCAACTATGTTTAAAAATCTCACTGCCTTCATTATCCTCAATAAGCCTTTTCCACTATGTTTCATCTCTGCCTTCTCAAAACACCTCTGCTTCTCCTAAAGAATTCATTTTGGGTTGTTCCCTTCACTCTCACTCTCCTCCCTACCCAAAAACCTCAATTTCATTCTTTTTCTTCCACTAAACCCTTCAAAACCCTCACCTTTATCATTTTATTCCTTTTACATTAAAAAATGTAAAAATGTCTTTTTACATTGTTTTTAAATGTTAATTTGACCTATCAGGACAATTTTTGTTTCATATTAAACTATGTTTTTAATATGAAAACCCGACTCTTTTTTTTATTAACCCAGGCTCCTTTCATTTTTAAGCCCCCATGCCCATATAACCCAAAACCCCACCTAGTCGCATAAGCCCCTTCTTTAATGTTTTCCCTGTGCCCCCGCTTTATACTAAACCCCATGTATATTTCAAACCACTATGCTATATGACAAAGATCACCATGTCACATGGCACCCGAACCCCACTGCTCCACCTGCTCGTCACCCCAAGACGCTCGACCAACATCGATCTCATTCCCTGAGATTCAACGGCTTGCATCACAAATTTAATTACGCCGGAGTTAGAATTTTCAAAATGCACCAATGGCCAGTTTTCCCCTGCCATGCGTCGTTTTCTATATGGAATCACACTCGATTCCTCAAAACCATTACCACCTCCTCGCTCCCAAAAACTTCTTTCCTCCATTCACGCCAAAAACTCTCTACCGCCTTCCGATTCAAATTATCCAGAGCCCTACGACTCTTCGATGAAACCCCGACCCTCCATTAACGCCTCTACAATGCTCCAAATCTCGAAAACCCCCACAATAAACGCAGAAAATTCCATCCATGCAAGTTTTAAAAGCTCATAGTTTGTTTTATGTGCAGGTTTAATGGAAAAAATGCAAAAATGAATTCCAATGGTCCAATAACATTTAAATCAATGTCTGGGTGACAATCCAGAGGTTTATTTTTTATTTTAAAGGACCAGAGGTGAAGGATCAAGTTTAAACCCATTGAATCTAGATCATTGATTATCATCAAAACCCTCCAAGCAATGAAAGAATACCCCCTACACAAAAAACACAGATATATTACAAAAAGAAAGTCAAAGGACTGTGACAAAGAGATAAATGTTAGAAGGCTAATTACAGATCAAAGATAAATCAAAGGGATTAATCAATAATCAGAGAAAAGGGAATAATTAAAGAAAATATAGTGAGGCAAACAGTTTAAGAGACAAATCATGCTCAAGATGCCCAAAACTGAGTTTAAGGATAATATAGAGGCATATTAAACCTAGAAACAAATTCGAACGATAAATCCAAGCATTTACTTCTCCAAAGGATATATTTTGCCACCTACAACATGTTTTCTTTCAATAAAGCATCAAACAATTATTACAAATAGTCAAAGATATTTTTTATCTACCCAACAGTTATTGTAAAGTTATTTAAAAATGCCTTAAAGTCAAAAATTTCGAGAAATTAGCTCAAATAGTTAAGTTAGGAGTTATTATTTTAGGGAAACACTCTCAGATATTTTTCCTTGGGCCTTGCATGGTCTCAAAGGTCAAAAACTCATTAAATCTGTAATAAATGACATTTGAAACCCTATCTTATAATTACCTCCTCATTTACAAATAAATACTGCATGAAAGATTCATTTTTAGTGTTGGTTAGTTGGTGGTTAGTTGATTTATTTCTATTGCTGAGCTAATTAAGGACTGTTAGGCTGGATCTGAGAAAGCTCTGAGTTGCAGAGATCTACTGTACATGGAGTAATGTAACTATTTTTATCATCAGTAATACAATCACGTTCAGAGGATTTTTGAGCTATGTTAATGGTGAAGTTTTCCTTCTTTGTCAATGTTTTCCTTCTGTTTTCCATTCTGTCCACTATTTCTCTGATAAAAGAATATAATTTTTAGAGTAGGATATGCTGTCTTGGCACCCTATTTTCTGTAGCATAATATCATTAAACAAGAGTTCAAAGACATATCATCTATAAACACATACATAGAGAGAGCCCTCTCTGAATCCAGGAAGGCTAGGTCCTAGGATTCCAAAGGTGTTCTGATGTGGCCCCTGCAGTGTTTTTTGTTCTTGCAAATCTTGAAAATCACAGGGAGCCAACATAGTGGAGACCATACTGGGGAATACTGAGTAATGAAAAAAAAAATATAAACTCAAAAACTCAGATAACCTCATTTTAAACTTAGCTGAATCAAGTGTTATCCAAGAATGGTTCCTAGTTGCTAATGGTGGACAACAATTAGCCATAAAACTAGTAAAAATCCTCCACGTAGTGACTCCACTGGTTTTCAGTAGGCCTGCTGACTCCACTGGTTTTTCATAAACTCCACTATGAAACTTATTGTATCATCAAAACATCAATACCCATTCAATAATTCTTTGTGGATTAATTATTTATTTCAGATTTTGGTTTGTGTCTTAAGACTCTTATACCTCTAAACCTCTCTGATTCTTGGGTCCAAAGTTCTAGCTTCTAGAAGAATTCAAACCATATCCCATCCTGACCCAAATCCTCCTGCAATAGTTGACAATCCTGAAAGCATCCTTAGGAAGTCTCCTAGATCCAAAACAACAATTGTTGGCAGACCAATTCACAAATCAAGTTCCATACCAAAAACCCTTAAAGACTTGTAGAATATCCTACCTGACTCACCCCTAGAACAAAGCTTGTCTAGGACTAGATCTCAAAATTGGATAACCCAAATATTTTTATATCCATACAACCTACAAAATAATTTGGTTGTACTAACTTCATCCCCCACTATTCACCTTCCCCCCTTCCATCATGTACCTCCTTTTGTAAAGATTCCACTTGTTAACCCTCCATTTTTTCCCCAATCACATATCATGGCAACATGGTATGCTCCCTTAGTCCTACCATAGCCTTTAGTTGTCCTACCACAGGACTACCAGTCCAAGATTCCTTTATATGATGCCAATAGTTCTACTACTGCTCAACATGTGGATAGAATGAATTACTACTTTGACAAACAAGAAATAGATGATGAAATTGTTAAACTTAGAATGTTTGCCCAAAGTCTAGGGGGGAGGTAAGAAAATGGTTCAAAGGCTTAACCATTAACATCATAAATGACCTCCCTGCCTTTCATCAATTATTCTCAAATAAATGGGAAGTCAAGAAGAATCCTCTCCAACTCTTATCAGAGTATGAAAACATTAAAATAAATGTTGGAGAGGATGTCCAAGAGTATTGCACTAGATTCAATAGTGTATATAATGCCCTACCTCCTCACATAAAACCCCCACAAGGTCTAGATCTAGTGAAATTCCCCGATGGTTTTGACCCATAAATGGCTTATCAATTAAGAGAAAGAGAACCCCTCACATTAGAAGACATGCAAAGGGGAGCAGTAAGTGTCTAATCCAATCTGATTGCTAAGAGAGCTAGAATGAAAAATGAAAAAAGAGTCACATATAGGGAAGAAGATGCACCCTCCACATCTGATACAAATATGGATAACTTAGTCAAAACCATGGAGAGGATGATGGAGAGAATAAACATGAATGAGAGAGCTTATCCTAGAGAAAACCAAACATCTCCTCAAAACATAAATCAAAATTAGAACCAAAACCAGAACTTTAGAAGAAATTCCCCCCAAATTAGACAAAGAGGTCCTGATCATCAAATCAGACCTCCTTACCAAGAAAACTATGCTGATGAAGATGAGGGGATAATTGAAGAAACAGAGGAAAACCACATAAATTTAATAGGAGTAAATAATAAAGATATTGTTTTCCTCACTGAGGAAAAGCAAGACATGTTTTTCCCAACACAATGTCAAGAAGAAATCCTAGAATGTGAAGATTATAAACAAGGATTTGAAAATTCCATCATGGAATTACATAGACAGTATGACCTCAGGAGAAAGCAAAACCAAGACTCTACCAAAAGAAAAACCTCTAAAATTTCTGCTAAAAAGAACCCTGAAAACATTCATAAAAATACAGCATAAAATGCAAACATAGAGGCTGAAATTTCTAATAAAAATATAGGGAAAAAAATCCAACCTAGTGGAAAAAGAAGTGGTGACCAAATCAGCACTAGCAACACAGCTAATTCTCCTAATAAAACTATTTTAACTAATGTTCCTTATAAAAACCAGCAAGCTGAAATTGCTGTGAAAATAGTGACTGAACAGGCTTATTTAAACATTTCAAAAACTCAGACACCTTTTAGTATAGAGAATGAAATTTCCAAGATTAAAATCTCTATTCCTCTTACTGAATTAGTCACTCAAGCTGCATATAGATCTCAACTTTTAAAATCTTTAAATATAGGAGAAAATGTTGATTTTGTCAATTTAAATGATGACAAGCCTGAACTTCTGTTTGGACCAAAAATAGAAGGGAAATTTCAAGAGGGATTTTTTCCTCCATTTTATGTCAGTTTGAACATCCATGACAAGATTCTCCACAATGCCATGTTAGACTCCAGTGCTTCACATAAACTTATGCCAAAAGTAGTGATGGAAATACTAGGCCTTGAAATAACTAGACGATACAAATATTTATACTCTTTTGACTCCAACACAGTTAAATGTCTAGGCCTAATCAAAGATTTATGTATCAACTTAGCACAAATACCAGCCAAGAGCCTAGTAATAGATATTGTAGTGGCTGATATCCCTCCTAAATATGGCATGCTCCTTTCAAGATCATGGGGTTCCAAACTCGAAGGTTCCCTACAAATGGACATGACCTATGCTATCATTTTGTCTTTAGTCAACCAAGAAGACTATATAGGGAAACTCACATTAAATACATGGTTAGCAGTCAAGAAAAACTAGATAACTCCCCTCTTTATTTTATTCACACTGATCTTCATTCATTCATCCTTTACAATGATGAAAATGCTAATGAACAAGTAGCAGAGAATGAGAAAACCATTATAGAAGAAGAGGAAAAAGAGGAGGGAGAGAATCCAAAACAATTTTCCCAAATAGAAAATATTCAACATAGTGGAAACCATAGGGAACAAAGCAACCACCAACATAGTGTTGATCATGAAAAACAAAACGATGACAAACATAGTGCAGACCCTAAAGAATGGCATAGTAAAAAAATAGTGACATCCACTATAAACAACATAATGGGGACCATAATGACTCAAATGAGAAATCTGAAATTGAACCTTTTTGGAGTATGAGCTTTGAGGGTTCTTGTAGTAAAAATAGTTTAGGAGCAGGCATATGGGTGCATAACGTAGAAAAAAATCATGCAGAAGGTCACTCATACAAGCTAAACTTTCAATGCACAAATAACGTAGCTGAATACGAGGCACTCCTCTTAGAACTACAATTACTAAAGAAATTAGGAGCCATGAGGATAACTGTCCATGGAGATTCAGATTTGGTCATAAAGCAGATTAATGGAGAATACACAGCCAAGCATCCTAGATTGAAATCCTATAGGGATGATGCTATTGACCTCTTGAAAACATTCACAGAATATGATCTCACCTTTGTCCCTAGAAATCAAAACATTGTTGCTAATGGTCTAGAATTTGCAGCCAGCACATGTCAAAAACCTTATCAAAACAAACAATAAATAGTCCAAGTCAAATATAGACCAACGGTTCCTGATAACATAAAATATTGGCAAGTTTTTGAAGGAGATAAACAGATAGAGGATTTCCTGCAGTCCATAAATGAGTTTGAAGTGCGAAACTCAGACTTAGAGTATGAAGAAGAATGCTCTCCTGAGGAATAATATTACAAAGAATAACCCCCTGATAATGTTGATTTAAATCTATTAGACAAAGAATACATACATGAATCAAAGCTATCCACTAATTTAGAGGAAGAAGCCTTTGAAGTGCTACAGTCCAATAATGATAACTTTCCAAAGGGACTGTCTCCTCTGGAAGAACTATTTGACTTCAATGATGTTTCTAGGAAACCAAATATGGAACCCACTGAAGCTGAAATAGAAGAATTCAATATAGGCAATGAACAAAAACCAAAAATGATAAAATTGTCCAAAACACTTCCAGCTCGTTTAAAACATAAATATATTGATATTTTTAGAGAACTTACTGATTTTTTTGCTTGGAGTTATGAAGATTTAAAGTCATATGATATAGAGATAATTCAACATAAGATACCCCTCAAATAAAACCAGAAGTTGTTTAAACAGAAATTGTGCAGAATAAACCCTATGCAAATACCCCTAGTTGAGAAAGAAATTAAGAAAATGTATGATGCTAGAATCATAGTCCCTCTGAGATACTCAGAATGGGTTTCAAATATTGTATTAGTGAGGAAGAAAACAGGATAAATTAGGCTATGCATAGACTTCATAAATTTAAACAAAGCCTCCTTAAAAGAAAACTACCCTTTACCAAAAATGGATCAGATCTTGTAAAGGTTGGTAGGATCTAAAATAATTTCTTTACTAGATGGCTTTTCAAGATACAATCAGGTGTTGGTACACCCAGATGATCAACACAAGATAACTTTCACTACACCTTGGGGAACTTTCATGGATGTGAAAATGCATTTTGGATTAATGAATGCTGGTGACACCTTCCAAAGAGCCATGGACATTTCTTTCTCGAAAGAAATAGGTTACTTCATTGTGATTTACCTTGATGACATAGCAGTCTATTCAAAAACAGATGAAGAACACCTAGCTCACTTGAGAAAATTCTTTTAGAAATGTAGAAAGTATGGTTTGTCTTTAAATCCCAAGAAAATTTTGTTTGGCCTTCAAGAAGGAAAACTTTTATGCCATATCATATCTGAATAAGGGATCAAGATAGATCCAAAAATGATTGAAGGAATATTGCAAATCAGCCATCCTAGAAACATCAAAGAGCTGCAATATTTCATTGGAAAGATAAATTTCTGAAGAAGGTTCATACAAAACCTTGAAGAACTCCTAAGAAACATTACAAAAATGATAACAAGAGAAATAGGAATCAAATGGATGATAGAAGCAAAGCAATCCTTTGAACTAGTAAAACAAGCACTTACCCAAACACCAGTTCTAATCAGCCCTGATTTTACCAAATATTTCTTCATCTTCTTCTTTGCATCAAAACATACAACTGTTGTTGTTCTACTACAGAAAAACATAAAAGGACAAGAGCAGCCTATTGCATTTTTCAGCAAGGCATTAAGAGATGCACCTCTGAAATACAACATAATGGAAAAACAAGCTTTTTCCTTAATCAAGGCATTAAAATATTTTAGAGTTTACATTTTTCACTCACACATCATTGCATTTGTGCCTCACTTAGTGGTAAAGTACATCTTAACACAGGATCCTAATGGAAAAAGGGGTAAGTGGATTGTTGTTATCTTAGAATATGATCTAGAAATCCAACCCACTAAACTAATCAAAGGACAAGGACTAGCTAAACTCATGGCTGAAACAAACTTTCAAGCACTAGACATGAATATTATTGATGCATCAGATGAACAGGAGGAGTTGGAAACTCCACTTATTGAAGAATCATTTCTGAATTCATCTTGGTATGCTGATATTTTATATCTTATTTTTAATCTTAATGCTCCTCCTAGTTTGTCTAAAAGAAAGGATAGATTCTTAAATTTGAAGGTTGTAAACTACTACATTGTAGATAAAATTTTATATTGGAAAAATTCTAGTGGTATATTTCTTAAATTTTTGCATGATAATGATGCAGATAAGATCAAGCATGTGTTTCATGAAGGATAATGTGGAGGACACCTCTATTGGAAAACTATTGTCAAAAAAATCCTTAGAGCTGGTTACTATTGGCCGACCCTTTTTTAAGACATCCATAAAATGGTAATTTCCTGCCATAAATGCCAAATATTTGAAGGCAAAAGAAAACTGTTGCCATTACCTCTGCATCCTATCTCTTTTGAAGCTCCTTTTCAACAATGGGGCCTATATTTTATTGGAGAAATCCATCATGCCACCTCTTCCCAAAAAAAATGGATCCTCACTGCAACTGACTACTTTACAAAATGGATAGAGGACATCCCTTATATAACTGCCACAGACTCAGTAATCATCAAATTTCTAGAAAACCATATCCTGTCTAGATTTGGTTTTCCTAGAAACATTATCACTGACAATGCTGATGGTTTTAGATCCAAGAAAATGGAGGAATTTTTCCATAAATATCAAATTACATTGGGCCATTATACATCTTATTACCCTCAAGGTAATGGGTTGGCATAATCCTCAAACAAAATTTTGGTGAACATCATCAAAAATTTGCTAGAAGAGAACAAGAAATCATGGCATAGAAAACTAGTACATGCATTATGGAAAGACACATTAACAAATAAAAAATAAATTGGAATGTCTCCCTATCAACTAGTGTATGGAGCAAATGCAATTTTTCCAACAAGTTTAGGAGTGCCAATGATGAAGCTCATCCAAGAAGTACAGTCTGAAGAAAATTACATACTAAGAAGAATAAATCAGACTGTCCAGCTATAGCAAACCAGAGAAGAAGTATATAAGAGAACACAAAAAGTGCAAGAAAACATCAAGAAGATTTTTTATAAGAGAAGCAAGGCAAATGATTTTAACATTGGTGAAAAAGTGTTGAAGTGGGACTCAAGAAGAGAAGACAAAGGAAAGCATGGAAAATTTGAAAATCTATGGAAAGATCCATATATCATCCATTCTGTAAGAGGTAACAATGCATTTTTCCTTCAAGAAATGGATGGAACATAATTATTTGGAGGTCCTGTCAATGGCAGGATGCTCAAGCATTATTTTTGTTAAAAATATTAGTTTAAATATTTATTCATTGTATATAACATTGTTTGAATAAAAGATCAGAAAAAAAAAACACAAAAAACAAAGAAAAGAAGAAAAGAGGGAAGATAAAAAGAGAAAGGTAAAGCCCCATACCAAAAAAGAAGGTTTCTGAAAGTGTGCAAGTCTAGATGCCACTACTTTTGAAATCATATCCAGTTATACAACCTAATCATGATTGAAAATTTTTTAAATTTCTGCTGATAGGTTAGTGAATGAAGATTTTCCAAATTGTTTAAACTTGGCTTATCAGTTGACTAGTTTAGGAAAAGATATTGGTTCCAATGTTCAAAACTGAATCAATAAAGAAAGAGAGGGATGCATGATAAATTCCAAATTACAGCCCTCAAAGTTTTTAGTTTTAATTTTTTCAAATAAAATATGTGTGCAGCTTGTACAAAATGCCACAGCTCATGACAAATCAAACTTCTTAATCTTGATTTGATCATGTTTTTAATTTCATGTTGACAGAATAGAGAATGAAAATCTGTCAAACTGTTTAATCTTGATAGATAAGTAGATTAGGTAGAGAATAAAATATCTCATCAGCGTAATCTGAGCTTTGGATGATATAAGTGTAGAAGTAGATAGTTTCATTTTTTCAAAATAAAATAATGTCAAGGGCTGGCCAATCTAAATTCACCCAAATGAAGAAAAAATGTTAGGAAAGTATGATGGGTAGGTAGAGTTTGAGTTGAAGAAATCCTGTTTTTTCATATTTTTAGATATCACAGCTTCAAGGAATAGTGGCAAGATCAAAAAATTGAAGAAAGAGAAGTCTAACAAAGTGAAAATCAAGGCACTGGTCTACAAATTCCAGAGATTTGATCTCTAAGGTTCATGACACCTCCTAAAGGAGATGCCCTCCCTAGATGGAGCCAATGTTATCCTCATGTATTCTACAGATTTCGCTAGGTGAATATTGATTTTCCACAAGTAGCTATAGATAGTATTCTTTTCCTATCAGCTATCTTTAGAAATCTCATTGCCTTCATTATCCTCAATAAGCCTTTTCCATAGTGTTTCATATTTTCCTTCTCAAAACACCTATGCTTCTCCTAAAGAATTCATTTTGGATTGTTCCCTTCATTCTCACTCTCCTCCTTACCAAAAAACCTCAATTTCACTCTATTTCCTCCACTAAACCCTTCAAAACCCTCACCTTTATCATTTTCTCCCGTTTACATTAAAACAATGTAAAAATATTTTTTTACATTGTTTTTAAATGTTAATTTGACCTATCAGGACCCATTTTGTTTTATATTAAACTTTGTTTTTAATATGAAAACCCGAATCTTTTTGTTTTATTAACCCAAGCTCCTTTCTTTTTTAAGCCCCCACACCCATATAACCCTAAACCCGTCTAGTTGAATAAGCCCCAACTTTAATGTTTTCCCCATGCCCCCGCTTTATAATAAAACCTGCATATATTTCAAACCACCGCGCTACACGAAAAAGACCACCATGTCACATGGCACCCGGACCCCACCCCTCAACTTTCTCGTCACCCCAAGACACTCGACCACCGTCAATCTCATTCCCTGAGATCCGATGGCCCGCAACCTTCATCACAAATTTAATTGCGCTAGAGTTAGCATTTTCAAAATGCACAAAATGGTCTATTTTCCCCTATCACGCGTCGTTTTCTATATGGAATTGAACTCGATTCCTCAAAACCATTACCACATCCTTGTCTACGTGAAAACCACCTCCCTGCTCCCGAAAATGGATTTCCTCCATTCGCACCAAAAACTTTCTACCACCTTCTGATTTAAATTATCCAGAGCCCTGCGGCTCTACAATGAAACCCCGACCCTCCATTAATGCCTCTGCAATGCTCCAAAGCCCGAAAACCCCCCCAATAAACACAAAAAATCCCTCCATGTAAGTTTTAAAATCTCATAGATTGTTTTATGTGTAGGTTTAATGGAGGAAATGCAAAAATGCATTTGGATGGTCCAATAATGTTTAAATCAATGTCTGGGTGACGATACAAAGGTTTATTTTTAATTTTAAAGGACCAAAGGAAAAGGATCAAGTTTAAACCCAATGAATCTAGACCATTGGTGATCATCGAACCAAACCAAAGAATACCCCCTGCACAAAAAACACAAATAGAATCACAGTGAGAAGAAAAAGGCATTCAAAAGACTGTGACAAAGCGGCAAAGGTTCGAAGGCTAATTACATATCAAAGACAAATCAAAGGGATTAATCAATAATCAGAGAAAAGGGTAGAATTAAAGAAAAGATAGTGAGGCAGATAGATTAAGAGACAAATCAAGATTAAGAGGCCCAAAACAAAGTTTAAGGATAAAACAGAGGCATATTAAACCCAAAAACATATTCGAATGATCAAATCCAAGAATTTACTTCTTCAAAGGATATATTTTTCCACCTACAACATGTTTTCTTTCAATAAAGAATCAAACCGTTATTACAAACAACAGAAATATTTTTTTACCTACCTAGCAATTATTGTAAAGTTATTGAAAAAGGCCTTAAAGTCAAACATTTCCGGAAATTAGCTCAAACAGTTAAGTTAGGAGTTATTATTTTAGATAAACACTCTCAGATATTTTTCCTTGGGCTTTGCATGGTCTCAAAGCTCAAAAACTCATTAACTCTATAATAAATGACATTTGAAACCCTATATTAGCATAAACTCCTCATTTACAGATAAATACTGCATGAAATCTTCAATTTTAGTGTTGGTTAGTTGGTGGTTAGTTGACTGATTTCTATTGCTGAGCTAATTGAGGACTGCTAGGCTAGATTTGAAAAAGCTTTGAGTTGCAAAGATATGATGTACATGGAGTAATGTAACTGCTTTGATCATCAATAATACAATCACGTTCAAAGGATTCTTGAGCTATGTTAATGGTGAATTTTTCCTTCTTTATCAATGTTTTCCTTATGTTTTCCATTCTGTCCAATATTTCTCTCATAAAAGAAAATAAATTTTAGAGTAGGATATGCTATCTTGCCACCCTATTTTCTGTCTGCATTCTTTATCTCAATGTTCTCCTTTGCAAGGTCTGATTGGAGAATTCTTAATTTCTCTCTAGTTCCACCTAGCTTGTTGCCTTGGAAATTATTTAATAGATTCAAGCCAAAGAAGTCTATGGTAAGCCATGTCCTTTGGTGTAGCTTGAAATATTGTTTTTAAGGCCTTTCTTTGAAGTATACTTAGTAGAGTCTAAACCAAGGAAGTCTATGGTATGCCTAAAAATGTTTCTTTGAAGGTATTTTGAGTGTTTAGTTAAAGAAGATATTTTTATCTTTCTCTTTAGCTACTCTCATTATTATATTAAATGTTTTCTTTTTCTGAAAGTAATTCTAGGATTGTTGGATTGTTATCTTAAAGTTTTGCTTATTAAATTTGGGCCAAAGAAGTATATGGTATTCCCTGTCCTTTGGTTTACCTGAAATAGTTACCTAAAAGGCTTTTCCTGTTTAAGTTGAGCTAGAATATTCTTTACTGACTATAGCTTTACTACCTTCACAACTTATTTTTATTTCATATCACAACTAATATTAGAGATCCACTTGATATATTTAGATTTCCCTATGAAAACCCTTGCAGATTTGATGAACAAATAAATCATTTTATGACTCCATAACCCGATGGATTAATGTTTTCTCATGGTCTATCTATTCATTTGAAACACTCCCTCAATTAATTAGACCACAAATCTGTCAAACTATAAATTAATTAGCCAAAAAAAACAAGTCCTTGGAGCTTCATAATTAGCATAATATCATAAAATGAGCACAAAGACATGTCATCTATAAACACATACATAGAGAGATCCCTCTCTGAATCCAGGAAGGCTAGGTCCTAGGATTCCAAATTGGTTTTGATGTGGCCCCTACAGTGTTTGTTCTTGCCAATATTACAAATCATAGGGAGCCAACAAAGAAGAGGCATCAATCGGAATTTTGTTTATTAAAATAAAGGATAATAGGAAAAAATGAAGGTGAAGGGACACATATTTTCATGACATTGAAATTGGAGGAAAAATGAAGGGAAATGAAGAAATAGAGGCCTCGATTATAAAAATGCTTGTGAGAATAATTCATAGACCTTTTTTCTATTTTACCTTGGAGCTCTCTTCTATCCTCTCACTTTCTCATACTCTTTCACACACAGATTTTGCTTCGAGCACTCTTGGAGAATTTTTGCATACTTTGGATTTAGATAAATTGGACAAAGGAAAGAAGGAAAGCATAATGGAACAAGTGGATTGGCAACTAAACTAGATTTCTTCACAGGAAATAGGTTGGATGTATTATTTTGTTGCTATTTTGGCATGTCTGGTACATGCATGTGGTTTCTTGGTATGTGTTATCATTGGCATGGAGGATTTCCTGGATCGACAATAGTTTTTGCCTTGCCTTTCCATTTTTGGATATCCATGGTGTTGTGGTTTTTTGAACTTCTTGTTTTCTTATTAGTGTTAAAATTCCTTATAGATATGGGTTGCATTACTAGCTCCTAGAGCCATTGGTTGGAAAAAATACTCTACAAAACATGGAACAGCTTGGTTTGAGTTACTAGTCCTGAAGCCTAGGTTGGGACAAATTCTCTGGAGCCCTGGAAGGATGTGGGTTGAGTGATTAGTCCCTGGAGTGGGGTTGGACAAATGCTATGGAGCCCCGGAATGTCATGGGTTGAGTTATTATTTCCTGGAGCCACAATGGGAACAAACATTGTTGAGCCCATTATAGCTTGGGTAGAGACTGATCTGGTTTGTGTTAGTGGTGCCCGACTGTGAGGCGAAATCACTAGGTGAGGGTTGAGGTGGTTTCGCCTCTCGAAACCATCATTTTTTTTTGTTTGGTTTATTCCATGATATCCCACATTCATGCTTGGAATATGGAATGGGGGTGATTGGATGAAAGAAATATTAGGTTCAACCTAATCTATGGTTGGGTGGTACATATAAGTCTCTGACTTGGTTGGATTTTTCATATGTTAATAAGAGGTATTTTATATTGTGATCTATGGGAATATGTATTGATTATGATGGTGATATTACGGTTGAGTTTCCATGGTTTATATGTTGGTTACTTGTTGGTTTATATGTTGGTTATATGATGTATATTTTTTATGGCTCCTCACATGTTTGATGAATAAATGGACTAAAATTTTTTATTGAAGATATTATGAGATGGGATTATACCTCCTTGGTGATTCTTAAAAATGCTTCAGACTCCTTTGATCATATAGGCATTCATGACATGTAGCTTAAATGTTCACCATATGTTTGGCGAAATGGCTGTCAAGGTTAGGCATGGTCAGGTCAAGTTTTTTATTCAAGTTTGATTGAATGGATTTTTCATCCTGTATTTTATGATTCTAGAGAGTCTCAAAAAAAAATTTGCAGTGGTCTCGAGGAAGGCATGAAAATGTGTCACTGATCCTGGGACCACATGCTTATAACTGGAGAAATTTTGTTATAACCACATCGAAGCAGTGTTGTGCATTCAATTGGAGGCCTATAACCACATGCATCTCTTGTTGTGGGTGTGGTTGTGGATCCAAGGTAGTCAAAAAGAGCCTCAGCTCAAGAGATTGGCCATTTGGGGTGGTTGTTTGGCCCCTAAGTCTCTTGAGGCTTTGTAGGATGTCAATTTTTGGTTCGTAAGTCTCAATTATTGATGCTAATTCCATAACTAAAGCTTGGAGGTTGGGTCACGTCATAGTAGCTCTTAGTCTCATGTTTACCCTAGTCAGATGGTGAAATTGGGTAAATGTGGGAGGGGTGTTTATAGGGTGGTATAAAAATAAGGTTCAAACACTTGGGCTAGATATGGTTATGTTTGTTCGATTTAGCCCATCTAGATGGATACATGCTGTTATGCATGGATTTTGATGGTTAAGTTTTTCATGCTTGAGTTAATTGTATGCAGTTTATGTTATCATGGTGTTTTTGGTATGTTATGATCCAGACATGTTGTCCAATATGGAGTAGGAGATGTATATCATCAGAGAAAATTTGTAGCACTAGACCTCGGGGTTAGATAAAATATTCATATTGGTTTGTATATCGAGCACATAGGTGTGTTGGTTAATGGTTGTTATAAGCATTATGGTTATTTGCATGCTTGTCATTCTATTTTTGTTGTGATTACATCCATGATAGATGCTATTTTATTAGTGCATCATATGTATATGTGTCATATATTCATGAATGGCAGTGACTTATTTTTATATGCATTACGGTCATATGCATGATGATTATGGTCATTGTTGATAAGATCTTGATGTTATTTGTATCATGCTAATCTGGATTGGCCTATGCATATGGTTATGATTATGATATTCATGTATGATTCAATGTATTTGTGACATTGTGTCGTACTAATCTAGAAAAACTTGTGCATATGTGATAGCCTCCCTTGAGATACATTTAGGTATGAGTTTGATTATGTATTTTATTTATTTTATCTAACATGGTATATTCATAGGTTGTTGGAATTTTTGGTTAATTGCATGATATGACTATGTGTCTATAATATTGCAAGAAGAAATGATCTTGTTTTAAGATGGTTTTACTAACATAATATGGGTCGAGATAGAGGATATGTACTGGAATGCAAGTAGGTTCTAGTTGTATTATTATGACGAATGATTCTGATTTTATTATGACATGACTCTTAGTCTTGGTAAAGGTTGATTTCAAATAAATAGACATGATGTTTTTATGTTTGGACCGCGTGACTGACATGTGTGAACAGTTGCAGGGAAACATCCTTGGTATTAGCATGACAAGGTAATCGTTTATTTTTTTATATAACTAATATTTGGGTGATGTGACAACACATAATAAGACTCAATTGCAATAAGGTAAAGGGTAAAAGAAAGGAATTGAGTGAGAACATTTTTTGGAAACTATAAATCCAAATGAATGAGGGTTTTTCATTAATATAAGAAGTCTTGTTAATCGTTAGTTTCTAGTTATGGATAGGTTCATCAATGAATTGGAGTCCATTGAGAGATGATGTATGTACATGTTCAGTTATAGGTCAACATGCTAGGTACAAAAAGGTAAGGTAATTGATCTATTGTTGTTTTTATTTATCCATTGACAATTATGTGTTTATGGAAGTATGATGTAGGGAATTACATGTCAAATGAGACTTCCATGAAATATTGAAGAAGGCTCGGGTTGAGATTTACCTTGGAAGCATTAGTAACCCATGGGGATTGATTCATGGTGTTTGTTTCTAGTTTTGTGATTTTTATATTTTTTGATTTTTTTTTGTTTGACTCACAGATTTTTTATGTATGATGCATTGCCATTCCACATTTTTTTGGTGTAATATTTCTATTATCTTTCATGGTTTTCTTCTTGTTTATTTATTTTTCTTTTCTTTTGTGTTTTGAAGGCCTTGGGAGTTGGTTGGCGAAGAGGAAAGTTAATGGATGTCGGGAAGAGATGAATGAAATGCAATAGCTAATCTAAGACCTAGATGAAGCCCAGTGCATGAGTAAGGGGCAGCCGAAGGCAAGAATATGATAACTAGTTGAGCCCGTTGAGTCCATTGGGGTAAATTGACGATGGCAGAAAAATCATGAGGAAGGTAAAGTAAATGGATTTGAGGCATAAAATTCCTTAGATATGTGGGGAGTTGTTGTTCTTGATGTTGTGCATGTGATGTATGGATAAAGGGGGTTCTCTTAACCTTGACCATATTATATCTAGTATTTGTACTATGATCGTTATCATGCTAACGTTTATGTTTATGTGTGTGTGTTTGTGTGTGTGTGTGTGTTGTTGTTGTCTGACAGGGTTGTTAGGGATCATGTACCACAAGAAAAATACCTTATAGAGGAGGTTATAATGGAGGTTTTTAGTGTTATAAAATTGGAATTTTTTTCATAAAAACATCTGCTAAAACATCCATTTGGAATAGTGGAGGTTAACAGAACTTAATCACAACTGATAAAATTTGGGCGGCAGAAGGTTGTAGGGGATGTTTTCTTTTAGGTGCACTTAATGGAACAAGTATCACTGTTGCACTACATACATAAAAGAAAAAGGGATCATACATAACTAAAAGCACTGAGCGTTCAATGAAAATTATACTCGTACATAATATATATCGCACCAGTGCTAATAGATAAAAAATCCTCGAGGAATTCTTCTAAGGAATAACGCATGGGCACGGAAAAATAATTTTTGTGTCGATGTTTTTTTTTAAATTTGCAGCGCTGATGCATATCGTTATTACAAAGTCCTTGGTGTGTTAGTTACAAAGAGGGGTTGGTGTTGTTATTTTTCATAAATCACTGGGCTAGAAATAATATTTTGTAGGACTGAGGAGTTAGTTATATTAAATCAATGGTGCGTTAATAATTTCAATGCACCAAGGCGTTAATCTCAAACAGAACCGGTGCTTGAATTGATAAATGCATCGATGCTCTCATTGTTTTAAAGGGAACTTGACATGAAAAATATGTCATCACATTGATTTTATATAACAGAACACATCGATGTTTTCTTATGTTATAGATGCAACAATTTTTTAATGAGATTTTCTCTTTTTTGGAAACATCGACCTGTGACAGTGCAATTATTGTAATTTTTAAAATTTGTTATTCATTGAAATAAATGCCATATATATTATAACATTATTCATATAAATTAGAACATAATTAGTCCATGTGTATATTATGTTTGGATTAATCTTTTACATTATCATATTTCACATCTCTTCACTATAATATTTAGTCATCCATATATTTAATCAGTGATGTAACATTTCACAGCGACATTAGATAACACAATAGAATATATTAAAAATTATGTTATTATATATCAATAAGAGTCTCTTTCTTATACAAACTGGGATTGTTATTGGTAATCCCTTGTTTTTCAATTGGGACACTATGCCCATTACATTAAACAAAATTTTTGATTTTCACAAATAATTATTTGAAAAAATACAAGATGTTGTATTCATATGCAAATCGATCATCATTCTTTGTTGGAACTATTTTCGTTGCTCGATTTTCTTCCATGACTTGTGTTATTTGGAGGAATGTTTTGTTGTTTGCATATATTTTTTTCATCTTCTTAATCTTGCAGTTCCATATGCAAACATAAAAATATTTTTTAATGAGTGTATCTACATTGGTGAGATTAATGAAAATTGAAATAAATAATATACATCAATGTAAATCGAATAAAAATGTATCATCGCAAGAAGTGACTCATAAATTTTGCACATCGTTTCAAAACCAAGTCTCATGCTTTATTTCAACAAGACTTCTACTAGCATAGTTCGATACTTTATTTCCTGCATGTTTTAAACCCCATTATAAATAATAGAGTTAATATAAAGGATTATTTTGTTCTATTAATTATAAACTCAGAGAAGTAAAACAACATAAATACTCAAAAATTCCACAATTAATTTTTGATATGCCAACATATACTCACAACCCTTACTTAACCCAATGTCAATCAATTCTTATGATGCCCCTTGTTTGTATGTTAGCACATATTTGAAGACATTCAAGGATGGCTGTTGTAAAACAACTTAAAATATACAAAAATGAAATCTTGAGTTTTTATAAGGAAATATTAAAAACTACTCAGAAACTTTGAAATCAACCTTCTTCTTCCATGTCATCTTATTTTATGTTTTGAATGAATTCCATCTTGTTTTATTTTTTGCATAAAAATACTTGAAAATTAATACTTAATGCTAAATTACTATTTTTTATGTACAAATTCAATCATGATTACAAACATTTGAAGCACATTGTTATTGAGATGTCTCCTCCTGTGTTTCAATTATGTCCACTTATCTAACCATCTCCTTATACATTTTTTGGATATTCATACTACCATGTTTCGTATATCAACACGTTTACATTTGGTATTTTCATAATATTCCTGCAACAAAAAAACAAAAAAAAAAACTATTTTTATAATGATACATGAAAACTAAATATAGAAAAATAGATATTAATAAATTAATGGTTTGTAGTAATATATAAATATAATTCCAGACAATCATTTTATACAATTAGGAATATTACGTTAGAATTATTCTTTTTTGTTATTGTATATTTTTCTATTGCAAGTGTGACATTTCTCACTGACCATTGCTCTGGAAATGCTTCTTGTACTTTAGAATTAATTTGGTTCTTAGAATCATTTAATTAATTTTTGTATTCTAAGTGGAAATTATGTCTATACATTTATTCCACTAGATCCCTCATATTTCTATTAAAAAAATACCTCTTTCATTAACTTCCAACACCACTCCAGATGAGCTAAGGACCAATTCATCGTCATTTACATCTTCTATAAATTTTATTTTCTTAGAAGGACATTGATATTTTCCTTGGTTGTTTATCCATTTAGAATATAAAACATATATGAATAAATAGATTGTTTGAAACGTGTTATATACTATTATTAAGTATATTATTAATTAAAATTCTACAGAAAGAAAAAAAAAAAACTCATATTGAATATTAGTTTTTCATTCACCTAATTCATCATTCTGCAATTTTTATATCACGTTCCTAATTCATCATTCTGCAATTTTTATATCACGTTTTTACGCTCTTTTTCACTTAGATTCTAAATAATGTTATCGACGTTGTTCATTTTGTAGCTCAGAAAACACACACCAACTAATACATATTAGTTAAACTTACATATAGCTCATACATATTAATTTTGTAAATAATTTACAAAGAACTTTCCTTCCATGCTTTATTTGATGTGGTACCATCATTTCAATGAGTATTTTTGTTACTTAAGACCTTTTAAGACATTTTTTTTCAATATAAAACTTGTAGCATTCAATATAGAAGTAATTAAATATATTTTACAAATAAATCAAATAATATTTTTAGCCAAAAAAACTCTGGTAACCGGTGCGTTTATCTAAATAAACACATTGGTACATTTATCTAAATAAATGCACTGGTGCATTTAGAACATTAAACACACCAAGAATTTAATTTTCAACATCGTCATGGAAAATTGTTTTTTAAAAATAGCATGAAATTATTATGGTAATATTTTTAACGATAAGAACACTAGAATGATTTAACAGTGCTCTTTGGAAGAGGTGTGTCGATGTGTTATATTAAACTGGGAGCAATGATTAATACAGTAGAAAAAATAAAGTGTTCTAATATGCCGGTGCATTGTATTACAAAGGGAGTACAAGTGTGTTATATTATAAAGGGAGCATGACATAGCATATAGTCATTTAAAAAAAATGGAGACGCTCGATAGGGTTTCGATCTATTGAAATAATTGGTTCTCCTACTTTACATTGCAAACACCTTATATATAGTAAGTACAAAAACCCACTAAATCTAAAATCTCTAAACTGAAAAACCCTAATTTTGAAGTAGTAGAGGAAGTTAAACCCTAAAATTAAATTTTGCAGGAAGAAGTAAATGTTTAAGGTAAGTATTGCATTTCATATTTTTTGTCTGAATTTTAATTAAATTTAAAAAGGAAAGCATATCATAAAAAAATTTACTATTAAAACCCTAAATAATTTTTTTTATTATACAGGGTTTTTATTTATTTCATGAATTGTGAACAAATCCAACAAAAATTGTAAAATATTTTAACAGTAAAATTTAAGATTTTTTGCATCTAGGGTTTTGAGTGAATCACCATATCTTTCAACTTCTGATCTTTTGGCAGATCCAAAATATTTTGCAGCTCCATAGTGCTCTCATATGTCTCTATTCCAAATTAACTCTCTTTTAATTAAACCCTAACAAAAATTTTAAAATTTGTATTAGTAAAATAAACAATAAAATTTAAATTTTTTACTATGTAGATTGTTGACTAAATCACCATACCTTTCAATTTCTTATCTACTGAATAGTTTTTTTGATCCAAAGTATTTTTCTATTGCACAGTGCTCTTAGTATGTCTCTCTTGAAAATTACTCACTTGAAATTTTGTGTAAAATAATGAAATGTTGAATAATTTTTTACTATTTAAAATACTTTATGAAATTCGATTTCAAAAAATCATTTACTACTTGTTTTTTAATTTTAAAAATTGAGGTAATTGACTTGCATGATTGATCAAGTTCCTTATATTTTTTCATATAATAAAAATTAAAAAATGGTCAATTTTATTAATATTAAATTGACATTGTACAATTTTCTTCCCCACCAACTACTGGATATTAAAATATAATGTTCTTCTGAGTGATAATGTCTTGTCGGGTAGCTGCAAAGAGGAAAAGAAATTGTTGAAATGTTGGGTTTTTAGTACATATAGTATCATGCATGTCTGAATGATTATATTCTATATAGAGGAGAATATGAATAAAAAGAGATATTTCTAAAATGTGGGCATGAAAGGTATCGTAATTAAACAAAATGGGTAAATCATATGGTCCTCCTCATAAGATATTGAGGCACATTCCTATAATCCCAAGGATTCAGAGACTCTTTCGTTACAAATAATTATCTATGTTTTATGGATGGCATGCCTCACACAGAAGTGAATTATGAGTTATGTGAATCCCAAAAAATTCAATAGTGATGAAGGATATCGAGGATACATGGTTTGAAAAATTCAAGGATGAAGTATGAATTCTATGACCTAGCATAGCCATGGATGGGTTCAACCCCTATTCCTTACAAAACATAAACTATTATGTTTTGCATGTAGTAGTGATAAATAAAAATATCCCCCCATGGTTTTCTGTGAAGAATGAACATCTTATGTTAGCTCTCATATTCCTTGGTAGAAGAGAAGTGAATAATATGGATGTCTACTTACAACCATTGGTAGATGAATTGAAGGAATTATGGGAAGGGATACATATGTACAATGTATCAAGACTCATCGTAACAAAGAGAAGTTTTATGTTGTATGGAATATGTACTTACACCATACATGATTATCTATTCTTAGGAGTTTTCTCTGGTAAATTGCATTATTATTGATTTGTCTAGTAACAATAATGTTTCACATATTAATTTAATTCTGCATTTTTTCATATCTTCATGATTTCTAACATGTAGGAATGTATACAATAATTTTGTAGCTCTTTTAACAAAAGGGTACCATGGATGTAAATGTCGTGTACCTTGTCTGAAGACCAGGTGGTCCAACCACCTACGAAAACTAGTGTATGACTTCTTGAGGGTATTCCTACTATAAGAACATCCTTACAAAATAGCAACATCTACTTTCAATGGTAAACTAGACAGAATCCAAAGGCCTGCAATAATGACACCATTTGAATGGATTAAAGCATATGAGAGAGATAAGGAGAGGGAGTTTCCATAAATGTTTGATTCAAATGAGAAGCCTATGTTCTATGATCCTTAATTTTTCAACGGCTATGTTGAGAAATTTCCTATTGGCACGAAAAGGAAAACTACTATGACACTGTGATTTTTTCACTTTTTTATAGGTGTATTTGTTCCCATCTATATGGGCATATGGACATCCTTTTCGCACGAAGGATGTCAATGATGGATGCATGAAACAAGATTGTGGAGTGCAAGTCGAGTTCAAAAAATCTATTCCTGCTAGCCACTGCAATCAAAACCTAATGCAAGGGATATTAGGTTACAATTGAAAGATACAATATATCATTCAACTGGACTTATCTTCATTCCAGTGTGCTATTTTTTGGTGCAAGTGGTCGTACACCTTTTATGAGAATAATGTAAAGGAATGTCATGATAGTGGGATGATATATATCAACTCTAGAAAGATGTGGCATGAAGCTAAGGAGCCTTACGTTTTCGCAGAAATATGCTACCATGTGTTTTTTTACCCATATGTGTTTGATATAGATTGGTGGTTCATATTAAGACACGAACCTAGATCAAAAAAAAAATTTGAGAACAACACTGTTATCATGCCAAGCGAGGAAGATAATCAAGCTGATGACAACAAAGATTGATATGTACTTGTGTTATTTTATCATTTATACTATTTTTGTATGTTTTTTTGTCATTATTTTTCTAATTATATGTTTTTTTATTCATCCTGTTCACATTTTATAATATAATTAGTAAGATTTAAAAAATATTTTATAGGATTTCTTCAGTGGAAACATTTTTACAGTACTTAAAACAAAGTATACTCAATTATGTACATTATCTATGATTATAGGGATTCAAGGTCACAACTCTGCTCAAATATGAACATATCGAGGGCATTGAATTTTTTATGGTGATTAAGAGGTATTTGTTTGACTTTAAAATAGACTTAGTGATGCATTTCTGTCTCCTATTTAGATTATGTGAAATAAATATCTATTTTTTTATGTATTTATAGCTAAATTATTTATATTAGAAACATCTTTATCATTTTTAACATGATGTAATATTAGCTAGGAGAAATGTGAAAAAGATGAATTTTAGTGACTATCTCGCGATAAGTGTGTGGAAAAAATGATAATTTTGGAATTTTTCATTAAGAAATAATCAAATATATTATTTGTCAAAAGTTTAAATCTAATTTATTATAATTTTTGTATTATTTAAATCATATTTATTATTAAAAAGAGTTAAATTTAAACCATTACAGTAGAAAATAAAGAAACAAAATAGCATCATAATTGTTATATATTGATTACTAGAAAAAAATTAAGTTGCCTCTTTCACGGAGAACTTTGAATAGAGGAAATATCCAACTACAAGTAACTTCACATGAAGCCTTGTCATGTCACATTTCTTTATACTCATCTTTAGAGAGAGAAATTTCTAATTTAAACTAGTAAGAGTTTCAATAAACATTAAATTTAAATTTCTTGAAAATCTCATATTTTTAGCAATAAATTGAATTTTGTGAAAATAGAATTTTTTAAGTTATATTAAATATAAATTAATTGCACTGAGAGGGGCATTCTAGAACTCAACATGGGAGAGATGTTGTGAGTTAGTGTTACATTTAAATATAGTAAAGTAATAATTTAAATTGAAAATTAAAAATACAAATAAGAAAAGAAATTAATGTTTCCCATAACTGCAATACTTCAATTTACATAAAGTAAATGAAAATAAAAAATAATAGTAATAATTGGCTTTTATTATGAGGAATAAATGTGATTAGTAAAAAAATATAATTTACTTTTTACTACATGGAAAAAATGTAATCTTTTCACATGACAAGAAATAATATTATTGATATTACATTATGCGTAATTCATTATATGTTCTATTTACATGTTCTATTTACATGTGATATTTAAAACAAAAATATATTTATAACAAAAAATATTTTACTCGCAACCATAAGTAAAATATTTCAATGTCCATATTAAATAACATAACTTTATAGGTACTCTATATAGAGAAAAGTAAAGTATTTAAAATTTAACATTTTCTTATATTTTTACTTTAGTAAGAAAGATTGAGAGAATTATTATTTCATTAATATTCTCTTTATAATTCAATCTATTAGGGATATTTGTAAAATTTTCAATGTTTAATATGGATTTGATATGTAATATTTTACAAAATATTAATAATAAAAATAATTAAATATGTACATACAAGAAAATATTATGAGGGGGTATATCTTAATATTTTATATGGAGAACATGAATTATAATTCAATGTAAACTACATATATATTATACAAGCCTGAATCCATATCATCCTGTTATATCAGACTAATTTTACAATCATAGTTTCAACCATACTAAACTTTTTAATTTATAAAAATACCTTTACATTTTTTTAAATTCGTTTTACTTGCAATTTCATATATTAAATTTTGATATAAGTTCAACAATACATAATATATAATCAATATTATCTCATAAAAATGAACATCATGATGATAATCATCTAGCAATCATAAACATCATCTAAGATACAAATTCGAATTCACTACCATCATCTAATTATATACACCTATAGCACATATAAACGTCATTAGTAGCACACTCTAATAATCTAACAGGGAATCATCCCCATTATATATTGATCATACCCATTATCACAAAAAGAATGTTGCAACTCCTCAGTCTATCGAATTAAATTATTGACTCAGGGTTCATACAAACTTAAGAGGAGTCGACATTGCATGTGTAGCAGACACCATCCTCTTCCTAGTCTAACTCCCTTTGATGTAAGTGAAAGAAGGAAATGAAGCTACTTCAATTGAACAAAGATCTAGGTAAGCCACCAATCCTAAGGTAAACAGCAATAAGAAAATATATTCTACATCGCTAGAAAGTAAACTACAAAATGGAGATCAATTCTATTTTCAAAATTTTATATCATAATGAAAACTTTAAAAAATCTAATCTATCTTTCTAGAAATTAAATACATTCTATTTTGCAGGAAAATAAAGTCCGATATTATTCTTGAAAGACTGAAATCACACTTTGCATGAAGTAAATTGTGGGAAGGAAATGTAGACAAATTGTAGAAATCAACATTCAAGATGCAAGCAATGTAAGGTACAAATGGAGATATAACCAAAAGTTATATCAACCAAAGTGGCCTCATAGAATTCATAGGCTATAAATGTATTTCTACCATGAATTTGGAGTGAATTTAGGCAAGGAAGATGTCGAAACAAATTACTATAGGACTACTACAAGACTGCTACTCCTCGAGATAACTTGTCGAATTCCAAAAAAAAAAAAATTAAAATGAGATGGGAAGTTTTTTATTATTAAGTAGGATGTCATAGTACTCCATTCCAAGTGGAATCACTCAAAAATACATTTTTTAACATGTGCTAAAAAATAGTAGAAAATTGCTACTCTGAAAACAGGAAATTCTATAAATAGTGAACTAGTTAACCTACCAAATTCCTAATCTGATCAGGTGAAAATGATATGGGGTGAATTTTTTATTAACTTGTATGTTTTTATGACTCAACACAAGTGGAATTAGCTCAAATGAAGCTCATTAACATGTTCTAAAAATAGCAGAAAATTACTACTATTTTGCTACAAGGTACTTCCAGAAATTCTAGATTTGTGAACTATTAAACAAATCCAAGTAGATCGATGATGAATATTACTTTTAAAAGTTGTTATAAGGATGCATTATATTTATTAATCTGTAAATATATTTCCAAAAAACTCACTTCAATCATTTAACCAATGTAACCTACAACAAAGAGGCATGAATACTAAACATAGAAACAAGAGATGCAAGTAATAAAGCCATTCAATTAAAAGAAATAAATTGTACAAGAGGTCTCTAAGGCTCCTGGGATGGCCAAGACCAAGGGTAATCAAAATCCTATGAAGGAAACCAAGAATTAGAGCCTAAAAATGGAATCAAACTTGATTATCTGAATCAATCCAATTACCTCTCTGCTAGAAATGAAATTGGACCTACTAACTAACAAGTTCTCTCCACAAGAAGACTAAGAAATTGTTGAACCCTTAGTTAAACTGAGAGGGGGGGGCTGAATCAGTTTAACACATTCATCGACTTTTAAAAAAAAATCATTAACACTTGTTTACACCTTCATTTCAGGTTCAACTTAACATGTGAGTAATCTTAGAATGTGAGCAGCAAGCATTAATATAATGTAACAGTAGACTTAATATGAGAGCAGCAAGTATTAAGCAGATGATATAAACCAGATCGACACATAAACGTCATGCACAGAGACACCAGATATAAGTGGAAACCCATAAAGGGAGAAAAATACATCTTATTATTGTTGTGATGCAATGGAAAGCTCCAACTCCCTCTCACCACTGATTTTCTGTAGGCACCAACCTATAGGAGGCTCCAACCTCAATTCTGCAAGCTACAACTTCCAAGGAAGCTCCAACTCCCATCAATTTTCTGCAGGCACCAACCTATAGGAGGCTTCAACCTCAGTCAGCTACAATTGACATTTTATCAAGCTACAACTTGATATAGAAGCACCAACTCCCATCTATTTTTTGCAGGCACCAACCTACAAGAGGATCCTACCTCAGTCATCTACAACTGACATATATAAAGCTACAACTTGATAGGGAAGCTTCAACTTCCTTACTCTTTCAAAAGAAAAACACTTATTGATTTACCTTGGATATTAGCTCTGTTCTGTACCTTCTCTTCTACTGTTCAAAAGTCCTCATATCTTTCCTTATATCATTTATGCATCTTCTTAGATTCACTATCAGCTTCTCCTTCTTCTTTGCTCAGCTCCTCCTTCTACCCTGCCTCACTGCTTCATTTCTGCATTCTCTGACTTTTCACGGCATCTCTTTTTTCTCCTCCTTCTTCTTATCTTCTCTGCCTCAATTCCATACTCTGCATTTTATATACTCACTCTCTCTAACCTCTTGCAGCTTTCTTATTTTCTTAAACTCTCTTCAATTCTGCTGTACACTCTCTTCTTCTCTCATTCTATTTTCATAACCTTCTCCCCTTGGATATTACCCTCTTTTATACAAAATAGCTTCATGGTTGTTTTTATTCTACTAGGAATTCGAAATGGACAGCCATGTCTCTTTTCCTTCTGCCTTCTCATCTCTTTTATCCGCTCATTCAGAAAATATAAATGTAGGTACCAATTTATCATTACAGTGTGATATTTGTTCTCTTCCGGAGACTTTCCAATGCATCACAAAAAATAAAAAATAAAATCATTTACATTCAATTACAATGAAAACTCTAGCTCACTCATTTAGCCTCTTGGCTTACTGTGCATTTGTCTTTTCTTTGACTGTGTCTTTGTCCCTTTCGCCTCTGTTTTTTTCCTTGTTCACTATCGCAGGGTAACGACCATATCTCATACATATGTAACTGTGTTTTTTATATCATGCTATTCGATTATCGGCATTATACAAATAATCAAACGTTTTAACTTGTTCCATCTTCCGATGCGATGCATTACTTTCCACATATTGGAAATGTGCATGTATCGTTTTGTGTATACATATACGTGTCGCGATGCTTTCCTTTCCTCTTAAAATTTGGATTAATTAACTTTGAGAAAACATGTTCTTAGTCTCATCTTTTGGATGGACCCCACATGCCAGCTATACTCTGCTCAATGAACTTTGAGCAATACATTCCAATCATAATATATATATCAACATACATTACATTCTCCATTCGAATGTTTACGAAACAGTCGGTAAGCCTTAGACTTCATCAACACCCATTAAACTTATAAACCTCGGACCCACTTGCTGAACTTTTCTTATTCTCGATGCGATGAATTTCTTCTGAATACTTCTGATTTTGATAGTTTCGATGTGATTAATCGCCATCACAACTCTCAGTAGTATGTTCTGATGTCCTGCTTTTACTCTGATGCGATTGACCACTGTTCATTTAAATGTGCCGATGCGATTAGACCGGAACTCAAACCTTTAATGTCACAGTTTATACGCCCATCAGGTCCAGAACTCAATCGCAATCACAATTTGCATTTTCATGTTCCGATATTCTTATGCTCCGATGCTCCGATGCGATTGGGTGAGGGTCCCACTAGTTATCAAATCTCCGAAACTCAAACATATATGAATCATTGTTTAAACCATATCGGGTCCGGAACTTCAATCGCAATCGCAACTTATATTGTCATGATTCGCTGCCACATTTTTCTTCGATGCGATGTAACATTGTTTACCGGAACTCAAACATATATCAATTGTGGTTTATAAACCCATCGGGTCCGAAACTCAATCACAATTGCAACCTGTTGTTAACCTGTTCCGCTGTCAATTTTTCGATGCGATTGGGAAAGGGTCCCACCATATAAGGCTTTGGTTGTATTAAGGCTGAACAATAGAGCGCCTTTCATATGTGTATATAGTATGTTTTGGACCTTTGCGTATGTAATGCACTGCATACATATAGGCTTTTCGCTTCAGCTTTAGTGTACCTTCCAGCTGGGGTAATGATTCTCAGAATTTATGAAGGGGGGGGGGGGTCCCACACTATATGTATAAGATCTCCCGTCAACACTTAATATTTCAATAACCCAAGGGTTCTCTGCTGATGCGATAAATGAAACAATAGTTATAAAACCATTGAAATACCTCGTTACATAGAAATGTTCGGTCTTTACTTATAGAAGTCCGAGTGTTTTTGAAACTTTTGATTAAACACCCAATTTATAATATTATTCTGCAACATATATTAATTTGACTACCAAACTTCATATTTAAAGCTCTCGAGCCCACAGTATCCATGTAACGTACCTTGGCTTAAGTCGCCCTTCTCATCCGACGGCGGAGAGCACGTCGCCTTCCCCTGTGTGATCCGACGGATATCACTTGGCTTAGATGCACGAGCGATAATGTGCGATGAGAGAGTTTTCTCCATACTGCTTGAGGCCACATGTCAGGCAGTCAATGGAATCGCTCCAAAGTCTTGAATACTACTCACCCTACGAAGACGGTGCGATCAAAACTGGAAACCCCCCTTTACTGTTCACTCTTGCACGGTTCCGCGTTGCTCTTTAATGTATTATTATAATTAACCTCTGCTTTCATTATTGCTTATCCTCTCTTCACTTGGTTCCATTGAAATGTGAAAAATTATCATTTCTTCATGGCTATCTCCATTGTAGTTAAACTCAAGTTCCATCTCACAGAAGGCAATTCCTTTGTTTTACAATTCTCTGCCTGTGACTTTCTTACCACACTTGTGGGATGGCTCTTCCATCGAATTTTTGGAAGTTCGGGTTCTATTCCTAATTCTCACCCATATGCAGAGTCACAAATTTACCCCTTCATACCAAGTTCATCATGCAATCCTCAAGCATCCATTCCACCTATCTTGTAATAAAACTCACATTCCGACCAATCTTCAACTCCCTCTGTTCTTCTTCACTTTTCGAATTCTGGAATTAATTCCAGTCTCTCTCTTGTATCAATGAACCTTTCAGTGATTGATACACTTCGATACATATACAACCCTTCTCGGCTTTACTTGCAAGATTAATACCTTCTGTAGTAGTGTAAATATTCTCCTCATGCTTCCTGTCTACACATCCTATCACTGTATTCTGCTTTGCCTCTTTTGTTGTCCTTTGCCATAGTTGCTATCCTTTGTGCTCCTTTTTCATCAATGAAAAAATTTCCAACAGTCTCCCCCTTTGGCATTGATGGCAACACATCCACCAATAATCCAATTCTTCCTCTGCCTATCTTCTTTTCCTCCCCCTTTGAAATCAATGGCAAAGGGTTGCACATCTCTCAGTGTAGATTCTATCTATGCATTTCCTCTCTCTGAGATATGTTTAGGCCTTCTTCTTCTGACTTTGTACCCTGCTGCTCCAAACTAGTGTAAAAGAGTTGTTGAGAGAACACTTTAGAGGATTATTGATCTTGAATGTACACTACAAGTTGATACAATCCCAAAGCACTGACTCCTTTCACTTGTATAAAGCTAAAAGTGAGGATAATGACACTTCATAGAACACATTGTACCAGCTTTATCTAATCAGGGATGCATCACTGGATTAAACCTAAAATACTGAGAATGCTTCAAATATACTTCAGTCTCTATCTGATGTAGTGCACCAATACATTTCTGTTGAGGAATATTGTGGATGGAATATGTCTTCTTCTGCAATACTCATCTGTAGTACAGCATCTTTTCAATTTTGATGAAGCCAATATATCTTTTATAGCTGTGGTTCACTTTTCTTGCCTGTTAGTGATGATTTGAGCTAGGATGCTGATAATAATATTATACTTAATAGCTGCAAGTCCTTGTTACTGATATGATCAATGAATCAACCAGAATTGTATCTAAGAGATCAAATTCTTTTACTGCTTGCATAATGTACTTTCAAAACAAACCCTTGAGACTAGATACATTCAGTGTATTAGTCAGTTTCACTTATCAATCATGCACTTTCCTTTATGACATAAGGAGGTTATGTATGTCAATGATCAATGTCTCTTTAATGATCAACTTCTTTTCAATGGTTAAACATTAACAATTCCTTTCTACTGAAGTATGCTTGTGATGAATCAATCACAGACTTTTGGACTTCAACTATTAGATTAACACAACTATTCTGTCATGATGATCTTCAGCATAAACATCTTCAAGTTGTTTGATTGAAATCTCAGCAAACATACTTCACACAATTTTATGAATGATCTTAAGACAGAGGCCTTGAAGATATGCATGTGTTGTCTTCCAGAAGGCATGTATTTATGTATCGAAGTAGATACTGCTTCAACGCTCAATATAATCCTTCAAGTGTAAACCACATACTGATCCTTTAGCGCTACTACTCACCTTTTCATGTTGAATGCAGATAACCCTGGGAATTTTACCTTGATGCATTCTTGCCGTAGTCCTTTGATCCTGTGGACATGTATCATAATGCTGCTTCCCTTATAATGCTTGGTAATTTGTTGATAAGCATGCTTCTTGTACCTAAACACCAATTGATATTACTTTGATAAATCATGCAGAGATTTCACTTCAGCTTGCACATTAACCCATAATTGATACATCCTTCATAAATTATATTATTGAGCTTTCCACTGTTCACACCAAAAATCATCAATATATTGAATCTGATCTTGGCATTATTTACCATTCTTATTTTTCTGTCATTCTGTTCCAAGGAAAGCCATTGCATGTTCCTTTCTAGGACTGCTCTAGAATCATTGCTGCTTTATATTCAATTCAATTGTTCTAACATAAGTATTTTTAGGAAGACATCTTCAATTAGTTTATTAGAAATCTTCATGGGTAGATTACTCAGAGATTTATCACTTACTTAGTTGTACTTCTCCAAGGGAAATTTTAATAGATGGAAGAAGAAATGATACAATGATGAGAGGCTCTTTGCTTACTCATCTTTCTTAAGGTGATCATTGTTCATACTAGCAGAATGTTGCACACTGTGATCATCACTTAATGTGCTGATGTATTCTTAACTTAGATGATCATGGCTAATGTTTTCTCTACTCCCAAGGCTTCTTGCTGCTTTCTCTCCTTCCATCAACTTGTTGGCTATTGTGTGCTTCAGGTGTTCTTATTCCTCTATAGTTCTCTGTTGGAGAATATTGCCCTATGCATTCTTGATCTTATAGTTGTCCTTATTCCAAGGATCTCTTCTTAGACTACTTTTGAGGGGACTATTTATGAACTGCTCTCCCCCTGGGATGTTGCTTCATATTTATCACTGGTTAGATATTTTCTTTGTTTTCTAGAGTAGCTCCCCCTGAGACTATAATGTTTTCATTATTTTATTGAGATAATAGGCTCCCCCTTTATCTTTTCCTTCCATACTTTATCGGGGTTCATCATAATGTCTGCTTTTCTTTTAGATTCATAGTTTCGATTGATCTGTTTTGATCCCATCATCTGTCTAGAGTTCTTTAATGTATATTTTAGATTACAGTCCTTTTCTTTGTGACCAAGTTTGAGGCATACATAACATCTTATTTTATCATAGTACATTTGAGTTGATGTATAATACTTTGTTCCCCTTCTTGAATACATTTTACATTCAACAGATTTATGTCCAAAATTATTGCATGCATAACAGTATCCATGGAAATAATTTGTGTACCTGGTGAAGGATTGTCTTTTCCATTTTCTTGCTTTAGGGGTTCTTCTCTTTTGCTGCATCCTTTGCTGGTTGGACTGGGTTTGCTTTGTCTTACAATATGCTACAGTGTGTCCTTGTTTGTGGAAGGAAAAACAAGTGATGCTTCCCATAGGAGGAAAGAACCTTCTTTGACATCTTCCAAATTTATTCAATTCATTCTTAGGAGCATATGAGGCTTTAGCAGTTGATTGTTTCATCCTCTCATTCTCTGTTCTTTCATGTTGCTGCTTGATTCTATTTGTTTCTTTACAAATCTTGTTCTTGCTAGCTTCTTCTTTTGTGGGAATCCTCTGAGCTACTTCATTTTCCTTTACAACTTTTACAAAGATGATTTTCTTTTTATCTTCTGCCTTGGACTTACTAGTTTCTTCTTCATATCCTATCCCAGTCTTTATGAGAGGTGAACTTTCTGAATTTAGAATCTGGTCCAACTATCCAGAGCCTTTCATTAGAGGTGAATTCATTAATAGTTCTCTATGGGATTTTTCTTAGTTCTTTCTTAGGCTCACTACTTCTTCTTCCAATATTTCACATTCATGAATTTTCTCTCTCATTTGTTGCAGCAGAGTGTCTTCTACTTTCTTTTACTCTTCAAGCTATGTATTTAGGCCAATAATTTCTTTCCTATCTTCATATTCTTTCTCATCACATATTTGTACCAATATCTTAAGGTCTTTGTTTTCATTCTTCAATTTTTCTATTTCAATCAGAGCTGTGTCAAGTTTGGCTTTTTCTTCAGCTGCAATTTCTTCATGGCTCTTACTACCATTCACACTAGCAGGTACCTCATTTGGTTGAACATCTTATTTTTGACATGAATTTCACTTTTTCTTAATTCTCTTCTCCTTCTTGACAATGCAATCCTTAGTGTCTACTCCATGCATGAAATGTAGTCTATCCCAGATTTCTTTTGCTGAAGTTAAATCCATTATTAACTTAAGATCCTTGTTATGATGATTGTTATATATCACACATTTTGCATTGTCATTCCTCTATTTTTCTTTCACCGTGGGTGAGTCTTTGCAGTAACCATCACATACAAGCTTCCATACCTCAGCTTCATAGGCCATTAAACATGTTATAACCTTATCTCTCCATTCAGGAAAGTTTGTTGTATTTAACACAGGTGCATTTTGATAGTCCATGACTCGACTAGATCTCCTTCAAGCTATTAAGCTTACACCAAAGGAATCGGCTCTGATACCAATTGTTGAACCCTTAATAAACTGACAGGGGGGGGGGGTGAATCAGTTTAACACATTCATCGACTTTTAAAAAAGTTTCATTCACACTTGTTTACACCTTCATTTCATGTTTAACTTAACATGTGAGTAATATTAGAATGTGAGCAGCAAGCATTAATATAATGTAACAGTAGACTTAATATGAGAGCAGCAAGTATTAAGCAGATGATATAAACCAAATCAACACATAAACATCATGCACAAAGACACCAGATATAAGTGGAAACCCATAAAGGGAGAAAACCACATATTATTGTTGTGATGCAAAGGCAAGCTCCAACTCCCTCTCACCACTAATTTTCTGTAGGAACCAACCTACAGGAGGCTCCAACCTCAATTCTGCAAGCTACAACTTGCAAGGAATCTCCAACTCCCATCAATTTTCTGCAGGCACCAACCTACAGAAGGCTCCAACCTCAGTCAGCCACAACTGACATTTTATCAAGCTACAAATTTATGTGGAAGCACCAACTCCCATCTATTTTTGGCAGGCACCAACTTACAGGAGGCTCCTACCTCAATCAGCTACAAATGACATCTATCAAGCTACAAATTGATAGGGAAGCTTCAACTTCCTTACTCTTTCAAAAGAAAAACACTTGCTGATTTACCTTGGATATCAGCTCTGTTATGTACCTTCTCTTCTGCTGTTCAACAATCCTCATATTTGTCCTTATATCATTTCTTCATCTTCTCAGATTCACTATCAGCTTCTCCTTCTTCTTTGCTCAGCTTCTCCTTCTACTCTGCCTCACTGCTTCATTTCTACATTCTCTGACTTTTCACGGCATCTCGTTCTGCTCCTCCTTCTTCTTATCTTCTTTGCCTCAATTCCATACTCTGCATTCTGTTAGGTCCCTATATCACTAGTATAGTCCCTTATTATTGTTAGTGTAAAACCCTTATTGTTATTATTTTACCCTTGTAACCCCCATTTTGTTATTATTTTTCCCTTAAATTATTATTGTTAGGTCGGCTAGGATTACATTGTGGCCCACTAGGATTACATTATGGCCCCATGGACTCCTATATATAGAAAGGAGGTTTTGTAAATTGTATCATCCAAGAATTGTTCATTTATGTAATATATTAGAGGTTTCCCCCTCGAAGTGGCTCATTTATAAGGCGTTGATATCTCTTTTCTTCTCTTTTTGGAGCTGGTTACACAACATTTGGTATCAGAGCTTTGGATTCTAGGGTTTCGCTGCTCCAAACAGGTCATCGTGGCATTTTCGCTATAACTTTTTTTTCTAAGAAGTTTCAGAAGCTGAAATTTTTAGGGTGCGAAGCCGAAATCCTGAGGAAGATTGTCTAAAAATTTCAGAGCTTGGTTCGCAATATTTTCGGAGATATGATCTGTGGAAGTTAGGTCTTTTTTCAGGTTCCTAAACAGGTCATCGTGGCATTTGCGCTATAAGTTTGTTTCTACTGAGGTTCAGAATCTGAAATTTTTATGGTGCGAAGCTGAAATCCTAAGGAAACTCGTCAAAAAATTTCAGAGCTTGGTTCGCAATATTTTTGGAGATATGATCTGTGGAAGGTAGTGCTTTTTCAGGCTCCCGAATTTCATCTCAAAAAGGTGATCGTGGGAAAATTTCAATAACTCTCTCTCTGAGCATCGGATTGGAGTGCCATAAAAATCGGTCGCAAGTACACGGATAGTAGTTTCTTGTCTATAAATTTCAAAGGCGAAGGACGAAACTGTGACACGTGGCAAGTCGTACAAGTTCGCTATACTGAACCAGTCCATAATTAGGTCATTGTGGGAGATTGGACATAAATTTGTCTTGGAGAATCCAAATCAAGTCAGACCTGTGGCATTCAAAATAGAATTCAAAGGGCTACTTCAGTGCTAAATTTAAGATATTGAAGAGCCGCAATCATAGAGATAATACAATTTCAATATCTAGCTCCTCAAAAGCAAGTAAAAGGTGTGTATTTTTTTCTGAATTGCATAAGTCTTGTTTGAAGAATCAAGTTGAATTGATTGCAAGGGCATATTGTAGAATAGATATCAGTATTGGATTATAAAATATACTAAAAATAATTCGGCCTCCATTAAGCCTTTTGAAATCTCTACTATGACTCATGAAGATGAAGAATGGAAACATGACATATCAAAATTACAAGAGCAAATTTTAAACAAATTTCGCTCTACATGAAGAGAAACAAAAAATGACTTGTGGAAGTTTTGAAGAAAGGGCATGGAATCTAAGATAGATATCCTGGAGAGCTAAGATGGATGGCATGGAAGCTAGCATGGAAGCTAAGATGAATGACATGGAAGAAAAAATGAAAGACAACATGGAAAACATGAAGAATGATCTAAAAGGAGACATGGAAGGTTTGAAAAAGTTGATACAAGAAATGTTTCCTAATGGTGAAAAGATAGTAGAGGAAACTCATGATGAGAAAAAAATAAATGTTAATCGTGACTTCATAAACTCTAATGTTGGTGGGAAGAACCACCATATTCCAAAAATGGATATGAGGAAGTTTGGTAGAAAGGATCCTGTAACATGGATACTACAGATGGAGCAATATTTTGATCTCCATAATGTGCAAAACACACAAAAGGTACACATTGCAACTTTACATTTAGAACAAAATACATTTGTATGGTATCAATGGCTTTGCTCCCATAAGAAAATTGTCACTTGGTCAATTTTTACGGAGGAAATGATAGCACATTATGAGGATACAAAAAGCAACACCTTCTTTAGCCAATTGATAAATCTCAAACAAAAGGGTTTAGTGGGGCGGCACATTGAGGACTTCCAAAAATTGAATATAAGGGTAACTGATATTCCAGAGAAACATAGGATTGATGTCTTCATAGGGACTTTAAAGGATAACATCCAACATGAAGTTCGCATTTGACAACCTGATTCATTGGAGAAGGTATTCAGGTTGGCAACAAAAATTGAATGTAAAATTATGGCGACAAGGAAGCCTACCACTCACATCTATAAAGATGGAAGTCTTTCTACTCCTAGACTTCCACAACCTACAAGGTTAACACCACAACAATTGGAAGAAAAAAGAGCAAAAATGCTTTGCTACAGTTGTGATAGAAAATACACTAAAGGTCATAAGTGCACTGAGAATAAATTATTTTACCTAGATTGTGAAGAGGAGGAAGAAAATGAGCAAAGGATAGACACGGGAATCGGCCACACAGAAGAGGAAGAAATGAATGTGACCATATCGTGTAATGCACTGGCAGGAATTACCACTCCTTGAAATCTAAAAATAGGAGGACATATCAAGAAGAAAAAGGTAATAGTTTTGATTAATTGAGGTAGCACACATAATTTTATTCATTGTAAGGTAGACAAGGAATTAAATTGTTTTCTATACCCAGCACCAGAATGTCAAGTGATGGTTGCAAATGGAGGAACTATAAATTGCTCTGGAAAATGCCATAATATCAAGCTAACCATGGGGGAATATGTATTGAATAGTCCAATGCTTTCCATTCCTATGGGAGGTGTTGATGTTGTACTAGGAGTATCATGGTTACAATCTTTGGGGACAGTAGCTTTTAATTTTCAAAAACTTTTCTTGAAATTTTTTTCAGAAGGAAAGGAAGTCGAATTACAGGGTATCGCGGGGAAGCCGGGAAAGATAATAAGCTCTAATGTCATGACAAAACTTCTGAAGAAAGAAGAACGAGGCGTAATTGCACAATTATGCTCACTAAAAGTTCCAACATCAAAATCATGATTCTACTTGAGATCTCCAACAAGTCTTGGACAATCATTCCAAGGTGTTTGAAACTCCCAAAGGAATCCCACCTATTAGTGATCATGATCGTGCTATTCATTTGATTCCAGGAAGTGTTCCTCCAAACTTCAAGCCTTGTAGATATCCTTACTTCCAAAAGAGAGAAATTGAACATATGATTGCAGAAATGTTAGAGGTGGGTATAATTCAACCTAGTCAAAGTTCTTTCTCTGCTCCTGTAGTATTGGTACACAAGAAGGATGGATCATGGTGCATGTGTCTGGATTATAGGGAGCTGAATAAGCTCACTATTAAATATAAATTTCCCATTCCTGTGATTGATGAATTATTGAATGAATTACATGGAGAAATTTATTTTACTAAGTTGGATCTCCGTTCAGGATATCATCAAATTAGAATGAAGACTAAATATATTCCGAAAACAGCATTTCGAACTCATGAGGATCATTATGAATTTTGGTGCCTGTGCACCTGGGCTTCTTCAAGCCTATATATTTGGTAGCATTCCCATTTTAATGCTACAGAAAACATGCTAAATATTTTTACAGTGATATACTAATCTACAGCAGGTCTTGGAAGGATCATGTTGAACATGTTGACAGGGTGCTCAAACTATTGCATGAGAAATAATTATATGCAAAAAAATCCAAATTTTTCTTTGGAGTACAAGAGGTGGAATATCTGGGTCGTATTGTATCTCACGAGGGTGTTAAATTAGACCCTAACAAAATTAGAGCCATTAAGGAATGGAAAGTCCCCACAACCATAAAGCAGTTGCAAGGATTTCTCGGGTTAACAGGGTATTATTGCAAGTTTGTTAAGAATTATGGGAGAATAACGGCACACCTCCTAACAACATTATTGAAGAAGGATGCATTTTCATGGACTCCTGAAGCAACTAAAGCCTTTGAACATCTTAAAGAGGCAATGTGCCTAGCACCGGTCTTAGCTACGCCATACTTCACAAAAACCTTTATTGTGGAATGTGATGCCTCAGGAAATGGAATTGGTGCAGTTTTAATGCCAGAAGGAAGAACCATTTCTTTTGAAAGTCCTCCAATCAAAGGAAAGTATTTAAAGAAACCTAGTTATGAGAAGGAAATGTTAGCAATATTGCATGCACTAAAGAAATGGCGAACTTACCTAATGGGAAGACACTTCAAGGTAAAAAATGATCATGATAGTCTTAAACACTTTTTGGAACAAAGTCTATCTTCAGAAGAGCAGCAAAAATGGCTCACAAATATCTTGGGTTATGACTTTGAAATAATCTACAAAAAAGGAAAGCTTAATGTTGTTGCGGATGCACTTTCAAAAAGAATGAAGAGGTGGAAGCATTGCTTTGTGCCATTTCTGTTATCAATGAATTGGATAACGAAGAAAGAGATGAATAGAAAAAGAAGGAAAAAGATGTATGGACACTCATTCAAAAGTTGCAGCAAGATCCTAGTACATACGATACATTTAGTTGGAAAAATGATTCCTTATGGTACAAAGATCGCTTATATCTTTGTAAGAATTCCCAACTAAAACAAAATATTATTCTGGAATTGCACACTTCTCCTTTAGGAGGACACTCAGAATTTTTAAAAACTTACCACGGGGTGAAGAAAGAATTTTTTTGGGATGGCCTTAAATCTGATATTCAAAAGTTTGTGGCAGAATGTTTGGTTTGCTAGTAGAATAAAGTTGAGACAATTAAGACCCCGGGACTTCTACAACCTTTATCCATTCCAAGTCAACGTTGGGAGGATATTTCAATGGATTTTATCACGGGTTTAAGTAAGTCTGAAATGTCATCATGGTGGTAGTTGATAGACTTACCAAGTATGCACACTTTTGTGCATTATCTCATCCATTTAAAGAAAGTACGATTGCTACTACATTTATGGACGAAATTCAAAAGCTACATGGAAGCCCAAGGGTTATTGTGAGCAATAGAGGATCTGAAACATTTCTTTGGAAATTTTTGGACGGGGTTATTTTCTTGTTTGGGTACTCAATTAGCTCATAGCTCATCTTATCATCCTCAATCCGATGTTCAAACTAAGATAGTAAATAAATTTTTGGAAGGATATCTTCGTTGTTTTTTATCTGATAAACAAACACAATGGGTCAAGTAGTTACCTCTAGCTGAATGGTGGTATAAAAATTCCTTCCATACTGCAGCAAAAATGACCCCATTTATGGCACTTTATGGATATCATCCACCATCCATCACATCATCCTTAAGAGAAAATTCGAAGGTTCAAGCAATGGAAGATCACATCGAACATCGGCGAAGTTCTCCAACTCTTAAAGTATAACCTAAATTTGGCACAAAATCGAATGAAACAACATGCAGATCAACATCGCAGCGAGAGAAGTTTTGATGTAGGAGACTAGGTATTTTTACGGCTACAACCATACAAACAAATGTCCATCAAGCAAGCTAAGAAGGATAATGAATTATCACCAAAGTATTATGGTCATTACAAGATGTTGCAAAATATTGGTACTATTGCATGCAAATTAAAGCATCCTACTTCTTCGCGAGTGCATCGAGTTTTCCATGTTTCATGCTTACAGAAGGTTATAGGTGACAAAATTCCAGTTCATACAATATTGATAGAACTTGATGAGGAAGGAAAAATAATATTGGAATCTGAAGCGGTCATGGAAAGCTTGATAACTCAATAGCTACGGAATCGATCAATTTAAAATGTATCTCATCAAGTATAAGAACTTGCAGAAGATTCTGAGTGGGAGGATCAGAATTTTATCTGGAAAGAAGAAGAACTGGGACTGTCAGTTGAAGTTTGCTCTTCCCTTTTTGAGGAGGCAATATTGGTTATCCTCAATATGAATATATTAGTATTTAACAATTTATGACTTATAATGATAATTATTTTGTATTTATAGCAATGGTGTGTGTGTGTATAATTATTGTTGTGGGTGGCTTGGTTATTCATGACTGTATGAATTATTTTATTTGTGGACTCTATGTTTAAGTTTTGTAAGTGTAAATAAGAGTGACTTCATTCATGTAATGTATTGGAGGTTGCCCCCTCGAAGTGGCTTACTTCTAAGGCATTGCTATCTCTTTTCTTCTCTTTTTGGAGCTGGTTTCCCAACACATTCTCTATACTCACTCTCTCTAACCTCTTGCAACTTTCTTATTTTCTTCAACTCTCTTCAATTCTGCTGCACACTCTCTTCTTCTCTCACTCTATTTTCGTAACCTTCTCCCCTTGGATATTACCCTGTTTTATACAAAATAGCTTCATGGTTGTTTGTATTCTACTGGGAATTCGAAATGGACAGCCATGTCTCTTTTCCTTCTTCCTTCTCATCTCTTTTATCCGCTCATTCAGAAAATAGAACTATAGGTACCAATTTATTATTATAGTGGGATATTTTTTCTCTTCCAGAGACTTTCCAAGGCATCACAAACAATAAAAATCAAAATCATTTACATTCAGTTACAATGAAAACTCTAGCTCACTCATTCAGCCTCTTGGCTCACTATGCATTTGTCTTTTCTTTGACTATGTCTTTGTCCCTTTTGGCTCTGTTTGTTTCCTTGTTCACTATCGCAGGGTAACGACCATATGTCATACATATGTAAGTGTTCTTTTTATATCAAGCTAATTGATTCTTGGCATTATACAAATAATCAAACGTTTTAACTTGTTCCATCTTCCGATGCGATGCATTACTGTCCACATATTGGAAATGTGCATGTATCTTTTTGTGTATACATATATGTGCCGCGGTGCTTTCCTTTCCTCTTAAACTTTGGATTAATTAACTTTGAGAAAACCTGTTCTTAGTCTCATCTTTTGGATGGACCCCACATGCCAGCTATACTCTACTCAATGAACTTTGACCAATACATTCCAATCATAATATATATATCAACATACATTACATTCTTTATTTGAATGTTTACGAAACAGTCGGTAAGCCTTAAACTTCATCAACACCCATTAAACTTATAAACCTCGGGCCCACTTGCTAAAATTTTATTATTCCTAATGTGATGAATCGCTTCTGAATACTTCCGATTGTGATAGTTCCGATGCGATTAATCGCAATCGCAACTCTCAGTAGTATGTTCCAATGTCTTGCTTTTACTCCGATGTGATTGAACATTGTTCATTTAAATGTGCCGATGAGATTAGACCGGAACTCAAACATATAAAGTCACAGTTTATAAGCCTATCGGGTCCAGAACTCAATAGCAATCGCAATTTTCATTTGCATGTTCCGATATTCTTATGCTCCGATGCGATTGGGTGAGGGTCCCACTAGTTATCAAATCTCCGGAACTCAAACATATATGAATCGTTTTTTAAACCATATCGGGTCCGGAACTTCAATCGCAATCGCAACTTTTATTGTCATGCTTCTCTACCACACTTTTCCCCGATGCGATGTAACACTGTTTACCGGAACTCAAACATATATCAATCATGGTTTATAAACCCATCGGGTCCGAAACTCAATCGCAATTGCAACGTGTTGTTAACCTATTCTGCTGTCAATTTTTCGATGCGATTGGGAAAGGGTCCCACCATATAAGGCTTTGGTTGTATTAAGGCCAAAAAAAAGAGTGCCTTTAAGATATGTATATAGTATGTTTTGTACCTTTGTGTATGTAATGCACTTCACACATATAGGCTTTCCTCTTCAGCTTTAGTGTACCTTCCAGCTGGGGTAATGATTCTCAGAATTTATGAAGGGGGGGCGCTCCCACACTATATGTATAAGATCTTCAGTAAACACTTAATACTTCAATAACCCATGGGTTCTCCGCCGATGCGATGAATGAAACAATAGTTGTAAAACCATTGAAATACCTCGTTACATAGAAATGTTTGATCTTTACTTGTAGAAGTCTTAGTGTTTTTGAAACTTTGGATTAAACACCCAAGTTATAATATTATTCCGCAACATATATTAATTTGACTACCAAACTTCATATTTAAAGCTTTCGAACCCACAGTATCCATATAACATACCTTGGCTTAAGTTTCCCTTCTCATCCGACGGCGAAGAGCACGTCGCCTTGCCCTGTGTGATCCGACAGATATCGCTTGCCTTAGATGCCCAAGCGATAATGCACGATGAGAGTGGTTTCTCCAGATCGCTTGAGGCCACGTGTCAGGCAGTCAATGGAATCACTCCAAATTCTTGAATACCGCTCACCCTACGAAGGCGATGTGATCAAAACCGGAAACCTGCCTTTACTGTTCACTCTTGCACGGTTCTGTGTTGCTCTTTAATGTATTATTATAATTAAACTCCGCTTTCATTATTGCTTATCCTTTCTTCGCTTAGTTCCATTGAAATGTGAACAATTACCATTTCTTCACGGCTATCTTCATTGTAGTTAAACTCAAGTTCCGTCTCACAGAAGGCAGTTCCTTTCTTTTACAATTCTCTGCCTGTGACTTGACTACCACACTTGCAGGATGGCTCTTCCATCAAATTTTTCAAAGTTCGGGTTCTATTCCTAATTCTCACCCATATGCAGAGTCACAAATTTACCCCTTTATACCAAGTTCATCATGCAATCCTCAAGCATCCATTCTACCTATCTTGTAATAAAACTCACATTCTGACCAATCTTCAACTCCCTCTGTTCTTCTTCACTTTTCGAATTCTAGAATTAATTCCAGTATTTCTCTTGTATCAACGAACCTTTCAGTGATCGATACACTTTGATACATATATAACCCTTCTTGACTTTAATTGAAAGATTAATACCTTCTGCAGTAGTGTAAATATGCTCCTCATGCTTCCTGTCTACACATCCTGTCACTGTATTCTGCTTTGCCTTTACTGTTGTCCTTTGCCACTGTTGTTGTCCTTTGTGCTCCTTTGCCATCAATGAAAAAATTTCCAACAGTCTCCACCTTTGGCATTGATGGAAACACATCCACCAATAATCCAATGCTTCCTCTGCCTATCTTTTTTTCCTCCCCCTTTGACATGAATGGCAAAGGTTTGCACATCTTTTAGTGTAGATTCTATCTCTGCATTTCCTCTCTCTGAGATGTGTTTAGGCCTTCTTCCTCTGACTTTGTACCCTGCTTCTCCAAACTGGTGTAAAAGAGTTTTTGAGAGAACACTTTTGAGGATTATTGACCTTGAATGTACATTGCAAGTTGATACAATCCCAAAGCACTGACTCCTTTCACTTGTATAATGCTGAAAGTGAGGATAATGACACTTCATAGAACACATTGTACTAGCTTTATCTAATCAGGGATGCATCACTGGATTAAACCTAAAATACTGAGAATGCTTCAAATATACTTCAGTCTCTATCTGATGTAGTGTGCCAATACATTTCTGTTGAGCAAGATTATGGATGGAATATGTCTTATTCTGCAATACTCATCTGTAGTATAGCATATGTTCAATTGTGATGAAGCCAATATGTCTTTTATAGTTTTGGTTAACTTTTCTTTCCTGTTAGTGATGATTTGAGCTAGGATGCTGATAATAATATTACACTTAATAGCTTCACATCCTTGCTACTAATATGATCAATGAATCAACCAGAATTTTATCTAAGGGATCAAATTCTTTTACTGCTTGCATAATGTACTTTCAAAACAAACCCTTGAGACTAGATACATTCAGTGTATTAGTCAGTCTCACTTATCAATCATGCACTTTCCTTTATGACATATGGAGGTTATGTATGTCAATGATGAATATCTCTTTAATGATCAACTTATTTTCAATGCTTAAACATCAACAATTCCTTTCTACTGAAGTATGCTTGTGATGAATCAATAACAGACTTTTGGACTTCAACTGTTAGATTAACACAACTATTCTATCATGATGATCTTCAACATAAACATCTTCAATTTGTTTGATTGAAATCTCAGCAAACAGACTTCACACAGTTTTATGAATGATATTAAGACAGAGGCCTTGAAGATATGCATGTGTTGTCTTCCGGAAGGCGTGTAGTTATGTATAGAAGTAGATATTGCTTCAACGCTCAATATAATCCTTCAAGTGTAAACCACATACTGATCCTTTAGCACTACTACTGGCCTTTTCATGCTGAATGCAGATAACCCTGGGAATTTTACCTTGATGCATTCTTGTTGTAGTCCTTTGATACTGTGGACCTGTATCATACTACTGCTTCCTTGATAATGCTTGGTAATCTGTTGATAAGCATGCTTCTTGTACCTAAACACCAATTGATATTACTTTGATAAATCATGCAGAGATTTCACTTCAGCTTGCACATTAACCCATAATTGATACATCCTTCATAAATTCTATTATTGATCTTTCCACTGTTCACACCAACAATCATCAATATATTGAATCTGATCTTGGCATTATTTACCATTCTTCTTTTTCTGTCATTCTGTTCCAAGGAAAGCCATTGCATGTTCCTTTCTAGGACTGCTCTACAATCATTACTGCTTTATATTCAATTCAATTTTTCTAACATAAAGATTTCCAGGAAGACATCTTCAATTAGTTTATTAGAAATATTCATGGGTAGATTACTCAAAGTTTATCACTTACTTAGTTGTACTTCCCCAAGGGACATTTTCATAGATGGAAGAAGAAATGATACAATGATGAGAGGCTCTTTGCTTACTCATCTTTCTTAAGGTAAATCATTGTTCATACTAGAAGAATGTTGCAAACTGTGATCATCACTTAATGTGCTGATGTCTTCTTAACTTAGATGATCATGGCTAATGTTTTCTCTACTCCCAAGGCTTCTTGCTACTTTCTCTCCAGCCATCAACTTGTTGGCTATTGTGTGCTTTAGGTGTTCTTCTTCCTCTATATTTCTCTGTTGGAGAATATTGTCCTATGCATTCTTGATCTTATAGCTATCCTTATTCCAAGGAGCTCTTCTTAGACTACTTTTGAGGGGACTATTTATGAACTGCTCTCCCCCCTGGGATTTTGCTTCATATTTATCACTGGTTGGATATTTTCTTTGTTTTCTAGAGCAGCTCCTACTAAGACTATGATTTTTTCATTATGTTATTGAGATAATAGACTCCCCCTTTCTCTTTTCCTTCCATAATTTATTGGGTTTCATCATAATTTCTGCTCTTCTTTTAGATTCATAGTTTTGATTGATCTATTTTGATCCCATCATCTGTCTAGAGTTCTTTAATGTATATGGCAGATTACAGTCCTTTTCTTTGTGACCAAGTTTGAGGCCTACATAACATCTTATTTTATTATAGTACATTTCAGTTGATTTATAATACTTTTTTCCCCTTCTTGAATACATTTTACATTCAACAAATTTATGTCCAAAATTATTGCATGCATAACAGTAGCCATGGAAATAATTTGTGTACCTGGTGAAGGATTTTCTTTTCCATTTGCTTTCTTGAGGGGTTCTTCTCTTTTTTTGCATCCTTTGCTAGTTGGACTGGGTTTTCTTTGTCTTACAATATGCTACAGTATGTCCTTGTTTGTGGCAGGAAAAACAAGTGATGCTTCCCATAGGAGGAAAGAACCTTCTTTGACATCTTCCAAATTTATTCAATTCATCCTTAGGAGCATATGAGCCTTTAGCAGTTGATTGTTTCATCCTCTCATTCTTTGTTCTTTCATGTTGCTACTTGATTCTGTTTGTTTCTTTACAAATCTTGTTCTTGTTGGCTTCTTCTTCTGTGGGAATCTTCTGAGCTACTTCATTTTCCTTTACAGCTTTTACAAAGATGATTTTCTTGTTATCTTCTGCCTTGGACTTACTAGTTTCTCCTTCATATCCTATCCCAGTCTTTATGAGAGGTGACCTTTGTGCATTTAGAATCTGGTCCAACTGTCCAGAGCCTTTCATTAGAGGTGTATTCATTAATAGTTCTCATTGGGATTTTTCTAAGTTCTTTCTTAGGCTCGCTACTTCTTCTTCCAATCTTTCACATTCCTGACTTTTCTCTCTCATTTGTTGCAGCAGAGTGTCTTCTACTTTCTTTGCCTCTTCAAGCTGTGTCTTCAGGCCAATAATTTCTTTCCTATCTTCATATTCTTTCTCATCACATATTTGTACCAATCTCTTAAGGTCTTTGTTTTCATTCTTCAATTTTTCTATTTCAGTCAGAGCTGTGTCAAGTTTGGATTTTTCTTCAGCTGCAATTTCTTCATGGCTCTTACTACCATTCACACTAGCAGGTACCTCATTTGATTGAACATCTTCTTTTTGACATGAATTTCTCTTTTTCTTAATTCTCTTCTCCTTCTTGACAATGCAATCCTTAGTGTCTACTCCATGCATGAAATGCAGTCTATCCCATATTTATTTTGCTAAAGTTAAATCCATTATTAACTCAAGATCCTTGTTATGAAGATTTTTATATATCACACATTTTGCCTTGGCATTCCTCTATTGTTCTTTCACCGTGGGTGAGTCTTTGCAGTAACCATCACATACAAGCTTCCATACCTCAGGTTCATAGGCCATTAAACCTGTTTTAACCTTATCTCTCCATTCAGGAAATTTTGTTGCATTTAACACAACTACATTTTGATAGTCCATGACTCGACCAGATCTCCTTCAAGCTATTAAGCTTACACCAAAGGAACCGGCTCTGATACCAATTGTTGAACCCTTAATAAACTGAGAGGGGGGCGGGTGAATCAGTTTAACACATTCATGGAATTTTAAAAAATTTTCATTAACACTTGTTTACACCTTCATTTCATGTTCAAATTAACATGTAAGTAATATTAGAATGTGAGCAACAAGCATTAATATAATGTAACAATATACTTAAGATGAGAGAAGCAAGTATTAAGCAGATGATATAAACCAGATCAACAAATAAAAATCATGCACATAGACACTGGATATAAGTGGAAACCCATAAAGGGAGAAAACCACATCTTATTATTGTTCTGATGCAAAGGCAAGCTCCATCTCCCTTTCACCACTGATTTTCTGTAGGCACCAACCTACAGGAGGCTCCAACCTCAATTCTGCAAGGTACAACTTGCAAGGAAGCTCCAACTTGCAAGGAAGCTCCAACTCCCATCAATTTTCTGCAGGCACCAACCTACAGGAGGCTCCAACCTCATTCAGCTACAACTGACATTTTATCAAGCTACAACTTGATGTGGAAGCACCAACTCCCATCTAGTTTCTGCGGGCACCAACCTACACGAGGCTCCTACCTCAGTCAGCTACAACTAACATCTATCAAGCTAAAACTTGATAGGGAAGCTTCAAATTCCTTACTCTTTCAAAAGAAAAACACTTGCTGATTTACCTTGGATATCAGCTCTGTTCTGTACCTTCTCTTCTACTGTTCAACAGTCCTCATATTTTTCCTTATATCATTTCTGCATCTTCTCAGATTCACTATCAACTTCTCCTTCTTCTTTGCTCAGCTCCTCCTTCTACTCTACCTCACTGCTTCATTTCTGCATTCTCTAACTTTTCACGACATCTAGTTCTGCTCCTCCTTCTTCTTATCTTCTCTGCCTCAATTCCATACTCTGCATTCTCTATACTCACTCTCTCTTACCTCTTGCAGCTTTCTTATTTTCTTCAACTCTCTTCAATTCTGCTGCACACTCTCTTCTTCTCTCACTCTGTTTTCGTAACTTTCTCTTCTTGGATATTACCCTGTTTTATACAAAATAGCTTCATGGTTGTCTGTATTCTACTGGGAATTCAAAATGGACAACCATATCTCTTTGCCTTCTGCCTTCTCATCTCTTTTATCCGTCATTTGACATATAGCTGGCAATTACCTCCAATTTATCATTACAATGGGATATTGTTCTGTTTGTTTTTCTTCCGGAGACTTGCCAATGCATCACAAACAATAAAAATCAAAATCATTTACATTCAATTACAATGAAAAATCCAGCTCACTCATTCAGCCTCTTGGCTCACTGCGCATTTCTCTTTTCTTTGACTGTGTCTTTGTACCTTTCGGCTCTGTTTGTTTCCTTGTTCACTGTCATAGGATAACAACCATATGCCATACATATGTAACTGGGCTTTTTATATCATGCTATTTGATTCTCGGCATTATAAAAATAATCGAACGTTTTAACTTGTTCAATCTTCCAATGTGATACATTACTGTCCACATATTGGAAATGTGCATGTATCATTTTGTGTATACATATATGTGTTGTGGTGCTTTCCTTTCCTCTTAAACTTTGGATTAATTAACCTGGAGCAAACCTATTCTTAGTCTCATCTTTTGGATGGACCCCACATGCCATCTATACTCCGCTCAATGAACTTTGACCAATACATTCCAATCATAATATATATATCAACATACATTACGTTCTCCGTTCGAATGTTTACGAAACAGTCGGTAAGCCTTAGACTTCATCAACACCCATTAAACTTATAAACCTCAGGCCCACTTGCCGACATTTTCTTATTCTGAACACGATAATTTCTTAGAATACTTCTAATTGTGATAGTTCCGATCGATTAATGCAATCGCAACTCTGGAAAGTATGTTCCAATGTCCACACTTTTTTACTCCAATGCGATTGACCTTGTTCATTAGAAGCCAACTAACGTGCGATTGACAGGAACTCGACCTATAAAGTCACGGCTTATACTCCCATCGGGTCGAACTCAATCACAATCACAATTTGCATTTTATATTGATATTCTTGTATAGATGCTGGGATGCGATAGAGGTGAGGGTGTATGCAGTTATCAAATCTCCGGAAATCAAACATATGCTTAGATTGTTTTTTAAACCATATTGGGTCCAGAACTATTATGTCCTTAGCTTCTATTGTCATGATTCCTTCTCAAAACTTTTCTCAATGCGATGTAACATTGTTTACCACAACTCAAAACATATATCAATCGTGATTTATAAACCCACCGGGTTCGGAACTTCAATCGCAATTGTAACCTGTTGTTAACCTGTTCCGCTGTCAATTTTCCGATGCGATTGGGAAAGGGTCCCACCATATAAGGCTTTGGTTGTATTAAGGCCGAACAATAAAGCGCCTTTCATATATGTATATAGTATGTTTTGGACCTTTGTGTATGTAATGCACTGCATACATATAGGCTTTCTGCTTCCGCTTTAATGTATCCTCCAGCTGGGGTACTGATTCTCGGAATTTATGAAGGGGGGGGGAGGGGTGGCGGTCCCACACTATATGTATAATATCTTCAGTCAACACTTAATAGTTCAATAACCCTAGGGTTCTCCACTGATGCGATGAATGAAACAATAGTTATAAAACCATTGAAATACCTCGTTACATAGAAATGTTCGGTATTTACTTGTAGAAGTCTTAGTGTTTTTTAAACTTTGGATTAAACACCCAAGTTATAATATTATCCCGCAACATATATTAATTTTACTACCAAACTTCATATTTAAAACTCTCAGGCTCACAGTATCCATATAACGTACCTTGGCTTAAGTCTCCCTTCTCATCTGATGGTGGAGAGCACGTCGCCTTGCCCCATGTGATCCGACGAATATCACTTGGCTTAGATGCACGAGCGATAATGCGCGATGAGAGCGGTTTCTCTAGACCGCTTGAGGCCATGTCTTAGGAAGTCAATGGAATCACTCCAAATTCTTGAATACCGCTCACCGTATGAAGGCGGTGTGATCAAAACTGAAAACCCGCCTTTACTTTTCACTCCTGCACGGTTCCACGTTGCTCTTTAATGTATTATTATAATTAAACTCCGCTTTCATTATTTCTTATCCTTTCTTCTCTTGGTTCCATTGAAATGTGAAAAATTACCATTTCTTCACGGCTATCTTCATTGTAGTTAAACTCAGGTTCCATCTCACAAAAGGCAGTTCCTTTGTTTTACAATTCTCTGCCTATGACTTGACTACCACACCTGTGGGATGGCTCTTCCATACATTCCAATCATAATATATATATCAACATACATTACATTCTCCGTTCAAATGTTTATGAAACAGTCGGTAAGCCTTAGACTTCATAAACACCCATTAAACTTATAAACCTCGGGCCCACTTGCCGAACTTTTCTTATTCCTGATGCGATGACTTGCTTATGAATACTTTTGATTGTGATAGTTCCAATGTGATTAATAGAAATTGCAACTCTCAGTAGTATGTTCATATGTCTTGCTTTTACTCCGATGTGATTGACCACTGTTCATTTAAATGTGCCGATGCGATTAGACCGGAACTCAAACCTATAAAGTCACAATTTATATGCCCATCGGGTCCCGAACTCAATCGCAATCGCAATTTGCAATTTCATGTTCCGATATTCTTATTGTCCGATGCTCTGATGCGATTGGGTGAGGGTCCCACTAGTTATCAAATCTCTAGAACTCAAACATATATGAATCGTTGTTTAAACCATATCGGGTCTGGAACTTCAATCACAATTGCAAATTCTATTATCATGCTTCTCTTCCACACTTTTATCCGATGCGATGTAACACTGTTTACCAGAACTCAAAAATATATCAATCGTGGTTTATAAACCCATCGGGTCCAGAACTCAATCGCAATTGCAACCTGTTGTTAGCCTATTTCGCTGTCAATTTTCCGATGCGATTGGGAAAGGGTCCCACCATATAAGGCTTTGGTTGTATTAAGGCCGAAAAATAGAGTGCCTTTCATATATGTATATAGTATGTTTTGGACCTTTGTGTATGTAATGCACTGCATACATATAGACTTTCCGCTTCAGCTTTAGTGTACCTTCAAGCTGGGGTAATGATTCTCGGAATTTATGAAGGGGGGGGGGGGGTCCCACACTATATGTATAAGATCTTCAGTCAACACTTAATATTTCAATAACCCAAGGGTTCTCTGCCGATGCGATGAATGAAACAATAGTTATAAAACCATTGAAATACCTCGTTCCATAGAAATGTTCGGTCTTTACTTGTAGAAGTCTGAGTGTTTTTGAAACTTTGGATTAAACACCCAAGTTATTATATTATTCCGCAACATACATTAATTTGACTACCAAAATTCATATTTAAAGCTCTCGGGCCCACATTATCCATATAACGTACCTTGGCATAAGTCACCCTTCTCATCTGACGACGGAGAGCATGTCGCCTTGCCCCGTGTGATCCGACGAATATCGCTTGGCTTAGATGCACGAGCAATAATGCGCGATGAGAGAAGTTTCTCGAGACTGCTTGAGGCCACGTGTCAGGAAGTCAATGGAATCGCTCCAAATTCTTGAATATTTCTCACCCTACAAAGGCGGTGCGATCAAAACCGGAAACCCGCCTTTACTGTTCACTCCTGCACGGTTCCGCATTGCTCTTTAATGTATTATTATTTCTTATCCTTTCTTTGCTTGGTTCCACTGAAATTTGAACAATTACCATTTATTCACGGCTATCTCCATTGTAGTTAAACTCAGGTTCCGTCTCACAGAAGGCAGTTCCTTTGTTTTACAATTCTTTGCCTGTGACTTGACTACCACACTTGCGGGATGGCTCTTCCATCGAATTTTTAGAAGTTCGGGTTCTGTTCCTAATTCTCACCCATATGTAGAGTCACAAATTTACCCCTTTATACCAAGTTCATCATGCAATCCTCAAGCATCTGTTCCACCTATCTTGTAATAAAACTCACATTCCGACCAATCTTCAACTCCCTCTGTTCTTCTTCACTTTTAAAATTCTGGAATTAATTCTAGTCTCTCTCTTGTATCAACAAACATTTCAGTGATCAATACACTTCGATACATATACAACCCTTCTCAGCTTTAATTTCAAGATTAATACCTTCTGCAGTAGTGTAAATCTTCTCCTCATGCTTCCTGTCTACACATGTTGTCATTGTATCCTGCTTTGCCTCTGTTGTTGTCCTTTGCCATTGCTACTGTCCTTTGTGCTCCTTTGCCATCAATGACAACATTTCCAACAATCTCCCCTTTTGGAATTGATGGCAACACATTCACCAATAATCCAATGCTTCCTCTACCTATCTGCTTTTCCTCCCCCTTTGACATCAATGGCAAAGGGTTGCACATCTCTCAGTGTAGATTCTATCTCTGCATGTCCTCTCTCTAAGATGTCTTTAGGCCTTCTTCTTCTGACTTTGTACGCTACTGCTCCAAACTGGTCTAAAAGAGTTGATGAGAGAACACTTTTGAGGATTATTGATCTTGAATGTACACTACAAGTTGATACAATCCCAAAGAACTGACTCCTTTCACTTGTATAAATCTGAAAGTGAGGATAATGACACTTCATAGAACACATTGTACTAGCTTTATCTAATCAGGGATGCATCACTGGATTAAACCTAAAATACTGAGAATGCTTCAAATATAATTTAGTCTCTATCTGATGTAGTGCGCCAATACATTTCTGTTGAGGAAGATTGTGGATGGCATATGTCTTCTTCTGCAATACTCATCTGTAGTACAACATCTGTTCAATTGTGATGAAGCCAATATGTCTTTTATAGCTGTGGTTCACTTTTCTTGCATGTTAGTCATGATTTGAGCTAGGATGCTGATAATAATATTACACTTAATAGCTGCAAATCCTTGTTACTGATATGATCAATGAATCAATCAGAATTTTATCTAAGAGGTCAAATGCTTTTACTGCTTGCATAATGTACTTTCAAAACAAACCCTTTAGACTAGATACATTCAGTGTATTAGTCAGTCTCACTTTTCAATCATGCACTTTCCTTATGACATAAGGAGGTTATGTATGTCAATGATCAATCTCTCTTTAATGATCAAATTCTTTTCAGTGGTTAAACATCACCTTGTTGGCTATTGTGTGCTTCAGGTGTTCTTCTTCCTCTATAGTTCTTTGTTGGAGAAAATTGACCTGTGCATTCTTGATCTTATAGCTGTCCTTATTCCAAGGAGCTCTTCTTAGACTACTTTTGAGGGGACTATTTATGAATTGCTCTCCCCCTGAGATGTTGCTTCATATTTGTCACTGGTTGGATATTTGCTTTGTTTTCTAGAGCAGCTCCCCCTGAGACTATGGAGGATTCATTATGTTATTGAGATAATAGGCTCCCCCTTTCTCTTTTCTTTCTTAACTTTATTGGGGTTCTTCATAATGTCTGCACTTCTTTTAGATGGATGAGTTTTATTGATACGTTTTGATTTGGCATCCCATCCTTGTCTAGAGTTCTTTAATGTATATGGCAGATTACAGTCCTTTTCTTTGTGACCAAGTTTGAGGCATACATAACATCTTATTTTATCATAGTACATTTGATTTGATTTATAATATTTTGTTCCCCTTCTTGAATACATTTTACATTCAACGGATTTATGTCCAAAATTATTGCATGCATAATAGTAGCCATGGAAAAAATTTGTGTACCTGGTGAAGGATTGTCTTTTCCATTTTCTTGCTTGAGGGGATCTTCTCTTTTGCTACATCCTTTGTTCGTTGGACTGGGTTTGATTTGTCTTACAATATGCTACAGTGTGTCCTTGTTTGTGGCAGGAAAAACAAGTGATGCTTCCCATAGGAGGAAAGAACCTTATTTGACAACTTCAAAATTTATTCAATTCATCCTTATGAGCATATGAGCCTTTAGCAGTTGATTGTTTCATCCTCTCATTCTCTGTTCTTTCATGTTGCTACTTGATTCTGTTTGTTTCTTTACAAATATTGTTCTTGCTGGCTTCTTCTTCTGTGGGAATCTTCTGAGCTATTTCATTTTCCTTTACAACTTTTACAAAGATGATTTTCTTTTTATCTTCTGCCTTGGACTTACTAGTTTCTCCTTCATATCATATCCCAGTCTTTATGAGAGGCGACCTTTGTGTATTTAGAATCTAGTCCAACTGTCCAGAGCCTTTCATTAGAGGTGTATTCATTAATAGTTCTCTTTCGGATTTTTCTAAGTTCTTTCTTAGGCTCACTACTTCTTCTTCCAATCTTTCACATTCCTGACTTTTCTCTCTCATTTGTTGCAGCAGAGTGTCTTCTACTTTCTTTGCCTCTTCAAGCTGTGTCTTCAGGCCAATAATTTCTTTCCTATTTTCATATTATTTCTCATCACATATTTGTACCAATATCTTAAGGTCTTTGTTTTCATTCTTCTATTTTTCTATTTCAATCAGAGTTGTGTCAAGTTTGGCTTTTTCTTCAGCTGCAATTTCTTCATGGCTCTTACTACCATTCACACTAGCAGGTACCTCATTTGATTGAACATATTTTTGACAAGAATTTCTCTTTTTCTTAATTCTCTTCTCCTTCTTGACAATGCAATCCTTAGTGTCTACTCCATGCATGAAATGCAGTTTGTCCCAAATTTATTTTGTTGAAGTTAAATCCATTATTAACTCAAGATCCTTGTTATGAAGATTGTTATATATCACACATTTTGCCTTGGAATTCCTCTGTTATTCTTTCACCGTGGGTGAGTCTTTGTAGTAACCATCACATACAAGCTTCCATACCTCAGGTTCATAGGCCATTAAGCCTGTTTTAACCTTATCTCTCGATTCAGGAAAGTTTGTTGTATTTAACACAGGTGCATTTTGATAGTCCATGACTGAACCAGATCTCCTTCAAGCTATTAAGCTTACACCAAAGGCTTGTTATAGCATCATTTTTCACCCTCATGTGATTCATGATTGTCTCTTTGGCCTGTGGCACCCATTCCCACAGACTTGAATAAAGTTCATAAAAAACAATGTTTAAAATCCCATATGCAGGTATGCCCATACTTTTCCGCATGTATACGTGAGTCCAGAGATACTTTTCCATGTATGCCATTAAAATCATTAAAAAATATATAAAAATCCCTATTTTCGAGGCTGGGTTGATGGTTATTCCCGTAATTCAACCACCCCAGCTTGTGGCCAACTGTTTCAAACAGATTGAAACTACTTTGAGGGAGTATAAATGCCCCTCATATGCATGTCCTAAGGGAGAGAGAGAAAATTATAGACATTATACTCTTTTGGAGCCCCATTCAAGTCTGATTTCCCGTGCCTCCTGCACTTCCCAGATTTTTACAGGAAACCCTTGTTTCCTGAAGATGTTCATCAACTTATATGTCATCTCGTGTGCACAAGTCTTGAAAGAATCCTAGTGACGCAAGGGCGGGATGGATCCGAACGACGGTCTGTTTGAAGATCATGGAAGGATTCAGGTGATCTCTCCACCTTTCTATTATTGTACATGCTGTTCGTAATGAAGAAGAACCATCTTGTTCCCAAATTCACGTGTTAATATCTGCTTGCATATGTGAAAATATTTTTAATTAAGCATTTATTATTGTTTATATGATGTTTCACATGGATTACACTGACATTTAGGAAATATATATGTTGTACAACTAGATTTCCATGCATGTCTCTTCTTGATTTCTAGGTTGAAGAGGAAGAAGGGTCGCTGGGGGTTTGGACCCCGTGGGATCTACATCAAAGATAGGATCTACAGGTGAGTTCTACGATCTATAATATCTAGTTTTTAGCATACAAGTTTGGTTGTGTGAGTCCTTCTTGAATAGCATGCCCTGATCTGTGGAGGTTTTTGACCCAATGACCTCTAGGGAGTTATTTCCCAAGCAAAGACAGCTCCGATACCAATTGTTGAACCCTTAGCTAAACTGAGAGGGGGGGGGGGGGGTTGAATCAGTTTAACACATTCATGGACTTTTAAAACTTTTTCATTAACACTTGTTTACACCTTCATTTCATGTTCAACTTAACATGTGAGTAATCTTAGGATGTGAGCAGCAAGCATTAATATAATGTAACATTAGACTTAATATGAGAGCAGCAAGTATTAAGCAGATGATATAAACCAGATCAACACATAAACATCATGCACAGAGACACCAGATATTAGTGGAAACCCATAGAAGGAGAAAACCACATCTTATTATTGTTGTGATGCAAAGGCAAGCTCCAACTCCCTCTCACCACTGATTTTCTGTAGGCACCAACCTAGAGGAGGCTCCAACCTCAATTTTGCAAGCTACAACTTGCAAGGAAGCTCCAACTCCCATCAATTTTCTGCAGGCAGCAACCTATAGGAGGCTCCAACCTCAGTCAGGTACAACTGATATTTTATCAAGCTACAACCTGATGTAGAAGCACCAACTCCCATCTATTTTCTGCAGGCACCAACCTACAGGAGGCTCCTAACTCAGTCAGCTACAACTGACAGCTATCAAGCTACAACTTGATAGGGAAGCTTCAAATTCCTTACTCTTTCAAAAGAAAAACACTTGCTGATTTAACTTGGATATCAGCTCTGTTCTGTACCTTCTCTTTTGATGTTCAACAGTCCTCATATCTATCCTTATATAATTTCTGCATCTTCTCAGATTCACTATCAGCTTCTCCTTCTTCTTTGCTTAGCTCCTCCTTCTACTCTACCTCACTGCTTCATTTCTGCATTCTCTAACTTTTCATGGCATCTCGTTCTGCTCCTCCTTCTTCTTATCTTTTCTGCCTCAATTCCATACTCTGCATTCTCTATACACACTCTCTCTAACCTCTTGTAGCTTTCTTATTTTCTTCAACTCTCTTCAATTTTGCTGCAAACTCTCTTCTTCTCTCACTGTTTTTTTGTATCCTTCTCCCCTTGGATATTACCTTGTTTTATACAAAATATCTTCATGGTTGTTTGTATTCTACTGGGAATTCAAAATGGACAGCCATGTCTCTTTGCCTTCTTCCTTCTCATCTCTTTTATCCGCTCATTCAAAAAATATAACTGTAGTTACCATTTTATCATTATAGTGGGATATTTTTTCTCTTCCGGAGACATGCCAATGCATCACAAACAATAAAAATCAAAATCATTTACATTCAATTACAATGAAAACTCCAGCTCACTCATTCAGCTGCTTGGCTCGCTGTGCATTTGTCTTTTCTTTGACTGTGTCTTTGTCCCTTTCGGCTCTGTTTTTTTCCTTGTTCACTGTCGCAGGGTAACGACCATATGTCATACATATGTAACTGTGCTTTTTATATCATGCTAATTGATTCTTGAAATTATTCAAATAATCAAACGTTTTAACTTGTTCCATCTTCCGAAGCGATGCATTACTGTCCACATATTGGAAATATGCATGCATCATTTTGTGTATACATATATGTGCCGCGGTGCTTTCCTTTCCTCTTAAACTTTGGATTAATTAACTTGGAGCAAACCTGTTCTTAGTCTCATGTTTTGGATGGACCCCACATGCCAGCTATACTCCGCTCAATGAACTTTGACCAATACATTCCAATCATAATATATATATCAACATACATTACATTCTCCGCTCGAATGTTTATGAAACAGTCGGTAAGCCTTAGACTTCATCAACACCCATTAAACTTATAAACCTCGGACCCACTTGCCGAACGTTTCTTATTCCCAATGCGATGAATCGCTTCTCAATACTTCCAATTGTGATAGTTCCGATGCGATTAATCGCAATCACAACTCTCAGTAGTATGTTCTGATGTCCTGCTTTTACTCCGATGCGATTGACCACTGTTAATTTAAATGTGCTGATGCGATTAGACCGGAACTCAAACCTATAAAGTCACAGTTTATACGCCGATCGGGTCCGGAACTTAATCACAATCACAATTTTCATTTGCATGTTCCGATATTCTTATGCTCCGATGCGATTGGGTGAGGGTCCCACTAGTTATCAAATCTCGTGAACTCAAACATAGATGAATCGTTGTTTAAACCATATCGGGTCTAGAACTTCAATCGGAATCGCAAATTCTATTGTCATGCTTCGCTGCCACACTTTTCTATGATGCGATGTAACACTGTTTACCGGAACTCAAACATATATCAATCGTGGTTTATAAACCCATCGGGTCCGGAACTCAATCACAAGTGCAACCTGTTGTTAACCTGCTTCGCTGTAAATTTTCCGATGCAATTGGGAAAGGGTCCCACCATATAAGGCTTTGATTTTATTGAGGCCGAACAATAGAGCACCTTTCATATATGTATATAGTATGTTTTGGACCTTTGTGTATGTAATGCACTGCATACATATAGGCTTTATGCTTCAGCTTTAGTGTACCTTCCAGATGAGGTAATGATTCTCAGAATTTATGAAGGGGGGCGGCGGGGTGGGGGGGGTTACCACACTATATGTATAAGATATTCAGTCAACAATTAATAGTTCAATAACCCAAGGGTTCTCCGCCGATGTGATGAATGAAACAATAGTTATAAAACCATTGAAATACCTCGTTACATAGAAATGTTTGGTCTTTACTTGTAGAAGTCTTAGTGTTTTTGAAACTTTGGATTAAACACCCAAGTTATAATATTATTCCACAACATATATTAATTTGACTACGAAAATTCATATTTAAAGCTCTCGGGCCCACAGTATCCATATAACATACCTTGGCTTAAGTCGCCCTTCTCATCCGACGGTGGAGAGCATGTCGCCTTGCCCCGTGTGATCCGACGGATATCGCTTGGCTTAGACGCACGAGCGATAATGCGTGATGAGAGTGGTTTCTCCAGACCGCTTGAGGCCACATGTCAGGCAGTCAATGGAATCGCTCTGAATTCTTGAATACCGCTCACCCTACGAAGGCAATGCGATCAAAACCAGAAACCCGCCTTTACTGTTCACTCCTGCACGGTTCCGCATTGCTCTTTAATGTATTATTATAATTAAACTCGGCTTTCATTATTGCTTATCCTTTCTTCGCTTGGTTCCAGTGAAATGTGAACAATTACCATTTCTTCACGGCTATCTCCAATGTAGTTAAACTCAGGTTCCGTCTAACAGAAGGCAGTTCCTTTCTTTTACAATTCTCTGCCTGTGACTTGACTACCACACTTGCGAGATGGCTCTTCCATCGAATTTTTCGAAGTTCGGGTTCTATTCCTAATTCTCACCCATATGCAGAGTCACAAATTTACCCCTTTATACAAAGTTCATCATGCAATCCTCAAGGATCCATTCCACCTATCTTGTAATAAAACTCACATTCTGACCAATCTTCAACTCCCTCTGTTCTTCTTCACTTTTCAAATTCTGGAATTAATTCTAGTATCTCTCTTGTATCAACGAACCTTTCAGTGATCGATACACCTCGATACATATACAACCCTTCTCAGCTCTAATTGCAATATTAATACCTTCTGCAGTAGTGTAAATCTGCTCCTCATGCTTCCTATCTACACATCCTGTCACTGTATTCTTCTTTGCCTCTGCTGCTGTCCTTTGCCACTGTTGTTTTCCTTTGTGCTCCTTTGCCATCAATGACAACATTTCCAACAGTCTCCCCCTTTGGCATTGATGGCAACACATCCACCAATAATCCAATGCTTCTTCTGCCTATTTTCTTTTCCTCCCCCTTTGACATCAATGGCAAAGGGTTGCACATCTCTTAGTGTAGATTCTATCTCTGTATTTCCTCTCTCTGAGATGTTTTTAAACCTTATTCTTCTGACTTTGTACCTTGCTGCTCCAAACTGGTGTAAAAGAGTTGTTGAGAGAACACTTTTGAGGATTATTGATCTTGAATGTACACTGCAAGTTGATACAATCCCAAAGCACTGCCTCCTTTCACTTGTATAAAGCTGAAAGTGAGGATAATGGCACTTCATAGAACACATTGTACCAACTTTATCTAATCATGGATGCATCATTGGATTAAACGTAAAATACTTAGAATGCTTCAAATATACTTCAGTCTCTATCTGATGTAGTGCGCCAATACATTTCCGTTGAGGAAGATTGTGGATGGAATATGTCTTCTTCTGCAATACTCATCTATAGTACAACATCTATTCAATTCTGATGAAGCCAATATGTACTTTATAGTTGTGGTTCACTTTTCTTGCCTGTTAGTGATGATTTGAGCTAGGATGCTGATAATAATATTACACTTAATAGCTGCAGGTCCTTGTTACTGATATCATCAATGAATCAACCAGAATTTTATCTAAGAGATCAAATGCTTTTACTACTTTCATAATGTACTTTCAAAACAAACCCTTGAGACTAGATAGATTCAGTGTATTAGTCAGTCTCACTTATTAATCATGCACTTTCCTTTATGACATAAGGAAGTTATGTATGTCAATGATCAATCTCTCTTTAATGATCAACTTTTTTTCAATGGTTAAACATCAACAATTCCTTTCTGCTGAAGTATGCTTGTGATGAATCAATAACAGACTTTTGGACTTCAACTGTTAGATTAACACAACTATTATGTCATGATGATCTTCAGCATAACCATCTTCAAGTTGTTTGATTGAAATCTTAGAAACAGACTTCACAGAGTTTTATGAATGATCTTAAGATAGAGGCCTTGAAGATATGCATGTGTTGTCTTCCGGAAGCTATGTAGTTATGTATAGAAGTAGATACTTCTTCAACGCTCAATATAATCCTTCAAGTGTAAACCAGATACTGATCCTTTAGCACTACTACTGACCTTTTCATGCTGAATGTAGATAACCCTGGGAATTTTACCTTGATGCATTTTTGCCGTAGTCCTTTGATCCTGTGGACCTGTATCATACTGCTGCTTCCCTGATAATGCTTGGTAATCTGTTGATAAGCATGTTTCTTGTACTTAAACACCAGTTGATACTACTTTCATAAATCATGCAGAGATTTCACTTCATCTTTCACATTAACCCATAATTGATACATCCTTCGTAAATTCTATTATTGAGCTTTCCACTGTTCACACCAACAATCATCAATATATTGAATCTGATCTTGGCATTATTTAGAAATATTCATGGGTAGATTACTCAGATATTTATCACTTAATTAGCTATACTTATATAAGGGACATTTTCATAGATGGAAGAAGAAATGGTACAATGATGAGAGGCTCTTTTCTTACTCATCTTTCTTAAGGTGAATCATTGTTCATACTAGCAGAATGTTGCACACTTTGATCATCACTTAATGTGCTGATGTCTTCTTAACTTAGATGATCATGGCTAATTTTTTCTCTACTCCCAAGGCTTCTTGCTGCTTTCTCTCCTTCCATCAAACAATTGGCTATTGTGTGCTTCAGGTGTTCCTCTTCCTCTATAGTTCTCTGTTGGAGAATATTGTCCTATGCATTATTGATCTTATAGCTGTCCTTATTCCAAGGAGCTCTTCTTAGACTACTTTTGAGGGGACTATTTATGAACTTCTCTCCCCCTGGGATGTTGCTTCATATTTATCACTGGTTGGATCTTTGCTTTGTTTTCTAGAGAAGCTCCCCCTGATACTATGATGTTTTCATTATGTTATTGAGATAATAGGCTCCCCCTTTCTCTTTTCCTTCCATACTTTATTGGGGTTGTTGTGCTATACAACAACCCCCCATTTCATAAAATTTTACTTTAGAAAACTATAATATGAAATGCGTCCCTTTTAGATTAAATTGGTATTAACTCATCATTCCTCTAAAAAATCCGAAAACAAACAAAACATTATAAAACCTTTTGAGTTAATAAATCATCGACAATCGGAAAAATAAAACAATCACAACACAAGGCCCCTCTCCTGGCTCCGATGCGATATTACTATCGGCAATCGGGGAATGCAATCTGAACACAACAAAACTCCTTTTCTTAAAAGCTCCCGATGCGAATTAAGCGATATCGCTATCGGCGATCGAGGATTCTACGATAATTCAAATAAAACTGCTCAAGTCTTCCTCCGATTGCCGATCGCGATAAAGCCAAGCGCGACTTTCAAAAAGGATTGATATGGCTTCGGCATATTATGTTAATTATTATTAAAAAGCCTTTCCGATATCCAATAGTAATTCACTTACGCCAATATGAATAAAAAATCAAATCGACTTAAATATAATCTTCGACAAATGAAAGATATAATGAGCATTGTGATTGATTGACGGAGTTTAAACGGCCAATTAATGGAAGCCGATTCACAGCAAATCCTTGATATTACATCCGTAGGAGTCTTATGATTATCTTCCATTATTCATTGATTGATATAATTCTTCTGTACTTAGTTTTCGCCATCTATTCTCCGCATTACGTTCATTTTATCTCTTGTGCAGAGCTTCTCCGCAGTAGCAAATTCAGACCAAATGGGGAAGAAATCTAAGAAACCTGGAACAACTTCAGCTTTTGTGGTAACATAACAACATGCTGCCGATCCGGGACCAAACAAAAAAGGATTAATCTCAGATACCACATGTCTTGGTCTCGGTAATACTACTTGGCAAAACATTTACAACCTGGTTGAAGCCGAGGAACCTCAGCAAACATCGATACAAGCTACAGCAGGCTCGAGCCAGAAATCTGACGCTACTCTGAAAGATTTGGCTGATTCCTACCTGCACAGGGTAGCCGCTCGGGAGCAAATTATTCCATATATAGATGTAGTGAGATGGGCCATTGAAGAAATTCCAATTACAAAAAGAATATTCTGCACTATTGATGGGAGGGTTTTCAGTTTGTTTCAGCCTAATGATTAGAGACAAATGTACCATTTGCCCGAACCAGAGAAGAAGTATAATAAAGCATTCCTGGAGAAGTTTAGAGATGAAAATGAAACTGAGTCAGAGCCTATACGGGAATGGAGACAGAACCCGACGAAACACAAACATGATTCTTCGGGTAAGTACTCTATCAGTTCCTTATGTTATCCTTACTGTTATGCTGGAGCTATGATGTGTCGAATGTGGGGATTGCATGATTCTTCAAAATTTTCCATAGAGATGGTACCTTTTATGGAAGCAGCATGCAATAGTGAAATCATGGATTGGGGGAATATATTATCGGATAAGTTAGCAACTGCTATTCATAACTTCAGACACAAATACCGTGTTACTGATAGAATCATCCCTCCATTTTACTTTAGTGCCTACATTTTAGATACCCTCTGTTTTAATTCCAAGTTTCCTATGTTAGGGTGGAGATGGACTCCACAGGACCCTATGCCCATTCATATATATCACTAGAAATTATGGAAAGCCCAGTATAAACACCACCTATATCAACTCTGCAATGGAATCATGCTACCTACTTACTATGCAATTTTTTCTAGACCTATTCCTAAGATCTCCTCTCAAGCAGAGATTGACTTGACAGCCGTAGGAACTTGGTTCGGAGAGGAAAAATTCTCTTATGTAAGAGTTTTCGGCAGCCAGGCTAGACCTCATGTCCTCCCCTTGTATATGCCAGACAAACTTTTAGCTCGAGAGATAGCATATCAGCTTACATCTGCATCGGCTACAAAGACTCTCAGGAATTCAAAGAAACGAAGTCTGGCCTCCTTTCCCTATAAGGTGTGGCGTCTATACATATTGATTATAAACACGCGAGAGATCTTGAAGAGACGGAAAAAGATCAAAATGTTAAAACTCTCGCCACTCTGCCTAACGGACGCTTTGATCCGAAAGGTCGTTATAATGTTCTAGATCGGGCCAAACTCACTAAATTTGAACATAAGGAGAAGACGAGTTTGATGACCTTTTCTCCTCGGCGGAGTCAATATTTCAGGTTCAAGAGATAGCTAAGATTAGATACCATGACGACGGGTTAATTGAATTTAACAAACTTAGAGAGCAGAGGTTGCAAACTCTGCCTCTAGATTTGTTAGCCACTGCCCCGATGATACAATCAAGCGAGCCTGAGCAGCAGCAAACCAGAAAACCTCCTGCTACATCCGAAATCTCTGAAGAAGTCCAAAGAAGAGAGCAGGAGGAACTCCGGAGGTTAGAACAGGAAGAGGAAAAGAGGAAAGAACAAGAGGAAGCACAGAGAAAAGAACAAGAGGAAGCACAGAGAAAAGAACAGGAGAGAATACGTGATCAGGAACAGGAAAGGCAGCAGGAGCAGAGCAGCAAGAAGGTGAATGTCGACACTCAGATTGACCCAAGATTGCTCCAGGAATGGCAACAATTTGATTCAATTATAAGCAATCTTGAGAGCTCAAAGAATGCCGATACATCCAAAGCGGCCAATACACAGGATACAGTATCAAAAAGGGTTTCAAGCAAAGAAACCAGCGGTCTACCCCCGACTACAGGATTAGAAATAATTCCCAAGGATCCTTCAGATCAAATTATTTTGCAGGTAGAAGATATTCCTCCATGGGATGTTTTCTATAGCCCAAAACATAAGGCTGTAATAAAGAAACAACGGAAAAGGAGAAGGATCGATCAACCTTCCCTGTTCCCTGAACAAACAGTAACAGCCAATGTAGTGTGGAAGGAAGAATTCAACCCCTCCGATGACCTGACAAAGTTGTCCCAATATGCTGGTGCCTATTCGGCGGCCACCATGGATAAGGCATCAGAGGTGAGCAATTTGTTGAAAGAAAAGGATCAAGTGATCGCTTCACTACAAACACAGCTATTGGAGGCACAACAGAAAGCAGATTCAGAAGCGATTCAGAAATAGAAAGAATCATCGGAGGCATTAGAAAAATTGAAAGCAATGAATGAACAGATGGTAAAAACAAAAGATGAGCAAATTGCTCAATTAACAGCTCAAGTAGAGAAGTTCAAGAGTCTTCCCCAGCCTGCCAATTTCAGAGAAGAGGCAATACAGATTAATAAAGCACTAATAACACAAATAAGATTGCTGTGTCATGAAATTTCCCAAGTTGAACCTCTGTGTGACATAACAACATCTATAATAAACAAATCAGTTGATGCCAGGCAGGACTTAGAGCAAGCCGATGAGACTTTAACGGATTTTCTTACTTGGCAGAACACCAATGAGGGACAGGCAGCAAACTTGCCTAAAATCTTAGAATCCCATAAAGAAATTTTATTCATGGAGTGGCAGTCCCAATTGATGAAAGCAGAGAGAGAGGTTTCTAGATGCAAATTATCTACGAACAATTTGATTGACTTGATTAACAATACTCTCTATTTATCTAACATGATCTCTCAATCTACACCGGGTAAATATTATCAGCCAAGACATTGGAACAATCATGTTGTCAAGAGCTAGAAAAGAATGGGAGATTGATCACGGTTCAAGAATCTTCCCCAGCCTGCCAATTTCAGAGAAGAAGCAATACAGATTAATAAGGCACTCATAACACAAATAAGATTGTTGTGTCATCAAATTGCCCAAGTTGAACCTCTGTGTGAAATAACAACATCTTTAATAAACAAATCAGTTGATGCCAGGCAGGACTTAGAACAAGCCGATGAGACTTTAACATATTTTCTTACTTGGCAGAACAATAATGAGGGACAGACAGCAAATTTTCCTAAAATCTTAGAATCCCATAAAGAAATTCTGTTCATGGAATGGCAGTCCCAGTTGATGAAAGAAGAGAGAGAAGTGTCTAGATGCAGATTATCTACGAACAATTTGATTGACTTAATTAATAATACTCTCTATTTGTCTAACATGATCTCTCAATGTACTCCAGGTAAATTATTATCACCCAATACATTGGAACAATCATGTTGTCAAGAGCTAGAAAAGAATGGGAAATTGATTACAGGAATTACAAGTTTAACTTGGGACACCTATTAGTTGTTCCTAGTAAAACCATACAGCCAGAAAGCCGCCCTCAAATGCTTAACGGATGCAATCGGGTGTATCATTCCCGATATACACGATGCCACCTATGCTGCTCAAATCAATTCTCGTCTCATCCGCCCTCAAGAAGTGGAACCAATGTTGGCAATATGCCAACTCAGGACAAAAGGCAAACAACCAGAGTGATGAATCATGCTGCTGATTACCAGATTGCTGTGGGGGAGATATTCAAGATCGGGTTATACCAATTTAGTAGCATTTTAATTTTGTAGTTTGTTAGCTTAATTTAGTATTTATAGACCCTTTCATGTATTTATAAAGGGTCGTAAGTTTTTGTATATGACAGAGACCTGAAGTTGCACTACTGTACTTCAGGGATATTTTTTTATGAAAACTGGACCAATTTTTCCAAATTTTGATAACGAAGCTTTTATGTGGATGTGCACTACTGCCTTTATTTAAAAGTATTTCTGAGTCGGAAGAAGGAATTCAAATTGCGATTGACGTTGAGAAAGATTTGTAGCTCATATGGTACTATTATCTATGTCTTAATTCATTCTTTTTATGAAAATTGTTGTTTGATTACTTTTGCTATTATTGCATATTTAGATGTGTTTTAACATCAATCTTTATACTTTCCACTACTGGATGTTTATAGTTTGCTATTCTTTCAATCATTTACGTATCAGTAATATAAATTAAGATAAGTGTAACAATGTTTTATCAATTACTTCATTCAACTAATTGAATGAAGTAATTATTAGTTAAATGAATATCTCTGTTTATTGAATAGTGTCATCTATATGCTTATTGACAAACATAGATCATCAAACGTTGCACTTAAGAATAGAAGCTTCCTGGGATAAAATAGTCATTTACATTTTCGCTTATAGATTAAGTATTCCATTCATTATCACTTATTATTAAACCAATCATTCATTCACCCCTTTCTATTCTTTATCGGGAAACTGGTCCCATTATATCCAGTCGGAGCCACTACCCCAAACGGAAAAGGAGTTGTTTAAGGTCCGGACCGGGTGGTTATCCCCCAATGTTGATGTAACGATTTTCGGGGCATCAACATTTTTGGCGCTAGAAGGAGGGCCTTGTCAACTATGAATGGCGAGTAAATCAAAACCTACAGACCATTCTCAGAGTAAATCACCCTCCGCCTCACCTCAGACCTCTCGTTTGCATTCTGAATTACCAGTGTCCAAACGAGAAGAAGAGGGATCAACTATCACTGCTCAATCACACCATACTTCAGAACATTTAAGTCCGGAGTCCCCTGAAGTTCAGTCTATCATCCAGAAACTTCAAGGCTTTTCCATATCACCTCAAAGATCTGAAGTATCTCAAAGCAGTCAGACTTCGCAATTCCATCTACCTCATCATCTCACCAGACTTCAAAGCGAAAAACTTGGCATTGAACCAGCTGAGTTACCATTACCCCGAAGGAAAAAGGCAAAAAAGAACACTGAAGGTTCTGATAGTGAGACCTTTTCTCCATCATCTTCCATCTCATCATCTCCAGTGCGAAGTCAAACACCCACTTCCCCATTACATATTACTGTTCACCAGGGGTCACCACCTTCAACATCACAACCTTTACAGACTTTATTACTACCTCCTCCCCAATCACCTGGAACATCACAGTCAAACGTTGGTACTCCCAAGATGGCTCAAAACCCATGGAATAGTCCTGGTGCAGTCACTATGCCTGCACCATTACATCCATTACCAGATTATCCTGAGAAATGGTTACCAAAGTTTAATCCAGATGCTGGAACATTAGCCGAGGAACACATAAATAATTTCATGTTGTCAGTTAATCTAAAAGGAGTAACACAAGAAGATGTTGTAGTGAGACTTTTTCCCTACACGTTACAAGGATCAGCTTGGTCTTGGTATTTTTCCTTACCCTCTGGATCCATTACCAGTTGGAATATATTTCAGGAACAGTTTCTTACCAAATATGGCGACGATAGATCCTTGGCCACGCTCATTAATGATCTTTCAAATCTAAGAATTGAGTCAAGAGAACCAATTAAGGAGTTTAACTCCCGATTCAATAAGCTCTTGAATAAAATTCCCATCGATTCCAAGCCAAGTGAACAAGTTAGAAGCGAATGGTATATCACAGCCTTACCTTCAAATATAGCCATTTTTGTTGATAGGGCTGCGAAACCAACTCTACCCGAAAACATGAAAGAAGCCATCGCTGTGGAAAAACGTATAACCGCTTTGGAAAAGAAAGCTGCTCTCGAAGATAGGAAATCCAAGAAAGTGTCTTTCAAGGACGATTCAAAAAAGAAAAACACCAAAGATCCATACGATATGGAGGGTCTTCAAAAGGTCCTCAAAACAATGTCAAATGAAATGGTTGAAATCAAAAAGCAAGTAGCAGAAACTTCAACAAAGAAACCATTTAGGAATTTTAAGAAGAATGAGTCAAAACCACCAAATGTTATATCCAATGCAGATTCAGACCCTGAGGAAGAGGAAGAAGATGAAACAATTACATCATCCGATGAAATTGAAGAAGAGGAAGTCGTTGAATGCCATGGAATGTGGGACTTCATATTGCCAAACTCCGACACCGAGACTGAACAAGAAGCTTTTCCTGTGACTACTAGGAGTAAAAGTACCCCTGAACCTATCCAAGCAAGTTCCAAGAAAAGGAGTGCAGGTACTAATACTGCAAAGGAAAAGGCACCTACAAGGAAGTCGGCTGCAACAGTCCCTCAAAACCAACCATCGTCTTCAAATATACCTTCAACATCAAAGACGTTGGTAGTATCAGATTCAATGGATTACAATATTATTGATGACATGAAGAAGACTAAGGCAAACATCACCATGTTTAAACTCAGTAAGTTAAAACATCAACATAAATTGCTTCTTAAGGAACTAAATGTAGTACCTTCCTCGCCTCTTCCTAGTGCTAAAGCTGCAAATGATTCAGGACAACCACCTTCTGGTAGAATTGAGGCTACTGATACGATTCTAATCGGAGACAGATCAAATTCCCATACCCCACCTTTCCTCTTAACCTTTGAAATTTACAATCAAAATCTACACAACTGTTTAATTGACTCAGGGGCATCATCTAATATAATGCCAGCTTCAGTTTATTCTAAACTGAACATAGAACCCCAAAAGTCTTCAATTCACATTGTGCAGTTAGATAGAACCAAAGTCCAAGTCTTAGGGGAAATAAATTCTGTTACTATCAGGTTAGCATCTGATCCACGAGTAGTTCAAAGAATCGATATTCTAATCGCTGATATACCTGAGTTTTATGGTTTAATCTTGAGTAGGGATTGGTCTGAGAAGCTCCATGGATATATTTCTACCGATTGGTCTCATATGTGGCTTCCCTATAGGGGAAAGCCAAATCAAATAAAAATTAATCGGGAGAAACACATGACCCATACTGTCACAGAGTTTGAACAAGAGAATCAACCAATTGCATTTAATAATAACATATTGGGAAATTATTCTTCTGAATCGTTCTTCGGCAATTATATTGCCCAACCATCTCCGTTCTTAGTAAACAATTTCACATCACAAATTGAAAATTTTTCACAAACTGACAGTTCAAGATGTGTTAATGTTACTGAGAATTTTGTAAATAAAATTGTTGATAATTCTTTATTTTGGTCTTTATATTTTGATGGTTCTAAATCCAGTGAAGGATCAGGAGCAGGGTGTATTCTAGTCAGCCCTGAGGGAGAAAAAACAATGCTTTCTTGTAGGTTATAATTTGAATGCACGAATAATACAACTGAGTATGAGGCCTTGGTGCAAGGACTATATAAAGCTATTGGCCTAAAAGTCCAATATTTGAAATTGTTTGGCGATTCAGAGATTGTTATAAAACAAGTTCGAAATACAATCCATTGTCTTTCTAATCATCTCAAACACTATCAATCTTTAGTCCAGGAACTTATATCTCATTTCTTAGCATTCAATATTTCGCTTATTCCCAGATCCCAGAATGCAGCAGCTGACTTGTTAGCCAATGTTGCTTCTAAGCTCCTACCTTCCGTAGATTATAGCCCAGATAGATTTTCAGTAGAGTTGATTTTTAGGCCATCAATTCCTGACAATATCACCAATTGGCGAGTGTTTAATCACGATGAAGACATCTTACATTTCTTAACTTCCGATGAGTCCTACAATGATCAGATCATTGATGAAAATGATCATGATCTTCAGATGAAAGAAAAGCATGAGGAAAACTCAATACCAAAACCTGTGGTCAAACTGGAAGATCTCTATGATATTAAAGATAGGTTTAAACAGGTAACCAATTCAAAACTTCAAAGTTCTACTTTAAGATTTGAATTGGTAAATCTCGGTACTGAGCCTAATCCTCAAAATGTCAATTTAGGACTAGGGCTTTCTGTCGAAGAAAGGATAGCATTCATTAGATTATTGAGAAAAAATAAACATGTCTTCGCTTGGAAGTATGATGACTTAAAAACTTATGATACATCAATCATCCAACATACCATTCCAATGCTTTCTGAACAAAAACCAGTTCAACAAAAATTGAGGAAAATACATCCAAACTTAGAGAGTCAGATAAAATCAGAACTCAATAAACTCTTGAAAGAAAAGATTATTTTTCCGGTCCGGCATTCAAACTGGGTCTCCAATATGGTGCCTGTTAGGAAGAAAAATGGTGACATCACGATTTGTATAGATTTTAGAAATCTGAATAAAGCAAGCCAAAAAGATAATTTTCCATTACCTACCATGGAGCAGATACTCCATTCAGTAGCAGGTTCTGAGCTAATGTCCTTTCTAGACGGTTTTTCAGGATACAACCAAATCCTGGTCCATCCTGATGACAGACTCAAAACTACTTTCAGAACAAAATGGGGAACTTACGCCTATCAGAAAATGCCTTTTGGACTTATTAACGCAGGAGCTACATTTCAAAGAGCAATGGATATAGCCTTCAAAGGATTGATCAACAAAACTGTGGTCATCTATTTAGATGACATTACTGTGTTTTCTAAAAAGAGGTCCAACCATTTACATGATTTGAATCAAATTTTTTAACGCTGTAGAAAATATGGTATTTCACTCAATCCCAAAAAATCCTTCTTTGCTCTAAATCAAGGAAAGCTCTTGGGCTTTATTGTTTCCAAAGATGGTATTTATATTGATCCTGACAGGATTAAAGAAATTTCTGAAATCCCATTTCCTCATAACAAAAAATCCATGCAGTCATTTTTAGGTCAAATCAACTTTGTCAAAAGATTTGTTCCTGATTTTTCTCAGATCATTTTACCATTACAAACAATGATTAAGAAAAATTCAGTGTTTATATGGGGATCTGTGGAAAAGGAAGCATTTTATTTAATCAAACAATCAATAATCAATGCCCCCGCTTTAAACACTCCCAATTTTTCTAATCATTTCACATTGTATACTATCGCATCCGATTTATCTTATGCAGCAGTACTAACTCAGATTAATGATCATGACCTGGAAGCATCGATTTCATTTTTTAGTTCAAATTTCCAGGGTGCAGAACTAAATTACTCCGAAGTTGAAAAACAAGCCTTTGCTGTGTATAAAGCCATTAAACACTATAGGCCCTTCCTTTTAAAAGCTCATACAAAGGTTATAGTTCCTTTTTCTGCAGTAAGGAAATTACTGATCCAAAGGGAATTAGGTGAGAAAAGGGCAAATTGGGTTACAGCACTTCAAGAGTATGACTTGGAAATCAAGCCAGCAAAGATTGTTAGGGGTCAAGGTTTTTGCAGGTTGTTAGCAGGAGCATCCAACATTCCGGAATCAGGTGATACAGAACATATGGAAGAAATCAATCAGATAAGTATTACCAATTCTGAATCTCAATACGCAGATTTAATCTTTTATTTGAAAAATGGATATGCACCTCCTAATCTTTCTTATAAAAACAAACGGGCCATTAGATTAAAAGCAAAAAACTTCATAATCATTGATGATCTACTTTTTAGACAAAACTATGATTCTGTTTTATTAAGATGCCTAGAAAAACCTGAAGCACAAAAGGTTTTGCAGGAGCTACATGATGGACCAGCCGGAGGACATTTTGGAGTTGACACAACAGCTCACAAAATCATTCATGCTAGGTATTATTGGCCCACTTTATTCAGAGATACTCATGAATATGTAAGGAAATGCCAAAGTTGTCAAACCTCCAGTGGAAGACAAAGAAAATCAGCTTTCCCTTTGCAACCAGTCAACATTGAGCAACCTTTTGAACAATGGGGATTGGATATCGTTGGGGAAATTTCTCCACAGTCCTCCAAACAACATAAGTATATCCTTACTGCTACTGATTACTTTACCAAGTGGGTTGAAGCAATTCCGTTAAAAACAACAAACTCTGAAGGAATTATAGAATTTATAGATCAATTCATCATTACGAGGTTTGGTGTCCCAAGTGCTCTTGTTTTTTATAATGCATCTTATTTCTCTGGTAATTCCATGTTTGAGTTCGCTATTAAAAGAGGATTTAAACTGAAATATTCTGCAAATTATTATCCCCAGGGTAATGGTCTAGCAGAGTCTACCAATAAAAATCTCCTTAAAATCATTAAGCAAACTATTGAACAGAATCATAAAAACTGGCACAAATCTTTAATATTCGCACTATGGGCAGATAGAATAACACAGAAGGCCTTCATAGGTACTTCTCCATTTAATCTTGTATATGGGAAAGAAGCAATACTACCAACCAATCTAGCACTTCCTTCTCTAGCCCTAGTTCAGTTTATTGAAGAAAGCCCCTCTTCTTCTATCCAACTTAGACATGATCAAATTTTAAAATTAGAAGAAGAAAGAGAAAAGGCCAAAATTACTCATGCTAAACATCAGCAGATAATCAAAAAATCATTTGATTCAGCTTCATCTAGTTCTAAACAGTTGCAGGTTGGTGATCTAGTTCTGAAATGGGATAAAGCCCATGAGGATAAAGGTAAACACACCAAGTTCCAAAATATGTGGCTTGGACCATTTCAGATCAGTGAGAAGATAGGCCATTCGACATTCATGTTACAAGATCTATCAGGAAAGAGGGACTCTCTTCCTGTTAATGGCCTCATCTTAAAGAAATTCTTCAATTGAGAAGGTAACCCCTTCTCCTTTAGTTTTAGTAGGATTTATGTTTTTAGGACCATTAGGAAATAAAGTTGTAAAATAGCTTCTATTGGCCTTTTTATACATTAAAAAGTTTCTCTTTAGAAGTTCTTTTAATATTTACTTTTGAAAATAGAAGCCTTTAAAGAGAAAAAGGGAAGATAATTTCTATGAAATTAGTTATATTCACATTTTTGAAAAACTCATTTTATTTTTGTGAAATCTCCTCAAGATTTAGAAGTACTGTAAATCATTTTAATGTTTTAAACTGGCCTCAAAAAAGGTTATCAATATCAAAACAGAAACTGATTCAATCTTAGTATCTTCAACTCTTTCCTTGTCATCCATTTTCTCTTAAGGAGAAAATTGTCCATCCCATTCATCCAAGTTTATGATTACTCAGAGTGTAATTCTAAAAAAATATCTGATATAAAGATAAGGGGTCTTATCACAAGCCTGCTTACCATGATCATTGGAAAATAGTTTTATCGACATTACCAACACTGCATACCAAAACAGGGTAATGGCTTATAAGCATAAGACAAGGGGTCTCATCACGAGCCAGCTTGTTCGATTAGATTACAACCAGTGAATGGCATTGTCAAACAGCTGGCAACCAAACCAGGACAATGGCTTTTTATCCTACAAAATAATGTAAAAGAAAAATAAATACAAAATATGAAAACATATTTTGAGTTCATTCTTTTAATCATACTCTGAGATGGGAGGGGTCATGGACAATCAAATGGTTAAAAGGTATCCCTGTCGAAACTATGAATGTTTGCTGGCAGCAGAGGCTCTACCTATGACAAAGGAGTTAATCAAAAAGGCTAAGTTGAAAAGGTGTTTTGTTTTATCATTATCAACCAATAGAGGCCAATTTAAAACTTAGAATGTATTTAATTTTAACAAGAGGAGAAATTAGCAAAATTATCCTTTATTATATTCAGAACGTGTGTATACTTAGTTATCTTAGAATCTTCCTTTCTTTTTGATAAAAGTTTCTATATAAAGAAAGTTTAAATATTCCAATATTTCTTAGAGATAACTGTTTCTTCCAGCGAATCGCCAATTGTTGTGCTATACAACAACCCCCCATTTCATAAAATTTTACTTTAGAAAATTATAATATGAAATGGGTCCCTTTTAGATTAAATTTCTATTATCTCATCATTCCTCTTAAAATCTGAAAAGAAACAAAAATCATTATAAAACCTTTTGAGTTCATAAATCATCAACAATCGGAAAATAAAACAATCACCACTAAAGGCTCCTCTCCTTGCTCCGATGCGATATCACTATCGGCAATCGGGGATTGCGATATGAATGCAATATAACTATGCCTTACAATCTCCCGATGCGAGTTAAGCGATATCGCTATCGGCGATCGGGGATTGTTCGAAAACTCAAAAAACTGCTTAAGTTCTCCTCCGATCGCCGATTGCGATAAAGATAAGCGCGACTTTCAAAAAGGATTATTATGGCGGCTCAGCATATTATGTTAATTATTATTAAAAAACCTTTTCACTATACAATGGTAATTGACTTAAGCCCAACCGCCAAATAAAAATCAAATCCACGTTTAATGAGGCTATTCGGGAAAATAAAGGACATGATGAGCATTTAATAGATTGGCAGGTTCAAACGGCCAATTAATGGAGCAGTTACGCATAAAATCCCTTCAGATATTACATACGCGAGAGTCTTATGATTATTTTCCATTATTTATTGATTGATATAAGTCTTCTGTACCAGTTTTCGCCGTCTATTCTCCGCATTACGTTCATTTTATCTTTTGTGCAGAGCTTCTCCGCAGAAACAAATTCAGACCAAATGGGGAAGAAATCTAAGAAACCAGGCACAACTGCAGCTTCTGTAGTAACAGAACAACATGCCGCCGATCCAGGATCAAGCAAAAAAGGATTAATCTCAGATACCACATGTCTTGATCTCGGAAATACTACTTGGCAGAGCATTTACAACCTGGTTGAAGCCGAGGAACCTCAGCAAACAACGGTAGAAGCTTCAGCAGACGCGAGCCAGAAATCTGACGCTACTCTGAAAGATTTGGCTGATTCCTACCTGCACAGAATAGCGGCTCGGGAGCAAATTCTTCCATATACAGATGTAGTAAGATGGGCCATTGAAGAAATTCCAATTACAAACAGAGTATTCTGCACTATTGATGGGAGAGTTTTTGGTTCGTGTCAGCCTGATGATTTGAGGAAAATGTACCATTTGCCCGAACCAGACAAGAAGTATAATAAAGCATTTCTGGAGAAGTTTAGAGATGAAAATGAAATTGATTCAGAACCTATACGAGAATGGAGACAAAACCCGGCAAAACACAAACATGAGTCTTCAGGTAAGTACTCCTTCAGTTCCTTATGTTCTCCTTATTGTTATGCAGGAGCTATGATGTGTCGAATTTGGGGATTGCATGATTCTTCAAAATTTTCCATAGAGATGGTACCTTTAATGGAAGCAGCATGTAATAGTGAAATTATGGACTGGGGAAATATATTATCGGATAAGTTAGCAAATGCTATTCTTGACTTCAGAGGCAAATCCCGTGCTACTGATAGAATTATCCCTCCATTTTACTATAGTGCCTACATTTTAGATACCCTTTGTTTTAATTCCGAGTTTCCCGTGTTAGGTTGGAGATGGACTCCACAAGACCCCATGCCCATTCATATATACCATCAGAAATTATGGAAAGCCCATTATAAACACCACCTATATCAACTCTGTAATGGACTTATGCTACCTATTTACTATGCGATTTTTGCTAGACCTACTCCTAAGATCTCCTCTCAAGCAGAGATTGACTTGACAACCCTAGGATCCTGGTTCGGAGAGCAAAAATTTACTTATGTAAGAATTTTTGGCAGCCATGCTAAGCCCCATGTCCTTCCCTTGTATATACCAGACAAACTTTTAGCTCGAGAGATAGCATATCAGCTTACATCCGCATCAGCTACAAAGACTCTCAGAAATTCAAAAAAGCAAGTCTGGCCTCCTTTCCCTATAAGGTGCGGCGTCTATACTCTGCCTGATTATAAACATGCAGAAAAAGAAGCAGAAAAAATTAATATGTTAAAACTCGCCTCTCTGCCTAATAGACGCTTTGATCCAAAAAAGATCATCTATAATGTTCTAGATCAGGCCAAACTCACTAAATTTGAACATAAGGAAGATGAGTTTGATGACCTTTTCTCCTCGGCGGAGTCAATATTTCAGGTTCAAGAGATAGCTAAGATTAGATACCATGATGACGGGTTAGTTGAAGTTAACAAACTTAGAGAGCAAAGGTTGCAAACTCTGCCTCTAGATTTGTTAGCCACTGCCCCAATGATACAATCAAGAGAGTCTGAGCAGCAGCTTACCAGCAAACATCCTACTACATCCAAAATCTCTGAAGAAGTTAAACGAAGAGAGCAGGAGGAACTCCATAGGAAAGAACAGGAAGAGGCAAAAAGGAAAGAACAAGAGGAAGCACAGAGAATACGTGATCAGGAACAGGAAAGGCAGCAAGAGCAGAGAAGCAAGAAGGTGAATGTTGACACTCAGATTGACCCAAGATTGCTCCAGGAATGGCAGCAATTCGATTCAATTATAAGCAATCTTGAGAGCTCGAAGAATGCCGATACATCCAAAGCGGCCAATACACAGGATACAATATCAAAAAGGGTTTCAAGCAAAGAAACCAACGGTCTATCCCCTACAGGATTAGAAATAATTCCCAAAGATCCCTCAGATCAAATTATTTTGCAGGTAGAAGATATTCCTCCATGGGATGTTTTCTATAGCCCAAAACACAAGGCTGTAATAAAGCAACAACGAAAAAGGAGAAGGATTGATCAACCTTCCCTGTTTCCTGAACAAACAGTAACAACCAATGTAGTTTGGAAAGAAGAATGCAACCCCTCCGATGACCTGACAAAGTTGTCTCAATATGCTGGCGCCTATTCAGCGGCCACCATGGACAAGGCATCGGAGGTGAGTAATTTGTTGAAAGAAAAGGATCAAGTAATCGCTTCACTACAAACACAACTATTGGAGGCACAACAGAAAGCAGATTCAGCAGCAATTCAGAAGCAGAAAGAATCATCGGAGGCATTAGCAAAATTGAAAAAAATGAATGAACAAATGGTATAAAAAAAAGATGAGCAAATTGCTCAATTAACAGCTCAAATAGAAAAGTTCAAGAATCTTCCCCAGCCTGCCAGTTTCAGAGAAGAAGCAATACAGATTAATAAGGCACTCATAACACAAATAAGATTGTTGTGTCATCAAATTGCCCAACTTGAACCTCTGTGTGAAATAACAACATCTTTAATAAACAAATCAGTTGATGCCAGGCAGGACTTATAACAAGCCGATGAGACTTTAACAGATTTTCTTACTTGGCAGAACAATAATGAGGGACAGACAGCAAATTTGCCTAAAATCTTAGAATCCCATAAAGAAATTATGTTCATGGAATGGCAGTCCTAGTTGATGAAAGCAGAGAGAGAAGTGTCTAGATGCAGATTATCTACGAACAATTTGATTGACTTAATTAATAATACTCTCTATTTGTATAACATGATCTCTCAATGTACTCCAGGTAAATTATTATCACCCAAGACATTGGAACAATCATGTTGTCAAGAGCTAGAAAAGAATGGGAAATTGATTACAGGAATTACAAGTTTAACTTGGGACACCTATTGGTTGTTCCTAGTAAAACCATACAGCCAGAAAGTCGCCCTCAAGTGCTTAACAGATGCAATCGGGTGTATCATTCCCGAAATACATGATGCCACCTATGCTGCTCAAATCAATTCTCGTCTCAGCCGCCCTCAAGAAGTGGAACCAATGATATCGATATGCCAACTCAGGACAAAAAGTAAAGAGTCAGAATGATGAGTCATGCTACCGATTACCAGATTGCTGAAGAGGATATATTCAAGATCGGGTTATACCAATTTGGTAGCCTTTTAATTTTGTATTTTGTTAGTTTAATTTAGTATTTATAGACCCTTTCATGTATTTAGAAAGGGTCGTAAGATTTTGTATATGACTGAAACCTGAAGTTGCACTACTGTACTTCAGGCATATTTTTTTATGAAAACTGGTAAAAGGTGAGGAGATCCCTCCTTTGGATGTATTTTACAGCCCTAAACATAAGGCTGTTGTCAAAAGACAAAGAAAGAAAAGAAAAACAGAAAAGGGTATATTTTCTACTCCATCAGATGAGTTTATGAATATTGTTTATAAGAACAATGAAATGAATCCATTTGAAGACCTTACGAAATTGTCCCAGTATACAGGAGCTTATAGTGCTGCAACAGTGGATAAAGTTGTAGAAGTTTCTCAACTAATAACTCGGAAAGATCTTCACATAGCTTCACTGGAAGAAAAAGCTAAGGAGAATCAGCAACTGATCAGCCAATTGCAACAACAACTACAGGATCAGACATTCAGGTCTAAAGAATTGGAGAAACAGCTTGCTGAAGAAAAGAAGAAGGTTGATGAAAAGCTTTTAGGCAAACAAAAGCAGCTAAATGAAGAAATTTCTAAGTTACAGAGTTTGTTACAAAATGAGGAAAAGGCAAAAATGATTCAAGAAAAGGAATTTCAAGCAACTTTGGATAAGTTTAAAGATTATCCAAAGTTATATGAATTCAAATCGGAAGCCCTTGAGGCTAATAAATTATTGACTCAGCAGTTAATTGAATTTTGCTCAAAACTGTCACAAGCAGAACCTTTTTGTGAGATTACTTCATCTTTGATCCAAACTATCATAACTCTTAGACAAGAAATAGATGATGCCGATGAAAAGATTTATGAGTTTCTCAACTGGCAGGATACAGAAAAGGGAAAAGAAGCAAATCTTCCTAGGATAGAGGAAAAACACAAAGAAATCTTGTTTACAGAATGGGAACATCAATTAATGAAATCTGATAGAGCAATATCAAGGGCCGGAAATATAATGAATAATCTCACGCAATTCATAAATGACAGCTTATATTCAATTAATCTCATTTCAGACTGTGTTCCTGGCAGTTTGCCAAAGATAAAAGAGACTGAAGACAGGTGGAGAGAAGAAATGGAAAGGAAAAGTCAACAAATCGGCAAACTTCAAACTATATC